>ML681997.1:31037602-31316504 GCA_007922195.1 Podocnemis expansa
AGCGCTGTGCAGCGCTGAACCCCGCTGGTGCCTGCAGCCCCCCTTTGCAGGCACCGGCGGGGAGCAGCGCTGGGCAGCGCTGCAGCCTGCCGGTGCCTGCAGCCCCCTGAGGAAGCGAAATAGCAGGTTCACAGTGTGAACCTGCTATTTCGTTTCCCGCTTTTTTTCTTATTTCAAAATAACATTTTGTTAATTCGAAGTATGTTATTTTGAAATAAGGTGTTATTTCGAAACAAGTTGTTTTGACACAACTTGTTTCAAAATAACCATGTGTGTGTGAACCCAGCATAGGCAAGCATGGTTTGTTGGGGAAGAGTCAACATTGTTTTTGTAAAGGGAAATCATGGCTCACCAATCTACCAAAATTCTTTGAGGGACATCAACAAACATATGAAAAATGATTAGCCAGTGGGCAGAGCATACTTAGATTTTCAGAAAGCCTTTCACAAGGTCTATCAATAAAGGATCTTAAGCAAAGTTGCCTCTGGATAAGACCGAAGGTCCTCTCTTGGCTCAGTAAGAGGTTAAAAGAATCAAAGGGGGAGCCATGTTAGTCTAGTTTAGTAAAACAAACAAGGAGTCCTGTGGCATTTGAAGACTAACAAATATATTTATTGCATGAGCTTTTGTGGGAGAAAATTCCACAAGCATCCTCAGTGAAAGACAGCTGACGGTTGGAGCCTCAGGGCCACTTTGCCCTGTGGCCAGGTAAAGGGGTTCTAGGGGGCAGGTTCGGGGGCAGGTGAGCTGACCTGGAGGGGAAAGGGCACAGAGGAGGGGGTCAGCCTGAGGCAGTGGGGGAAGAGAGTGTGGCACAGCGGGGGGTTGAGGGACAAGTGGCCAGATGGGGGCTGAGGGCAGTAGCTGGGGTGGAGGCTGGAGCTGGGATGGGGGGAAGGCGCTTGGGGGGCAGGAGCTGGGATGGGGGACTGGCATGTGGGGAGCAGGAGCTAGGCTGGGGGTCTGGCATTTTGGGGGCAGGAGCTGATGTGGGAGCTGGCTTTTGGGGGGCAAGAGCTAGGGTGTGGGAAGGGGGCCCAACCATGCAGGAAGGGAGCCCACCCAGGTGGGAAGGGGGCACACCCAATTAGGAGGATTCTGGGGCCCACCAAATTATACTTTCACCCCTGGTTATCACTCAAGAAATAGATTTTGGTGTCATGGTGGATGGTTCTCTGAAAACATCCACTCAACATGCAGCGGCAGTCAAAAAAAGCTAACAGAAATGTTGGGTATCATTAGGAAACAGAGAGATGCATCAGACAGAAAATGTTATATTGTCTTTTTATAAACTCATCGTATGCCTATCTTGAATGCTGTGAGCAGATCTGGTCACCCCATCTCAAAAAAGATATATTGGAATCAGAAGAGGTACAGAAAAGGACAGCTAAAATGATTAGGTGTATGGAAAAGCTTCCATATAGGAGAGATTAATAAGACTGGGACTTTTCAGCTTGGAAAAGAGATGACTAAAGTGGGCTGGATGGACCATTGATTAGACTCAGTCTGGTTTTATATTGTTATGTTCTCCAGCCCTGGGCTTTGGAGGTCGAAAAGGATACACTCCCTGCAATTGCTTCTTCTGGTTGTTGGGACAGATGTGATCCCAGGCACCAAAACTGAGAGGGGTGGGGGGGTCGGGGGGCTGTCTTTCCTTTGCTCATGTTAGTACCTGGTGAGCAGAGAGTGGAAGGAGGAAGCTGGAATGCAGAGGGATAAGGAACAGGGAGGAGGGTAGGAGAAGGGGAGCGGGGGGGATGGGAGCAGAAGCATCTATACCTACTAGAAATATCCAATATTAGGAGGGTATTGAAACCTGCAATGGGTTACTTAGAGAGGTGGTGGAATTTCCATTCTTAGAGATCTTTAAAGCACAGCTTGATAAAGCCCTGGCTGGGATGACTTAGTTGGGGTTGGTCCTGCTTTGAGCAAGGGGTTGAACTAGATGACCTCCTGAGGTCCCTTCCAACTCTAATAACCTAGGATTCTACAATTGTGAGAAGTAAAGTTGTAAAACTATGTCAGATTTTGTTCTCAGGTATAGCCACCTTGTTGTAAACAGTGGGATTGTAGGAGTGTAACCCAGCTCAGAATTGACTCCTGCCCATAGTTACATACTAGACTGGATTAGATTTAGTTAGTTTCAGACATTAGGCTGAGTGGTGCGCAATGTGCTCTCTTCAGAATAACAATGCTTGACCTATTTTCTGGAATTCTCTCTTTGTTTGCTGCAGATGACTAGTTTTTTTGCATTGATGCAATTAATTGCCCTGATTGCTCACACATCACCTTCCACAACAATATTAACTGTGATGAGGACTGTGCAATTATCAAGCCAACTCAATATAACCAGTTGTAGACCAATAGAAGTGTGTTCATATAGAGGTTTGCACCTGTCTAACTAATTATTTCTGTTTACTTTTGACTCCAGAGATGAAATCTGACTTTGACAAGACCCTTCCCTATCATTGTTCTAGCTGCTTTGCACCACTTATACAGCATAAAGCTGATGTAACTGGCCAGTTGGGGATACTTCCAGTGAAGAGGCAACTTTCTGTAGTATGAAGCTGACATACACCAGGAACAGGGACTGCAGGGTGGCTAAACATAGCAGGAGAGATCACTGGGAACAGAGACACTGCTTTCAATGGAGGGTCCTCTGCACTGGAATTGTCCCATTCCCCACTTACACTATGACTACAGTGGAACTAGAAGGTGTAATTTCCAGTTCAAGAAAACAGCTATCTCTGACCCAGTTGTGGGAGGGGCTAGCCATTTGACTATGTACCTGTGATCACAGACAGGTTTGTCAAAAGCCGGGACTGGACAAGGGGGGATGGATCACTTGATAAAGTGCCTTGTTTCATTCATTTCATCTGAAGCCCCTGGCACCGGCAAGTGTCAGAAAACATGATGCTGGGCTAGGTGACCATTGTCCTAATCCCACATGGACATTCTCATAGTCAAGGAGGTTAGCTACCCCTCCACTGCTCACACCACAGCTTCTGCACTTCTAACTGTAGCACCCTGTAGTCAGAGCTATGCAGTTAGGTGCCTGTGACCTGGTAATTATACCTTCTAACTCTGGATTAGATGCGGTCTTGGTCTCTCTGAGCTTGAGTTTCTCTGAACTTCAAGACACGATGCACGGACTGTTCAATTCCTCAGGGCTTTTTGGAGAAGGTGGTCTGTTTGTGGCACTCTCCTTCCACTGCTTTTGTGTTGTGTTAACCTTTTTTAAGGACATTAGAAGGCTACCAAACAGTTGGTGGGGCCACTGGAGGATGGAAGTGCTAAAGAAGCATCCAAAGAAGACAAGACCACTAGAAAAAAAGCTAAATGAATTCTTTCCTTCAATCTTTACTGCAGAGGTTGTAAGGGAAATTCCCAAACCTAACCCATTCTTTTTAGGTGACAAATCTGAGGAACTGTTCCAGACTGAGGTGTCATTAGAGGAGGTTTTGGTTTTTAAACAGTTATCAGTCACCAGTACCAGATGGTATTCACCTGAGTTCTGAAGAAACTCAAATATGAAATTGCAGAAGTACTAGGTGTGATTTGTAACCTATCAGTTAAATCAGCCTCTGTACCAGGTGACTGGAGGACAGTTAATGTGACACCAATTTTTTAAAAAGGCTCCAGAAGTGATCCTGGCAATTACAAGCTGACTGTCTAATTACAGTACCAGGCAAATTGGTTGAAACTCTAGTGAAAAACAGAATTACCAGACACATAGATGAACATGATTCATTTGGGACGAGTTAACATGGCTTTTGTAAAGAGATTCAAGCCTCATTAATCTATTAGAATCATGCTTCATCACTTGTCAATTGTACCTCATCAATCCATTAGAATTCATTGAAGGTGTTAACAAACATGGATAAGGGTGATCAGCACTTCCAAGGCATGTACTCTCAAATCCTGCAAACTTCTCACTTGTGTGTGAGAGCCTAGAATCTAATGTCCATACCATTTGCCCAGCCTGCCAAAAAACTGTCCCCACCACACAGCAGTAACAGCAGTGCTGCTGTGAAACCAAATTTCCATACTTTCTTCCCTACACACACACACCTAACTGAGATGTTAATTTTATAGTCTATTCAGGATTGTTCACAGATGGTATATCCCAGCTTCACTGACCTCTGTCCTCCAGGAAGCAAACAGGAAGGTCTGGGTGTGTCATAGGTGCCCTGCTTCTGTTTCTGTTTGCTTTACAAGCTAGGCTCCAGCAGAGCTGATTTCCTTTCCCTCCCCTTTTTAGTTAGCGCATGTTTACTGCGGAATAGTCTACGTCAGTGGTTTTCAACTAGTGTGCTGTGGAGTGTGCCATGAGAACTGTCCAAGTGTGCTATGAAATTTTGTACAAAGGTAATGAAAATCAATGTAAACCAAATGTTGTTTCATCTTAAACAATATTCTATCCAACCAAAATTACAGCTCATAAAACTCATGAAAATTTATCATCAAATTAAAAGTAGGGTATTGGTCTTTTGATTCTAAACTGTGAACATTCTAAACGCAGGTGGCCAAAGGGCAAAAGTGAAATGACATGTATTTTTTCCTAGTGGATTTGAAATATAAATCCTTCTTTAGCTCACTGTATGCACTGTCTTGCAAACCACTCTAGAAGACTGTAACCATAGTAAATGTAAGTGTGATGTTTATAACCAATCATTTCAGCTGAGAAAAGTGGCTGTGCCATGGAATTGTTTGTTTCATTGCAGTGTGCTGTGTTACTGAAAAGGTTGGGAACCACTGTCTACACTGCGGATGCTAAAGCAGCATAGGTATGGTGCTGTAGCCGTGCCACTAGCATCCCAGTGTAGACACTTGCTATAGCTACAGAAGAGTTTTCCCCATCACTGCATTTAAGTCACCCCTCCAAGAGGCAATAGCTAGGTCAAGCAAAGAATTATTCTACTGAAATAGTGGTATCAGCCTGAGGGTTCAGGTTAGCTGAATTACATTTTTCAGGGATCAACCTACGTTTTAGGTGCAGACCAAGCCCAAGGGTTAAGACCCTTTCTAGTGTCAATTCTAAATCATAGCTATCCAGAAAAATAGGTTACTTTTAAAAATAAAATCAGCTCAGCCTAGATTTTGTCTCTGGCAAAAGGGGTTCTCCTTTGAGCGTTGCTCACATCATTCAGTTACATGTATCTACATGCCGCAGCGCACAGTAGCTCGGAAAGTCTTTAGCGTTAGCCTCTTAGGTCAGGGCACACGGCCAACGCCCCCTCCGTGCTGCAACCACAGCTATATAGGTGACTGTGACCCTGACCCTCCTAGTTCCTTTTTCTGCCATCAGCATTGGTTCAGATCAACATTATCTTGTGAAATGCAAGTGCCTGTCTTTTGCACAAAACTCGAAATGCCAGGTTTCAAGCCGTGCTCAGGATGCTGCAAGGCTTTCCCGATGGACGACCCACACAAGAAATGCCTCGCTTGCTTGGGTGAGTCCCACCTCATGGTGGAGTGCTCCATTTGCCGATCCTTCAAGTGAAGGACTCTGCTGGAAAGAGAGCGCTGTCTCCTCTCAATTTCGGGGAACGGAGCCACTCCGCCTGAAGGCAGCCAAGCCACCAGTGCTCCGCCAGATCCTCGATTGGCTCAGGCTCAAGATTCCCGCTGATCGCCGGTACCAGGCTTGAAATCTCGGCCCTCTATGGTACCTCCTTGGCACCGACCTCGCTGGTCCTCCAGTAGCCTCTCAGCCACTCCTAGTAGGGCACCGGCTCAGGCACGGACCTGCCAAGGGCATTCGAACCCAGCCCTAGTGCAGAACAAGAAGAAGCAGACCACAGCAGCACTGCCCCCTTCGGCACCGCTGGACATGGCACCGCCCCTGGCAGCACCGCCTCTAAGCCCGGTACAGCCGTCAAGCCCGGTACTGCTGGAGTCGGCACCGTCACCAATACCGCCGCTTCTAGTACTGTCACTTCCAGTAACGTCGGACTCGGCACCAGCAACACCCGCACCAATACTGGTACCGTCGTGGACCCCTTCACCCTTCTCCAACCCGGTACCGTCAAACCCGGCACCAGGCCCAAGTACTGCGGCTTCACCTCATCACTCCTCTGAAGAACTCTCGGTATCGGACTGCCAGATGTCGGCGGGGTAGGTCGTCCATTTCATCCTCCGAAGACACTTGTCTTCCCCCCCAGGAGGAGTGTCCGAGAAAGCGCCTTAAAAGAGCTCTGTATCACCGAGCTTGAGGGGAAGGCATCCATCAGGAGAGGCCTCTGCTCCCCGCATGGTGCTTATACTGCTGTTGAGATCACCGCACAACGAGTGGACCCTTGACTGGCTGAACGCAACAGCAGACGATACCTCCTTCCGTTATGCCCAATCACCGGTGCCGGAGTCCTCGGATTTCTCCGATGACGAGCCAGCCCCTGATTCTACTCAACCTAGCAGATCAAGGGCCCAGTCATCCTCGTCGCCTGATGAACGCCTAATTGACATGTCCACCAACCATGAAGGAGATCCCCGTGTCGAGCAGAACCTCCTCCGCCGCATGGTGGCAAATCTGAAGCTGAAGCTGGGGGTGATCCAAGTAGAAAATAATTCCCTCTTCGACGCGTGCCATAGAGCCCTGCCAGCTAAGGTCGCGATTCCCCTACATGCTGGGGTGTTCCGCATCGTCCAAGAATGCTGGCAAACGCCATCCTCGATCCTGCCAGGGTCCAAAGTGGCAGATAAGAAATACTCTGTCTCCCCGGAAGGATTCCCCATCCTGTTTCACCACCCAGCCCCAGGATCCCTGGTGGTCGATGCAGTCAAACAAAGAGAGAGACAAGGTCAGCCCAGCTCCATGCCCAAGAACAGAGAGGTGAGAAAGCTAGACCTATTGGGCAGGAAGGTTTACTCCTCTGCCGCCGTACAGCTGCATATCTCAAATCACTCAGCCCTGATGACGCGCTACATCTTCAACTTGTGGGAGGCTCTACGAAATCTCCGCTCAGCCGTCTCGGAGGAGCACCTGAAGGACTTTGAGGCAATGCTGGACGAAGGAGAGAGAGCATCCAGGGATGTGCTTACGGCAACCTGGGACACAGTGAATACAACGGCACGTATAATGGCATCAGCAGTGGTGATGTGCCGTTTGGCCTGGCTCCAAAACTCTGGCCTTTCCACTCAGATGCAACAGACTATCCAGGATCTCCCTTTCGAGGGGCCCAATCTCTTTGCACCTTCCAGCGACGCGAAGCTACATGATATGAAGGATTTGAGGGCTACGCTTCGGTCCCTCGGGATTTACACTACTCAACCCGTTAGGCGCTCCTCGAGGTCGCACCAGCTACAGCAACAGTTATAGCAACTGAAACAACAGCTGCAACCGCAGACCCAGTTCCTGAGATCCCTCCAGTTTCCCCAGCGCCATCTTAGGGACCAGGACAAAGATAAGGACCGGTCAGATAAAGGGGGTAAGCTTGGCGCCTCTCAGTCTGGACAGCGCGGACAGGGATCGGACTGCTTGTCGGGCCGTAAACAGTGTTTTTGATGGTCCTCCTGAGGGCAGCGCTCCACAACCCCTGTTCTCCCCCCACCGCCTCCGCCACGTCGCTCCATGATGGACCCATGTCATGTCAGACCAGTGGGTTCTCAACACAGTGGCGAGGGGATACCACATCCAGTTCCTTTCAACCCCCTGGGACAGGAAACCGCCCCCTCCCACAACACTAGAAAACCCAGATCTGCTAAGCAAGCTTGAGGTCAAATGCCAGAAGTTACTTTCCCTCGGAGCCATAGAAAAGATTCCGAAGAGAAAGCATGGCAAAGGGTTCTATTCCCGCTACTTCCTAGTCCCCAAGCCCAACGGGGACCTGTGACCCATTATAGACCTCAGAGCACTCAACAAACACATAAAGAAAATAAAATCCTGCATGGTCTCCCTACCACAGATTATCCCCTACTTGTCCCCAGGAGTTTGGTTCGTAGCCCTTGACCTAAAGGACACTTACTTCCACGTAGCCATTCGGCTCCATCACAGGCATTTTCTCAGGTTCGTAGTGGCACAACACCACTACCAGTTCACCACCCTCCCCTTCAGGTTATCACTAGCTCCCAGGGTGTTCACAAAGTGTGTTGCACTGGTTGCAGCTTTTCTATGCAGGAGGTGTATAAGAATCTACCCCTACCTAGACGACTGGCTCATAGTGGGCATGTCAAGTCGACAAGTACAAAACCATGTCAACCTGGTAATGAACCTGTGCAAGTTCCTGGGCTTCCGCATAAACTCAGAGGAGTCCAAGCTTTGCCCCACTCAGGACATAGAGTTCATTGGAGCATGCTTAAACGCCCAACAGGGCACTGCACCCTTGCCCCTGTCAAGGTTTCGGTCCATCTGGACCATCATCATGGAGCTCCAGGCACCCGGGCTGACCACAGCATGTGGGTGCATGCAGCTCTTCGGACACATGGCAGTGGCCACTTCGGTAATCTGAACAGCCCATCTGTGGATGAGACATTTCCAGTCCTGGTTTGCCACAAGCTTCCAACCAGGAAGGGACCGCCTGGACAAGGTACTCTCAGTCCCTCAATATCCCTGGAGTCCCTCCAAATCTGGAAAGACCCCAA
This sequence comes from Podocnemis expansa, assembly GCA_007922195.1. Lineage (NCBI taxonomy): Eukaryota > Metazoa > Chordata > Testudines > Podocnemididae > Podocnemis > Podocnemis expansa. The sequence continues at coordinate 31,046,183 of ML681997.1, forward strand.
CTTCACGATGGAGGGAATTCCGTTCAGGGAGTCCAAGCCTGCAGTGACCCTGATAACGGATGCATCTGAGTCGGGCTGGGGAGCCCACCTGTCTGGGGGCCTCTCCACGCAAGGTGTTTGGAATCCTGAGGACAGAATCCTCCACATACATGTGAAGGAGCTCCGGGCTATGAGACTGGCCTGCATGACCTTCCTAGACCAGATCCAAGGCAGGATGGTCCACGTCCTCTCAGACAATACAATGGCTGTGTTCTACACAAACCGTCAAGGAGGAGTCCACTCCTCGGCTCCATGCAAGGAAGCGACCAAGCTTTGGCAACTAGTGATACACTATCACTTCACGCTGACTGCCTCCCACCTACCCTGGGTAGATAACGGCATAGCAGACTCACTCAGCAGGAGACCCTTTGCGAATCACGAGTGGTCCCTCCACAACAAGGTTTTCTCCCTGTTGACAAACAGATGGGGAGCCCCCTAGATCGACTTCTTCACCATGGGGCAGAACTGCAAATGCCCCCAGTTCTGCTTCCTCTGAGGTTGGGAGAAAGGTTCTCTCAGCGATGCCTTCCTCCTCAGTTGGTTGGGGGCCCGAATGTATGGCTTTCCTCCAATTCCCTTGATCCACCGGGTGCTCCTGAAGATCCTCACGGACAGAGCACACATCATTCTGACAGCCCCGGACTGGCCCAGACAACACAGGTTTCCCCTCCTAGACGACATGTCTGTGAGGACCTCGCTCCTCCTCCCACGGTGGGCGGACCTCCTGACACAGGACTTGGGCTGTCTTTGGCACTCAAACCTGGGTCGCCTGCATCTGACAGCCTGGATGCTCTCTGGCTCAGCGAGCAAGAGAGGCGCTGCTCAGATGGGGTTAAGAAGGTCCTGGTTGGTAGCAGGAAACCCTCCACCAGGTCCACCTACATGGCAAAATGGAATCACTTTTCCACTTGGTGCTGTGACAAAGACATAGACCCTACCTCCACACCAATTCAGGCAACTTTGGATTACCTTCTTGATCTAAGAGAGAAAGGCCTATCTCTGTCCTCATTAAAAGTCCACATGGCGGCAATTTCGGCCTTTCACCAACGAGTAGATGGGGCTACACTCTTTTCACACCCCATCTGTCATAGATTCCTGGAAGGGGTGGAAAAACTTTTTCCCCCACACCCGTAAACCCATTCCACAGTGGGATTTAAACATTGTCCTGCAGGCTCTGACAGAACCGCCATAGGAGCCCCTGGACTCAGCCACCCTGCTCGTAATGTCCTGGAAGGTGGCTTTTCTAGTAGCAATTACCTCGGCCAGAAGGGTCTCAGAGTTACGAGCCCTGTCCTCTGAACCCCCATATACGGTTTTCTTCCCAGACAAGGTGGTCCTGCATCACCACCCCTCGTTCTTGCCCAAGGTTGCCACCCCCTTCCACATGAATCAAGAAATCTGCCGGCCAGTCTTCTGTCCAGACCTTCAGGTGACAGAGACCCAGAGATGGTGGCACACCCTAGATGTGACGAGAGCGCTCCTAATCCATATTGAGCGCAGACGATCTTTCCGCAAGACCTCCCAATTGTTTGTGGCGGTCGCTGAACGCATGAGAGGTTCTCCGATATCCTCCCAATGCATCTCCAAACGGATTGTGAACTGCATTAAAGACTGCTACGGAAGGTCAAACACGCCTCTCCCAGAGACTGTGAGAGCCTGCTCTACCAGAGCTCAGGCGTCTTCCATGGCCTTCCTCGCTAAGGTCCTGATCCAAGAGATCTGCAGGGCCGCTACGTGGTCGTCAGTCCATACCTTCACGATGCACTATGCCATTGCCCAACAGGCTAGAGATGATGCCGCTGTGGGCAGAGCTGTACTCAGTGTGGGTAGACTGTAACTCCTCCCACCATCCTGGGGTATGGCTAGCAGCCACCTGTAACTGAATGTGTGAGCAGCGCTCGAAGAAGAACGGTTGGTTGCTCAGCAGTAACTGTCCTTCTTCGAGATGGGCTGCTCACATACATTCAGGTCCCTCCCACTGTCCCCGCTAACGGAGTTGGCAAAGGTATATGGGACTGGGAGGGTCAGGGTCACGGTCACCTATATAGCCGTGGTTGCGACGTGGAGGGGGCATTGGCTGTGCACCCTGACCTGAGAGGCTAACGATAAAGACTTTCCGAGCTACCGTGCGCTGCAGCACGTAGACACCTGTAACTGAATGTATGTGAGCGGCTCATCTCGAAGAAGGTTGTTTACTTGTGAGTAATCAACCGTTGTGTGTTTTACACAGAGCTCACTACTTTGTCATGGGTAGCTGCTTACTCTAACCTCCAAGTGCTTTTAAAAACTGAGTTGGCTCAGTGGTGTTAGTTTAACATGACTGGGGCTGGTCCCTAACACTCATGAGGATGGAGCTTCCCTTCTTCACAGTTGTGCTCACTCCTGGGCTATAACCTGGCTGTGGATTAGGCCGGCTGCCCCTGACTTTGGTAATGTGTTCAAAGCAGCAAGTCCTGGCCTGACATTTCGCCAGTGCTGAATGATTTTTGGCTGCACAGCTTGAGGTTCCATAAAGAGGCTGATTTTTTTGAGGGGGAGGCTCAAACACTATTTGAAAATCAGGCCTGTTGCAGTTCCTCAGAATAAGGCCCCAAAGGATGGAGGCATCTCAAATCATCAGTCACCTAAGTGTAGGCCTTTGCCCCAGGACAGTGTTATGTTTTGGACACTGGCTGATCCTCAGGTGTTTTACACATTAAGTAGGATCAACAAAGGCCTAGTCTACAGGGTAAAGTGTTAAACGGACTGACTGACACTTAGTTCACCATGGGTATGTCTCTCAGGGATGTGAAAAATCTACATATAACACCCAGTGTAAACACAGCTCTGTGGGTGGAAGAATGTCCCATCAACCTAATTCCTGTCGGGGAATTACTCAGAGACGTGGTGTTCCTACACCATGGACAAACCCCTTCTGCTGGTGCAGGTCATGTCTACAATGCTATAGACTTATTAAAGTCCAATAGCATGAAGGTGGCCACAGATACAGTTATACAGGTCTAGTTATGCCATATAAACATGGTCAAGCCTTGCTAGTGCTGCCAGGGAAGATTTCTTTTTAAGTCGGTGAACACAGGTCTGTTTGTGGCGCTGAAGGACTGAGTGAGAGTTCCAGCCCTGTCTCCTGATGTGTGACAGGTTACCTAGTAGTCACATCTGTAATTCACAGATATAGCAGGTGATCAGGCAGAAGAGCCCTGCCCCACCATGCTCTGTTGCTTCTGCTTGTCTCTGCAGTGATGAGGCCAGATCCCTGCTAGCAGTCACAGCAGTACAAGAGAGAGTAGCGCCACTTATTCCAGGGGAAATAACTCCACACTGAAACAGTGCTGGTCAGAGCAGAAATTGGCTTGTTGGCTTACTTTGTCCTTGGTTCCAAAATCTAATCCAGCAAATCAAACAATGAGGCTGGTGCAACTTTAAAGACTAACAAATGTATTTATTGTATGAGCTTTTGTGTAAGAAAATCCCACTTCGTCAGACATTTGAAGATGGGGAACTTTCAAGCATCTGACAAAGGGGGATTCTCTCCCACGAAAGCTCATGTGATAAATAAATTTGTTAGCCTTTATAAGTGCCACCAGACACCTTGTTTGTTTTTCATCCCTGATGTAGACAGTAACCACGGACCTCTAACTGCCACCTCTCTGGAACGGTGGGTTACTTACCAGTAACTGTGCTTTTTTGAGATGGGCTGCTCAGATTCATTCAGTAATAGTTGTATGCGTGCCACAGCACTCGATTGGTCACAAACCTTTTTGCCTTGGCCTGTCAGAACAGGGCTGGCAGCCATCGCCCCCTGGCCATCCCGTGGCTATATATGTGGCCGCCACCCCGTCCCTCCTCAGTCCCTAAAAGTCACCAACTCTGAGTAGTGGGGATGGTGGAAGGGTTCTGAATGAATCCAAGCAGTTCATCTCGAAGAAGTTCAGTTACTGGTAAGTAACCCACCATTCTTCTTCGAGCACTGCTCGAATACATTCAGTAATAGGTGACTGCTATCCATGCTGATGGATGGTGGGCAGAGTTGGGTTCTTTTCCGCCTTCAGCAGTGCACCCCCATAAAGGCCAGTGGCCCAGGCAAAAGAAAGGCTGAAAAGTAGTACAGTCTGACCTAAGAGGAGGAAAACAAAGGCCCACACCTCTCGAGTGCTCCCTGTCTGCAATCAGCAGGAGCAGCGAGCAGCCTAAAGTCACCATATCATTGGAAAAAGCGAGAGCAGAGCAACTGATTAAGGATTGGTGAAGCACCTTCACATAGGGGACACTGGAGGATGGCGATACGCATCTGTCAAGATGTGTAGACCGGATACATATTGGCCTTAGGTCTACAATAGGTACCTTAGCTGGTAATGGGTAACTAATGTGAACCCCTGAGTCAAAACTTGGGATACTAGCAGCGAGTACATGGAGGCAGAGAAGGAAGGGGGAGGGAAGAAGGAGAAAAGCCTCTTGCTGGTCCAGCCAAGGAGGCAAATCACAGGGAGGTACAGAGACAAGAAATGACCAGCTGGTAAATGTGGCTCCTCGGTGGTCAATGTGGGTCAGCAGTTGGGTGCCGAGAGCGCCCCTTCAGAGGCCCATAGGCAGACATAGTTATCAACAGTTGAAGGGGCAAGGGAACCAGGACCATAAAAGACCGAACACACCACAGGATAAGAGGTTGAATTACCACCTTAGGGAGAAAGCAGGGAGAAGACCTTTAAGGTTTAGCTACAGAAGGAAAAGGGGCCCAGCTCCATTAGATAAGTATTGGAGGTAAGGGTATGGCACTGTGGTAGGATTCACACACACCCCCCACCCTCGCCAGAGACGCAGCAACTAAGGGAGGGAATAGAGAAGGTGACCATTGACGAAGGTCATAAATTCCCTTGATGCATACGGCACGTGTCTCCCCACATAAAGAATCGCCGTCAATCAGCGACTTACTAGTGACCCTTGTGGAGACAGTGTGTGATTAGGGTGGCCCTGGGCATAAGACCAAGGAGCCCTCTGAACCACTGGAAGGGTTCAGAGTGGGCTGGGGGAGGATCAAATCTGTAGTTAGATGGGGACTCATTCCTACTTCAGAAGGAAAGGTCTAATTATAGGTGAACTGGTGGACTCACAAGTGTCTTTGATTCTGCTGTCTCAATGGTCAGAGCAGGGCTAACTTGCAGGTGCATTCCCACACCCTTAGGCGGGGCCCTTTTAAAGGTTCTTGTGATACTTCCTCTAATACCCAAATGTCCTTCTGAGGAGTAGGAGGATGAAGCCAATGATCTTGGCAGCTCTGGACTATCCTAATCCACTCTAGTACTACGAAACCCATCCTGTACCTAGCAGTTTGGGGTTGCATAGCTGGCAAAGCAAAGGATATTTCGCTCCAACAGAAGAGACTGAGGTTTCCTCTTCTAGGTGAAGAGGAAGGAGGGGACAAGCAAGTGGTTCTACCGGGGTGAGAAGTTCTCAAAGTGTGTTAGCACAGAGGACTGGGGACAGCCTGACTAGGGAAGAAGAGGTATAGCTGCATCAGAGGGTTCTCAACCTAGGAGGCCTTTACGCAGAAGAATAAAGACAGCATGTGCACCAAGGGGATTACTCACTAGAACAAACATAAATTACTGGCTTGGCAATCTGCCGATTCGAATCCTGAGGGCAGGCGTAACCAAGTTGACAGGGTCTCACAAACCTGAGGTGAACAACCCAAACCGGCCTAGAAAACGGGGAGGGGGGAAAAAAAGGGCATGGAGCCCACCCCAACAATAGGCCAATTAGTAGGGATTGATTTGTCGTCCCCCCCCCTTTTTTTTTTGAACAGGTAGGAATCACCCAGGGCCTGAACGATGTCAGTGCCCAGTGCCCAGGATTTGTGAACTGCATGTGGGGGGAGGTTTAATCTCTCTAGGGGAGTGGTAATCGTCCCAGGAGGGTTACAAAGGCCAGCCTTCAAGGAAGTACAGTGTAGGGAATCTTCAGGGATCCCTCATACCCCTAGGAGGGAGCACCCTCCAAGGAAAAAAGGGGAGTTTTTAGAAACCATCAGGAGATGAATCCCAGTTGGTCATTCAGGGTGTGTGGACATGCAGGGAATTCAGTCCTGCAGTCTTCATGCATATAACCACTCATGTCATCTAGTGACAGTGCGCTCTCTTATGAGGCACGGGAAGTTAGGTGAGACAAGGGTTCCCCCAACCCTGAACCCAGGGGCCCCTGAATTGGAGAGTAGCTTCTTCCAAGGTAAATAAGGCTACCCAGGTGTTAACCCTTACAGGTCCTTGAAGGTAAACAGGAACTGGACTGGTTGGAGGAGAAGCAGGGGGAGCATCCCCCGCAGGGAGGAATCTTTAGGGAATTCCGATGGAACCACTGGCTGATTCTTGTGGGAGGAAGGCAGTACCCAATGTTGGAATCTTATCTCTGGGTCACCCCCTCCATGCAGGGCAGGGGCACTTTTCCCCGGTACTCACAGTGGACCTGGTAATATTCTACCGAGACAGGGGAAGAGCGGTAACCCCGGTAACCCCGGTTTGACATTAGGCCTGCTGGCCCATCGACTAAGGGAATGGAAGGTTTTTGAAGTTCAAATTTCATTGCACGTGGTGGAGTAAATCAAAAGGGCATTGAGTGCGCCTCACGAGCTAGGGGGACAGGTAGTGGGCCAAGAAGGCAGAAAGCCCAAGTATTTTACATCCCCATGAAGGTCCTGGGCACTACAGAGCATGGCATCTGTTTCGGCCACAAAAAGAGACCCACCTTCAAAGGGAAGGTTGAGCATGACCTGCTGGGAGGAGGGGAGCACCCTTGCCTCCCTAAGCCAGGCCACCCATCATAGGGCTACGGCTGAGGCCACACTGCGGGGTGCTCTGTCCATGGCATCCCAAGCTGATAGCAGCAGGTCTTGAGACACTATTTTGCCTTCCTCAAGGAAGGTGTCACAGTCCCCCCTATTCTCCTGTGAGACTAAATGTCTGAATTTGTTCATGGAATCCCACACATCCATTATATATCTGGCTACCAAGGCCTGCTTATTGGCTACCCATAGCTGGAAGGTAGAGGAAAAGTAGGCTTTCCGCCCCAGGAGATCTAACTCCATCGCATCCCTTGATGCCAGGAGAGGGTGGAGAGAATCCTGTCCTGGGCCTAGCACTGCTTTCACCACCCCCTGAGATGGTGATGGGTGGTGAGTGAGGAAGGGATAATCCGTTGCTGGGATCTGGTATTTATGACCCGCCTTGTCCGATACGGGGGCGATGGACCCAGGGGTTTGCCAACATGACATGGCAAGGTCCAGCGCACTAGGGTGTAGGGGAATTGTTATGGGCTCAGATGAGGTGAACACCAGGCTGAATAAGGTGTCAGTAAGCCCTGTGGGAGACTTAGCCTCCACCCCCATATAAGCGCAAACACGGTGAAGGAGGTCAAAGTGTGCCATGAGGTCCCCAGTGTAGGAGCGGGGCATGGGGTTCAGGGCTCTGTCCAGTGCCGGAGGAACTGGCGTTGAGCTGGGTGAAGCGCTACCACGGGGACACGCTGGGTTCTCTTGGGGAGACCATTCATGGGGTTGTTACTTATAGGGGCTCAGTACTGAGGGCCATGGACAGGGCCTCAAGACACCTTCCTCCAGGCTCGGAGATCAAGAAGCCTCCCGGCCCCATGCCTGCAGTGCCAGAGAAGGCAGGGTAATACAGCGCCAAGGGGATGACTCAGCAGTACCGGGGTCTTCCTGCGTGACTGGCTCCGGTGTCAGGGGACTTGGCACTGAGATCAGTGATGGAGTCCGGTACCATTTTTGTGGCGACCAATCTCCCGAAGCAAAGGCCAGTTTACCCTTTTCTTGGGGGGCACTGGGGTGGGAAACATTGGCAGGAGGAGGAGCGCCTTCACTGCTGCAAAGGCTTCCAGAGTGGTAGGGACTAGCACTGACTCCTGTCAGTCCCGAGGTGATCCCCGAGTGGGGGGGCCTAGATAGGCACCGACACTTTGGCACCAACGCCAGTACTGAGCTCGTCTTCTTTCCCTGTTGAGGAGAGCAGCACCGGGCGGGCTCTGGTGCCAAGCTGGCACGCGATGCTGAAGGAAGCCCTGAAGCTTCAGGAGTTGGCTGCCACACTTGCTCCAAGGCCAACACATGGCACCTTTGCTCTATGGGTATGTCCATATGCAGTGGTTGAATCGATATAACAAGTGTTATATCGATTCAACCAGTGTTACATCCAGACAACGTTTTCTTAGATCAAAATGACAAGCCCCATCATTTCGATCTAAGGCTCACCATATCAATTTAACAAAACCTGGGTTAAGTTTGATATGACAGTTATTTCGATTCCGTTGAATCAAAATAACGTCATCCAGACCTGTTATTTCGATTTAACAGTAAAACTGAAATAATGCCATTTTGACCTCCCTCCCACAGTGCACTGCCCCTGGCAGGAAGCAGGAAGCACTGTGCCCCTGGAAAGACAGCATGCTGCAGCCACTGCCTACAGGCATGGTTGAGCTTCTGCTGCCAGCTGTGCCCCACAGAGACGGAGGGCTCCAATATGGACCCCCAACAAAGTCCGGTGCCTCATAGGCATCTGGGGAACACAGCATATATGTGCACGGTTCTGGGCAAGGCACCGGCACCATGACATATATGATGACATCGCAGCCCAGATGTCAGCACAAGGGTACCACCGCAGCATGGAGAAGGTGAGGGCAAAGATTAAAGTCCTGCACCAGAACTACACCTGCACCAGGGACGCAAGGCAGCTCCAGGGGGCACACAGCATGGCCACCTGCGCCTTTTATGAGGAGCTGCAGGCATTCCTTCGGGAGGAGCCCAGTGGCCTCCCAGCCAGGGCCATGGACTCTGGCAAGCCCACCCGCCTGGCCACATCCTCAGTCTGAAGCCCCTCAGATAGTGAGGTGTCACTGGACGTCGGCGGCACGAGCCGGCCTGGGAGCGCACCACCATCCAAAGCACAGCTGTCCATCTCTGAGCTGTTCCCCTTGCGGGAGCACAGGACAGCCACCCCTGAGGAGGAGGAGGAGGAGGAGGAGGAAGGTGGGGACACCTCAGAGGCCCTCCCATGGAGCCGGATGCCGAGGAGGGGACATCGAGGTAAACCTCCACAGTGCCTGTTGGTCAGTGTTCCTCCCCGTTCCATGTAAGCTGGGCCGAGCCTGCCTGTGGCATGGCTGCTGCAGAGGGCATGACCCAGGGACAGGCAGGGCACTGGGCTGAGGGGCACTGAGGCCCTCCCACCAGCAGTGGGACATGTGGTACCAGGGTTCCAGACACATACACGCTGTGGGTCACAGATGGTGGCAGTGGCAGTGACCACATGTGACGGCATCAAGGGTGGATAGCATGCTGCCCTCATTGCTGGCACGTGGCCTTGGGAGACTCCCCATGACAAGACCAGCCTCACTGATGCCCACCACAGTGGGCATCAGGAGGCCACATGCACCTTCGGGGTACTGTCCCACAGGACACAATTTAGGCTGCCTGTGGCCAGTCGGGGAGGAGGTACTTGCAGCTGATAAGCTGCACACAGCAAAGGCCAGTAGGCTGAGGGGCTAATTCTGGTTTCTCCTTCCCTCCAGCAACTTGCAGAGCCACCTAACACCCTGCCCCTGGGAGCCTGCCAGCCGCTGCCCGGAGGAGGAGGGCCTGCCTGACCCAGCACGAGGTTCTTGGCAGGCTCCTCGAGCTCGGCACGAGAGCGGAGGAGTCCAGCCAGACATGGCAGTAGCAGCTAGCCTGCTGCCAGGATGTCACCATTCAGCAGCTTCAGCGGGCAGCCAATGCAGACGACTGAGTGATTGCTGCGCTGGAATGGCAGAGCCAGGCAAAGGAGCGGCAGAGCGATGCACTGCAGGCCCTCAGCATTGCCATGCAGGACGTCGTGGCAAGCCTACAATACATTGCAGGGTATCTGGCCCCCACAGAAGCTCTGGGAGTTCCCCAGAGGGAGCCTGGTGTCCCTCACCGCAGGCACCTTCGTACCTGGGGCAGCCTTGGGGAACACCATGGCACAGCAGGCCACGGGCCCACTACAGCCCCTCCAACCCTCCAATGTTTAAAACCCCATCCAGATCCCCTACCCCAGTTGAACAGCCACCCCCCCATTTCTCCCCCGTACTGCCTCCCATGCCCATCTTTGCCCTGAACCCTCTCCCCATTTTAAATAAACCATAGTAAATGTTCAGCTTTGTCTTGTGTTTTATTTGGGGAGGGTGCAGGGTGTGGGTGGGTGGGTAGGGGCTGTCTGTGAAGGGAGGGGGAAGCTGGGGGGGTTGTTGGGGCAGACCTAGCCCTCAGTGGCCCTCGCTGAGGATCAGGTCCTTCACAGAGTTGCACACCACAAATGACCTTGGCGGTGCATGCTTGTGTAGGGGCACGGCTTCTGGCTGCTGGAATTGCCTGGCAATGAGCTGTGCTTCAGCCTCCCACGTCACAGCTACTGTCTCCCCCTGGATCTCACAAAGATTGTGCAGGACCACACATGCACTAATGACCTCCACTGTGGTGTCCTCTGTGAGGTGGAGGTGTGTGAGCAGGCACCTCTACCGGGCCTTCAGCCTGCCACATGCCCGCTCAACCACCTGGCGGCAGTGGGTCAGCCGGCGGTTAAACAGCAGCTGGCCGGCATCCAGGAGTCCCGTGTAGGGATGCATGAGCCACAGGCAAAGCGGGTATGCTGAATCAGCAATAATGAGGGCAGGAACCTCCACTTCCCCGATAGTGATGTTATTGGGGGGGAAGAAGATGCCCGCCTCCATGCCCTGGTAGAGCGCGCTGTTCCGGAGGACCCTCACCTCATGCGCCCTCCCTGGCCACCCAGTGTTGCAGTTTAGAAAGATGCCCCGGTGGTCCACAAGGCCCTGAAGGATGACAGAATGGTAACCTTTCCATTTGTGGTACTCAGCTGCATGATGTTCCAAAGCTCGCACAGGGATGTCAGTGGTGTCCAGGACCCCTGCACAGTTCGGAAAGCCGAGGGTGGCGATGCCACTGATGTGTCTCGCAGGTTGCCAGGGGCAGAGGGGCAGTCGCAGCAGGGCCATGTTGATGGCACTGGAAACCTGGAGCAGCACTTCACCCACTGTAGACCTCCCAACACCGAGAGGTGCACCACAGACCTGTGGGACTCAGGAGTGCCCATCTTCCATAGAGCAATGGCCACCCTCTTGTCCACAGGGATGGCATCTTTCATTATTGTGTTGCTTCGGCGTAGGACCGGGGCTAGCTCTGTGACCGGGTGGGTGAAGGTCTTCCTGCCCATGAGGAAATTCCTGCGCCACTGTGCATCACTCCAGGTTCCCAGCACAACCCGTCCCCACCAGCCTGTGCTGGTCTCTTGTGCCCATATGTGGCGGGGCACAGAGGGGGGCAGGGACACTAACGCAGCTGTGAGGTCCAGCAGGGTGCTGGTCACAGCCTCGGGCTCAGTAGCATTTGGGGGAAAAGGGTGTCCTGATACAGGGGAACACCCTGCAAGCTGGCAGAGGGCCTTGCTGCTGCCCAACAGTGGTATGGGAGCCGGGGAGCATCCATACCCTTCTGTCCTGCTGTCTCCTGCCAGCCAGAATGGACAGGGAACTGAAGTCAGTTCCTGCTTTTATGGGACTGGCTGGGAACATTGCCCCTCCGGGAGGTCATGTTGCCACACCTCCCATGCTGCCCCTCTCCTGAACTGAAATAGTAAGTCCACTGTGTCGACATGCTATTTCGATTTGGGAGTTTTTTGGTGTGAATCTGTTAAATCGATTTAACTTAAATCGATGTAATGATTTTTATACTGATTTTGTTAAATTGATTTAAGTTAAATCAATTTAACCATGTATGTGTGGACATAGCCTATGTCTTTAATGGTCTGCAGTTTGGAGGACTGAAAGACTGAGCAATCAGTGACCAGGTGGGCTTCGCCCAGATACTGGAGGCACTTCTCGTGGGGGTCATCCCACGGAAAGGTTTTGCTGCATGCAGCATAAGGTTTAAACACTGGCATAGCAGATGGTGAGTAAGAGCGATATTCCTGCTCCAAAGCTGCACGCTCAGTGAGAGTAGCGCTTTTCGGTGGAACAATGTCCACAAAGAGGTGCTCCTAGTCGAGCGAGTGGCTCATAAACGATGTAAAGACAGGCTGCTCGTGTGATTGCAAGGAGCAGGCTGTTCTGATACTGTTGCTGAGGGCAGAAAATGGAACCAAGGAGGGATGGGGTAGCGGCCACACATATAGCCACAGGGTAACCAGGGGGTGGTGGCTGCCAGCCCTGTTCTGACAGGCTAGGGCAAAAAGGTTTCCGAAAAATCGTGTGCTGCGGCACAGATACACCTATTTTATTACTGAATGTAACCAAGCAGTGCTCAGAGAAGAATTTACAGTTTCATTGTTTTTCTGACTGGTCCAAAGGCTTTGATGTGAGCAGATGCCATAGTAGTTGGAGGGATGTGGATTTGAACTGCTGAGGAGGAAATGGCAGGCATGGGCTATAAGTAGCTGTTAATCCACCCCTTTCTCTCATCATTCAAGGGATCATCTTCAGTTACACACTAGCAAATTACTGAGGAGCCAGAGAGAAGAAGGGATTGGTAGGTGAAATGCAACAGATGAGCTCTTTTGTGGTTTTTGTTTTAGTACTTCCAAATTAAAAGGAGGGATTGTTCACTACTATTCTTAGAGAAGCATGCTATACAATAAGCTGGCCAATAACCAAGAATCCATTCCATTAGAGTGATTTTAACTCTTTTTTATTGCCCTGTTCACAGAAACAAGGGATTCCTACATATCTGGCTCTGCTGGCCAAAGGCAATCATGCAAATGATAAACTGTTCAGTCAGTGCAGGTGCAATGTACTTGGTGTATGCTAGGACTTTAACTGGAGCAATAGAATGAATAATTCAAGTTATATGAAATATGCTGGGTGTGAGTTTTAAATTATAGAACTAATCCTGCTTGTGCTGATCAAAACAGATTTGTTCCAAAATAAGAGGGAAATGCCTCCCCTCTGCTCTACCCGTTGCATATCACCAAAATTATCATGGTGTGTTCCTTCTGGACTATCTATTAGTTTAATTTACCCTTCGCTTCTTATTGTTTTCTGGTTTCTAAGAGTTTGCCCATACTTAGGTGTTTCACTGAGGCAGCTGCACTAGTGCATGTAAGTAGCTGTGGAGTACTGCTGTAAAGTATGAATGGCACCTGTGATTTTGAAATCAAAGTAAGCCAGAATGGTGCAGGTCATCTGACCTGAGACAGCATTAAAATTTTAATATTCTTGTCAACTCAGAGGGCTGTGTCCTCTGTCCATTGACTCCCAGATCTACCATTACCAAATGGAAAATATCATTATGGCTGGGGCTACTTTGCATTTCCACAAACTGTGACCCCTGCAAACTGATCTACAGATAGGAGTCATGCCACCACAAATCTTGGCTAGACTTTATATCAGCCCAAAGGGCATGAAATCATCTGACTATAGCTTTAAACAAGCATATCCAAAGAGACAACCAATACAGTGCAAGCCTTTAATAGGAGTCAGATCCATTTGTGAAAAGAAAACATCTTTGTTTTAAACAATATTTCTTAGAGTGTGAATTAAGGAGACGGTAATGGGATGTAATGTGTTTTCGTTAAAAGTCACTGGCTTGAATCCAGTCAGTCTCTGTGATGGCTATTCAGGGGCCTATATAAATGAGCAAATGGGTTTTTGTTCCATGCTGGATGATTAGATAAACTATGGAAAACAAACAAGCAAGGAGTCATGTGGCACTTTTAAAGAATAACAAATTTATTTCTCACATGAGCTTTCATGGGAGAAAAACCACACTTCATCAGTTTCTCCCACAAAAACTTATGCAATAAATAAATTTGTTAGTCTTTAAAAGTACCATAAGACTCCTCATTCATTTCGCCGAACTAGACTTACACGGCTACCCCTTTGGAACTTACGGAGAGGGAAGTCCCCTTCTCCATGGGAGAGTTATATCCTGATCATGGTTTCGGCAGAGAAAGCTACTTGTTTTTCCGGATATGTTGACTAGAGTTTGTGAATTTCAAAAGGGATAGCCGTGTTAGTCTAGTCCAGTAAAAAAAACAAGGAGTTGTGCGGCACTTTAAGACTAACAGATTTATTTTTTGCATGAGCTTTCGTGGGACAAGATCCCACTTCCTCAGATGCTTCGAAGATGGGTGGGATCTTGTCCCACAAAAGCTCATGCAAAAAATAAATCTGCTAGTCTTAAAGTGCCACACAACTCCTTGTTGTTTTTTTACTAGAGTTTGTGATCCTGTTTTAATAAGAGTGAATCAAAGCCAGTGTCTAGACTAGCAGTTACAATCATGTCAATAATTAACTCAGGTTCACTGGCAATCACATCAGGAACACAAACCTTCTTGGGATGAACAACCAAGGAGCCCTGTGGCACCTAAAGACTAACAAATTTATTTATCACATGTGCTTTCCTGGGAGAAAATCCCACTTTGTCAGATGCTTTGAAGATGGGGGAAAGTTCCTCCCTCATCAAAGCGTCTGACAAAGTGGGATTTTCTCCCAGGAAAGCTCATGCAATAAATTGGCCCCATCTTCAAAGCGCCTGACAAAGTGGGATTTTCTCCCACGAAAGCTCATGCAATAAATACATTTGTTAATTTTTAAGTGTCACAGGACTCTGCTTGTTTTTCTGAACTAGACTAACTCGGCTGCCCCTTCGGAACTTGGGATGAACCGTGTCAGTCACCAGGCCTGTCAGTTTGTTCTCTTTCACCAGGATTGAAATTTCTCCTCTACTGCTCAAGGGAGAATTTAGTAAATGCCTTCCTAGAGCTCTGATCAGACGAAAGGAGTGTGAGTGCTAACTATGTGTTAGTATTAAGAATATAATGGCAAAAAAAGCTTTCACAACGTGTTTGTTCTGTCATTGTATTTCAAAACATTGTTAACGAGGAGAGTTAGCGGGAATACTAATAGCAGAGGGAAGTAGAAAGTGTCAGCCATGTCTGGAATATACTGCCAGAAATTTAATTGTTTTATAATCTCAAGGTGTTCCTTCTATGGAAACAGAATGAAGCTGACTTCCTTCCTGGAACGTTGGTACACATGGAGCAATAGAAAGCCCAAATGCCAATCAAGTGATCAGTCCTCTTTTGGACAAGACACACCAAAGTCATACCCATCCCTCTTTGTTTACATATTGTTTGAATTTACCAATGTTCGCATCAGCTGAGTCGTTATATGGGAGCATGAATAACCACCCTGCCTTGGAAGAGTATATAAACTTAGTGCTAGCTCATTTCATCAGCAGGTCTCAAAGTGTTGTACAAAGGAGTCACTATACCCATCTTGCAGATGGGGAAACTGAGGCACAATGAGGCGAGATGACTTGTTTATGGTCTACCAGCAGGCTAGTAGCAGTGACCAGAATAGCACCATGAAATAAATAAATCTGTTAAGTCTTTAAAAGTTCCACCAGGACTCCTTGCTTGTTTTGCTGAACTAGACTAACAGATACCCTTCTGGAACAGAATAGCACCTAGTCTTTTGTATCTTAGTCCCTTAGACCATTAGGCCACACAGCTACACTTGTATTCAACAAGGCACTTAAGCATGTGCTTAAGCGTTTTGCTGGAGTAATTATTTTAGGGTTAGCACCTTAGAAAGGTATGTATCAGAGAAACTCAAAATCGGCCTTCTTGTTGCCCGTCTCAACACAAGGGTCAAAATGAGTGAACCCTCTCCTCTCACTCACAAAAGCAACCCGTCCAGCTCAGAACAGGGGCATGTTCATGGGGGATGACAAACTGAAAGCAACTTGAAATGCTGCTGCCCCTGTGCTGGAGACAGAGGAGTCCAGTTTTCAGCACTGCCTGGCTAACACCTTTCACCAGCAATGAATCTTGAAGAAAAGAGAAACAGCCAGATTTTGTTTTGTCAGATGGAATACTGAGTCTCTCCCATATTGCACATTTACCACCTGACATTGAAAAAACAGGATGGTGTCTCTGCACACTTGTAGTAACTTAAGTTAGAAAAATGCATTCTATCTATTCTATTAATAGCTTGTCTGCCCACCCACTCAGAAGGATTGGACTAACAAACATCCTTTAAATCCCCCGTAAACACTGTTGGACCAGTCTTACTCAGCACAGAGGGGGATTACTGCCTCTGTATTTACAAAGCCCCTATAATTTTCCCTCCATCAGCACTTGCTTGTGATTTTCAGTAGTAAGATTGTCTTCTACTACCTTCCCTTAAAAGGAAGAAATACAGGCTCTTCCAAGGAAACAAACAAAGATTGTCATCATTTCAGTGTCATTAAGAGTAATCCCTGATCAATATTCCCCGGCCTTCACCCTTATGTCCATAAAAGAGACAGACAAGTCCGTGGATTGTTGAAGATGGGGAGGAGTCAGTGAACATGCACTCTGTCACATAGACACTGCGCAAATGTCTGCCCTTGCTCCCACCCTTTCCCAGATCGTAAAGTAATGTAGTTCAAGATGCCGCGGTGCAGAAGATAGATATTACAAATAATCTGCAACCCAGTGTGATCTGATCAGATAGAAGGTGCTTAAATGGCTGAACCTACCCTCACTGCTGAAAATGGCAAAGACACTATTGATTACAAACTATCATCAGAAAATGCTGATTTTTCAAACCTGAAAAATTCACAAAAATATTTAGTCAA
This sequence comes from Podocnemis expansa, assembly GCA_007922195.1. Classification (NCBI taxonomy): domain Eukaryota; kingdom Metazoa; phylum Chordata; order Testudines; family Podocnemididae; genus Podocnemis; species Podocnemis expansa. The sequence continues at coordinate 31,062,879 of ML681997.1, forward strand.
GCCACAGGCAGGGTTTGGGCAAAAATCTGCCTCGTTTCCAGCCAGGGCACCTAGTGAGCTGCTGGGGACCTTGGGGCTTTCAAGATTCATGGCCCCCAGTCTGCAGCAAAGTGTCTGGTCTCTGTGAGCTTCTGCCCTGGGGCATCCCCATCTTTTGGGAGTGAAGCAGAGTGGGGAGCCAGCTGGCGAGGGAAATTGGAAACAGTGAGGTCCTCACTGCCAGGGCAGTTTGCATGGCCAGGCTGCTTGGAATCCCAGAATCTGTTGGAGCCCCTGAGTGAAATTCACATGATTCTTGACAGTTTCACGTTGGCTACCTAGTGATGAGTGACAGTGACATCGGTCATGTCAAGCTCACTTAGCTGTTGGGGCTCCAGGGAGCATATGTGTTGTGTTTCCTAAACTACCCATTTTGGAATCCCCAGTTCTGAGAAATTTAGAAAAATCTGATTTCAGTCTAAATCTCTTAAACAAAATTTCAGAATGGCATAATTTCCTGGGAACTGGAAGTTCTGGCCATCTCTGCTCCAGATTGCCGGGTTCAGCATGTCATGAGCTATCCAATCGGAGAACTGATGTGAAAGATGAGCCCCCTCCATTGAAAAGAATGATAGAATAGCAGAATTCTCCAGGTTTATCTTAGCGTAGGTTAAAAACGTGCACCAAGTTGGAAAGGATAATTCTTGATGCTACCAGGCCGAGGGTTTTTTGCGTGATAGGCGTTAGAAGAAATTGCCCACTATGGTGTTTTTTGCTCCTTCGTCAGGGACTGACTGCTGTCAGAGGCAGGATCTGATGAGCTCTGGCAATTCACTGCCACCTTTTATCAGTAGTCACAAGTAGAGCAGATGTAGAAGGCGTTTCTTATTTATTTATGCTTTAATGTTATAGGGAAGTCACACTGATGCTGTGTGATGTCTTAGAGTTTATTGATTTGCTGAGGGTGAACTTTTTATGGAGCTTTTCACTTTGTAATTTCTGCAGGAAATTAAAATCCATTTCTTCTGTTTACTCGGTGATCCTACTAGTCACGCACAGGACTGAATCTGTAGCCGATTTCAAAACGTCAGTCACAAGTACATGCCTGGTTTGCTCTCTCTCTCTTTCTCATCAGTATTTGACCTCCATATTTATAGCTGACCAGAGTAAGGGGTGATTTCCCACTGGTCTTTGCATTGTGCTGGGGAAGGGACCCGGCCACTTGGAGCACAGGGTTGGGGAAAATAAGGCTCCTTTTCATTGTATGAAGTAAGGAATGGAATCAGTGTCTGTGCGGTGAGTGTGGCAATGCCACATCTCCTTTGACCCGAGGAGCCAGCCCCATCTTTGTGCTCAGCAGGTACAAAGAGCTGTGGAGAACTGACAGGGAAATCAGGGAGAGATGAAAACACATCCGGAGAAAGTTTAGCTTGGAACCAGCGTTTTGCTGAAGCTGCAAAACACACCCCCTCAGCAAACTGGTACCAAGCAAGGAGTGCATTGCAGGCTCTGCTCCTTTATAAACGAGGTGGCTGATGATGGAGAGTGCCTGCGGGTGAGAGAGAGAGCGGGGCCATGGGAGGAGCCGCAGCACCTTTAAATCTCACTGTCCCTGGGCCAGGCCAGGCCGGCCTAAGGCAAGGGAAGGAAACCGGGGAACGGCTGAAGAGAGCAGGGCCCAGCTCGGTGCATCCTCCCTGGCTGCCCTCTCGTCCGTCCCGCAGCCTAGAAAGGCCCCTGCCGCGAGCTCGGCGCTGAGGCACGAACCCCGGCTGGGCTCCGGCTTGCTTCAGTGGACGAAAACGGGCACGCGCCCAAGTCCCCCTTCCTCTGACGTCACGTGACCGACAGCCGAGGCAGCCAGTCAGGGCGCCCGCTCCCTACCCCGTTCAGCCAGCCCGGGCCGCACACCCCCGACACACCCCCGCCTGCGCCGAATCAGCCAATCAGGCCGCGAGCTGCGGCCACACACGCACACTTAAGCCGGGTCAATGCGGCGCGCGGAGCCAGCACGAGTTTCCGCACGGTCAGTGCCCGGCACCGCGCGCAGCAGAACCGCAGCCTCAGCCTCAGCCTCGCTCTAGCGGCCCCTCCGCCTCGCTCCGATCCCTCGCCGGGGCGCCCCCTGCACGCACCCAGCCACCCACCCGCCCTCCCTCGCGGCTCGGCGCCTTAAGGCTTCGGCGTGGCCGGCTCGGCGCGGCGCTGCGGGGCTGGGCGGCGCCATGGAGTCCGGGAGCAAGGTGAGTGCGGGGCCGGCGCCGCTTCCTGCTCCGCGCCTCCCGCGCGGCGGTTTTGGAGGGAAGCCGGGCTTGGGGGAGGGGAGCGCGGGCGGCTGCTCGCAGCATCCCGGCCTGGAGCCCAGCGGCCTGGGGAGCGGGTCTGCGCCCGGGGCCGCTCCCCCGACTCGCGGGTGCGGGCCGTGCCGGCTGCTCTGCAGCCCGGGGGAAGGGTGAAAAATGGCTTCTGAGCCCATCGGGCTGGCCGCCCGCAGGCCGGGCTGAGCCGCGTGCGGAGGGGAAAATTTTCCGCCCCGGGTGGTGGCGGCTGGTCGCGTGTCTAAATGGCGCGGCAGATCAAATCCTCCGCCAGCCCGGCTGGGATGCGGCCGGCCCCGCCGGAGATGGGGCAAAGGGCGGCGTCCGGCTGGGGCCGCGCGGGTCCTGCTCCAACGCGCCCCGGGCCGGGGGCCCGATCTCCCCGCTGCCTCGGGCACGCCAATGCTCACGGAAAACTTCTCCACGGCCTCTTGCTAACTGCTGTCAGGTTCTTCACTCTTACCCGCTTTTTAAAACCTCGCCTCTGGAGTCGAGAGTGGCTAATAAAAATGTCAACTTTGACTAAAAAATATTCCCCTGGCACTTATGGGGGAAAGAGATCAAGTCCCCGTTAGACAGGGTTACCAGATGTCAGGCCAAAGGAGGACATGTCCTCCTCCTTACCTTCACGTCTTCCATCCAGCAGGCATTTTAAAATACGTGATTGTGTCTGGCTTTTTGCTTACAGGGGTTAAAGTATGCTGGAATGCCCCCAAACACCTTAGTTTTAGGGGGAAGTGCTCCAGCCCCCGCTGAAAACAAGAATATGATATTAATGCTGCATTTTCTCCATGTGTCCTGCAATGCCCTCCTTTTTGTACTCCCTGTCCTCCTTGCCAGGCTTTGGTATCTGGTAGCCCTAGCCTTAAACTACAAGGCAAATAAGAATCCCAAATCTGTTGGGGGGCAAATCGGACTTTTGAAGATGTTTGGGGCCCAATTCGGGACTTGTGAACGTTTGGGGGGGGGGTGATAGTCCTGTCCTCTTAAATCTAGTATAAGGACCAGAAAAAAACAAAACAAAGTTGTTCTGTGGGCCCCCCCCCCCTTAAAGACTAACAAATGTATTTGTTAGTCTTTAAAAGTGCCACAGGATTCCTTCTTTTAGTTTTGCTGGAGTAGACTTACAGGCTCCCACTCTGCAACTTGTAAGGACCAAAAAATTTTATTGAGTGATTCCTGTATGAAATGTGTTTGCCTAGAGCTAGGTGTTTGTAATCCCCAAATGCTGAAGTGTGACAAAAATGCCACTGATTTCTTGCTGGTGCTAAGATTGGACACCATATTTATCAGAAAGACATTTGATTTTGATTCAAAGACTTCCATTTAGATTGCAAGGCTTGACAGTATTAAATTTCAGGTAAGAGAAACTCTTGATCTCTAAAGTGAAATATGGTCTTTCAAAGTTAAACGCCTATGCAGGATACTTGCTTATAAATCATAAAATCATAGCAAGGACTTACAGGGAGAAGAGGACTTGCTTATCACTGTTAAGGCTTCCCTTGAGTTGAGCCTCACTGAGGGTTTAAATCTCCAGTAAGCTAATTGCCACACAGGCTTGACTTTCACTCTTTCTGGTACAGTAGCACATCGTGGTTGGTGTTAGGAAATATTTTCTTGGCTTATTTGCTTGGAGGAGGAATCCCCTGGAGGACAGGTCAACTTTTGGCTCTGTGTTTGAACAATGCGTGTGGGGGGTCCAAAACTGGAACTCCTCACTAAACACACAAACTAACCTGTCAGTTTTTTGTCTCCTTCTTCCCCCCCCCCCCCGCCAAAAAAAAACAAACCAGTAATCAGCTTGTTTGACACTTAACTTGGTAGTATGGAATATATCCCTGAGTATTGTGTGATTATCAGGGGCACCAATGTAAGGCTAGTAGACAAATATTTCCTATAATGGGGGGGGGGGGGGGAGGATAGAGAGGAGAAGGGAATCCAGGGGGGAGAAGAGAAAATCCTATCCCTACCCAGCTCTGAAAAACATCAGTTGGAGGTGATTCCAATGTCCCTTTCTCTGATGCCAACTTCATGGAAGTCTCAGATTACTTCCACTGCAGATCAGGCCAGTTACACAGGTATGACTGATCCAAGGAGTGGCCCTGTCAGTCTAGTTCAGTGGTTCTCACCTTTTTCCAGGCCATGCACTTGGGTGGCATATGGCAACTCTACAGGACACACCAAGCCACCCATCTCTGGCCCAATCTAGCCAGTGCCCTGTTGTGCCTGACACAATGGTTGAGAACCACTGGTCTAGTCGTGTGGTGCTTTCCGGAGCACAGCTGCTGAACCCTGACCAGGGAACAGAACTGGGGTGACTGTCCTGGGCCCAGCTAAACTGTGAGCTGAGCATGTTTATAACAGGGTATTTTTGAAAACTGAGTATTCATAGACACCCCCCCCCCAGCTTCTCCTTTGCTATAGACCTAACTTAAGTTGATTTAGCTTAAAGTGATTCCTTGCTAATTTAAATTAAATCACTATAAAACAGGATTAGAGTTAAGAGTGGCCCTATAAAGGGGCTAAATGAGTTCAACTAAATTGATTTAAAATAACAATGTTAAACTGGCAGCAGCTCTTGAATGAAGATAAATTCCTAGATTAACTCTTTAGTCATAGGGGGTAAGGTGAGTCAATAAGAGGCAATGAAGGGGCTGGCACACTGTCCTACATGCAGAAGGTCCTGGGTTCAAACCCCAAGCAAAAAATAAATCTGTCAGTCTTAAAGTGCCACACAACTGCTTCCAGTTTTACTGGACTAGATGATCTCCTTGGGTCCCTTCCAACCCTGAGTCTAATTCTCTTCTAAATCAAGTCGCAAACTGGACCATCCCTGAAGCAGGCTTCAGACGGCAGTGCGCAGGGAGGGGGGATCCAGTAATAAGGTTCAGGCTCTGTTGAAGCCAAGCGCGCAGTGCAGCCCAAGTTAGATGATAACCGCTCCCGGGACAGCGGCAGTAGGGCCCGGGAGGGGTGATGCCCATCTCTGCAATCTTGCTCTAGCGGGCTGTTTTCTGGGTCAGGATGCCCAGGGTTGATTTGTGCACCGGTTCCCTCCCTTCTCCCGGGCTCGGGAGCGTGTTTGGGGAGCGGCGCCGAGGGCCTGTCTCGGGGGGAGCCGGCTGCCCCCCCCAGGTGGCGGCTCCATGCGGACAGGCCGGCTTTGGCCGGGCTCCCTGGGACGTGCCGGGCAGGAGCAGCTCCGAGGCGGGGCCGGGGGGGGGGGGGGGCAGCCCCTGCGGCTTTACATCACTCGCAGGATAACTCTGCCCGCCTGGCGGGAAGGGGGCGCGGCCGTGGCCAAGGCGGGGCCGGGCCGGGAGCCCCCGCATGGGCCCCGCACGTGTCGCGGGGGCTGCCGCCTCCCCCCGCGCCCGGCTCCATTGGGCAGGAGGCTGCCGGCATGTCCCCCACGTGCGGGGCGAACTGCGCCTGCGCGGCGCGCCAGGCCCCGGCCTGCCATGTAGGCCAAAGGCGAGCGCATCCCGGGGGCGGGGCGGGGCGGTGCTAGAGGCGGCTCCCCATTGGCTGCCGCGGGCGAGCCCCCTGGCGGCGGGGGCGGGGCGGGGCATCCGGCTTCCAGCCGGCGGCTGGCGCTGCATGAGCTCGGCGCTGGGCGGCCCCTAGCCGGCTGGCCTGGGCTGCAGAGGCGGTGGCTTCCCGGGGCCAGCAGGATTGCTCGGTAACCAGTCGGGCCCTAGCTGGCCTTTGCTCAGCTCTGACTGCAGAGCGGCTGCAGCGCCCAGCAGGGCCCGCTCAAGGGATTGTGGCCCCCCCATCTCAGTCATGGAGGTTGAAAACGGTTTTCCAAAGTGCAGAAATCTCCAGCATCTGCCTGCAGAGGGATTTAAAGTGCACTCTGCCTACATGACTTAAGTTGACTAACAGTGCCTGAGCTGCTAGGAAAGAGGTGAAGAGGCGGGAGCCAGCCTGATCTTAGGTGCCCCTAAGAGCTGTCGCCTGAAGCCATGTCTGTCTCTTGCCTCACAGGAGAGCTGGCCCTGGCTCCCAGGCTTCACTGGCGGTGAGGGGAGGGACATCCCTGGAGTAGATCCCCAGCAGCCTAACTCGGACAAATGTCCGTCACATAGGGATGTTCCAAAGGAGCAGCCGGATTAGTCTCGTTCAGCAAAAGAAGCAAGGAGTCCAGTGGCACTTAACAGATTGATTTATTGTATGAGCTTTCATGGGAGAAAATCCCACCTCATCAGATGCTTTGAAGATGGGGGAATTTACAGAATGGGGTGAAAATAAATGCGGGCAGAGTCGGACGTGGGATTGCCCTGCATTTATTCTCATCCCATTCTGTAAGTTTCCCCCATCTTCAAAGAGTCTGACAAAGTGGGAGGAAGCTCATGCAATAAATAAATCTATTAGTCTTTAAGCACCACAGGACTCCTTGCTTCTGTCACATAGGCAGAGGAAAATGCATGACTCTGAACTTCAAAGGGACCAGGGCCACCTTGGAGGAGGGCTGAATGGGGGTTTACGGATTAAAAAAAAAAAATTGTGTGGCACCTTAACAGATTTATTTATTACGGATAAGTCTGACTGGACTGGCGAAGTAAATGAGTCCTCAGTACTCCTTGTTTGCTTTTGCTGAAATGGACTAACAGGGTTACCCCCCCAGAACTGTTCAGACAGTTTATAACTTGTATCACACACTCTTTGAGATGGACCAGTCTTACTGGCTTTACAAAGTGGCAAGCATAGAAATGCTAAATCACTCTTTCTTATATAATAAGTATCTGATTGCTTGATGCACCCTCAGCTGTGGTAGATGCACCTTCTGACATTAAGGTGGGGTGCACAACTTTGCCTGCAAAATGCTGTATCTTTCCTTGCACCCCAGCTCTGTTACCAGTAGCCTGCTGTTTTTCTAACATGTCCTGCCATTTCACAGTTGGAGGCTCCTGTAATTCCTTCCCAACTAGTATTCATTTCCTATTTCTTACTGTGGGCGGAGGTCTTAAACATGAAGGTTATTAGGGGAATAAATAGGTAAATGGATGGGGGGAGAAAACCAAGTTATGAAACTCTAATGTGTCTGTTTGCCACCTCCTTCTTTTACTTGTGGTGGACTGAAAATGTTCAGGCCATTTAACCCTCTGATCTGATTTGGCTCCGTTCTGCAGCACCCCAAGTAGAGAGGGGAAAGACAATCAGATGTAGACAGGCCTATTTCAGACTAGCACTCAGTGGTGAAGAGTGGGTCTAAGTTTGAAACCCTGGATGATCCAATTGGGATTTAAAAAAAAAAAAAAAAAGCTCATTCAGAACAGACTGAACCTCTTGTGAGAGTCAAAAAGGCTACAGATATAAAAGGTATCTTCACTGGAAGGCTCCACTTCCTGGTTCAGACTGGTCCAGAAAGCAGGAAGTGGTAACAACACCATGCAAATCATTTATGCAATTTTATTCCTAGTTTTGCAGACTCTAGATGCCCTAGATAGATGTTTAGCCAAACCTTAAGTTTTAGGGTGCTTTATCTGATTTAAAATCTTAAATCCTTTAAAGAGATGCTGATCATATTTAACCCAAACTTAGATTTTTGTAAAATGTATTTGTGGAGACTGCTCTTGTAGGAATTTCCTATACAATTTAACAGGACAAAAACAATAGGATTTTTAGACAAACTTAGTAAGTTTCTATAGAACCAAATTCTCAGAACCTGCAGAGAACATAATCCTTTTCATGGAGTTCCAAACCACTCTAAACTCCATCTGATAGATTTAAAAACAAACTGGAAAGGGTAGTTTTTTATTCACTTGTATGAGACTTTCATGAGAGGCGACAAATGGAAATCCTTCAGTATTTGTACGGTTCATTAATCCTACTGAAAATTTTAGAAAAGCCAAATTTTCTCTGCAGCCAAAATCCTACATGGAAACTGCCTCTAAACAAAAGTGACACTGACTGAGCAATTTTCACTATCCAAAAGGAAAAGTAAAAACATAAATATATAACATAAATAGCAAAGAGTTAGTTGATCCTTTAAAGTTCTGTTTTCAGAATCCAAGGAGGTGTTACATGTCATTTGTAAAATAACTTTTTTGTTTAAACTATAAGCTAATTTAAAAAGTAGATAGTGATTTTCTTTTTGATTACCCCTTTCAAAATACTTAAAGCAGGGGAAGTCAATTTATTTTTTGGTCCAAATTTCTTGATCAATGTATAGTCAAGGTTCAGATTCCAGAGAACATAATTTTAAAAAATTTGGGTCCATTCAAAAGTGTCTGGTGGTCCTGATTTGGATGTGCTGAGCACACACTTCTTGCAAAACCAAGCCCCTTAATTGTGCCCTAAGGTGACTAGTCATTTTTGAAAAGCTTGGCCTTGGGATAAGCTGACAGTTAAACATAGCCCTGCAAGAGGGAAAGGCACACCTGGCTGAAAGAGAATGCGGATAGTTGATTCCAAATGTAGCTGGAGGAAACGCACAGATGATTCCTAAAGCACGTGGATCAATTTCCGTCTGTATTAAAGGTAAAGTTCTTGTGCAAACTGGTACAATGCTTGTTTGCATACCAGACATTCACACCCTTCAAAGACCTTTGTCATAGTGTCCTTCCATAAAAAGCTCGCTGTGCAAATGACTAGTCTTGTGTAAATAGTGTGGTGCAATCTAATTGACGTAGTCCTTCATAATACAATATTCTACAGAGCCATTTATTATTACCTGATCATTCAGTGTGCAACTCACGATGACTAATTAGATCTATTCATGGACCTTCAGCCTGGTCTGAACAGCTCAGCAGGAGGAAAAAGGCTGTTCCATAGTTCATTCCATGACTGCAGGAGGAGAGGACCCTGCCTCTTGCTTTCCTTTAATGGGCAGATGGGTTATGAACTTTGTGCAAGGTTACTTAAAACTACTGATATCTCTTTTAAAAGATAAGTGTTATGACAATAGCGTCAAAGGAGATGTTCAAACGGGCTGTTTTTCATGTCCACAGTGATGATGCATGGTGTTTTGCAGGGGAAGCTGACCTGTATGCCTATTCTGTGATTCAGTGATTTGGGCACTTGGGAATGAAGGGAAAGGAATGCTGCCTATAGCCCAGGCTGTGAGATAGGGAGGCAGGACATCAGGGATCATTCCTAGTTTGTATACCAGGATGGCTTGTCCCTTTAAGGCTAGAAGCTTGGGGCCCAGCCAGCCTAGCCTATTTACAAAGTAGGCACACCTATGCAGGGATCAGGTGATTTCCCTATAAGGAGCAGCAGGAAACTGTGAAAAGGGAGAAGGGATGATGATGCAATCTTCAGGGAGCAGCTCCTGTGAGAGACCTATGACGGGAAGGGTTTGAACCTGGAACCTTGGCTGGAGAGGGCTGACTCCAGAGTGCAAGAAGGAAAAGATTCTGATCTGGCCATGGCCTGCCAAAGCAGGAGAGACCTGAGAAGGAGGGTGATGTCAGAGGAGAAACTTTTTGTGGGCTGTGTTTGGGACTTGGAGCTTTAGGTTCAGATTATTTGATGGCAGTTAAGGAGGGATGTCTTTGGTCGTACACATTTGCCAGTCAGTGACCCTGAGGCTGAGGGGCTGCTTTCAAGGCTGGGCATTGGGGAGGAGGCCATGCATTACTATTCTGCCATTTGCTTACTGTGACCTTGGGTGAGTCACTCAGCCTTGCGATGCTGCTGATATGCCTGCTGATACAGATCCCTGTTGCTCTTAATCAAGAGGCACAACTCCATGGAGGCAATATGCTGTGAAATTTGCTGGGGAGACATCCCAAGCTCCACAGCATGAGTGGGGCTCAGTGTAATCCTGTCTTAGTTTAGGTGGAAGATTCCCACTGAATTAACTGAGGTGTTGAACTGAACCTTTGGGAGTTATGGAGTACGGTGGGTGGGAGAGGGCAGCTGTCCTGAGTTGTGGAAACCTAGGCCCTGCTCCTGCCTGGAAGGGACCTTTTCTAGCCATCCACGCAGTAGCTTTCAGGATGATGATGCAGGTTTTGTGCATTTGTCACAAATGAGTTTTCATTAAAACGAGATCATGTCCAGAAATGACTGAAATGCAGTGGGGCTGGCCAGCATGAATGGCTATTTATTTCTTTTTTGGCCCCATCTGTTGTCATGGTTTGGTCCTACCTGCATTTAGGGCAACAATCAAAATCCTCCTTGATGCCAGGCACACAATCACATTCACAACAACCAAACTTCATTTAAGCTAGTTCAGCCACAATGGTATTTGTAAAATACAGTTGTTTGCCCTGTATCGAAGGAGCTAAGATGATCCCCTTCTATCCATGCCTCCTAGAATCAGGATAAAGGGAGGGGAGAGGTTTAGAAGTGGATTTAAAGGTTACCTCAGGCTTAAGGCTGTCAGTACAATACGCTTTTATGTGCACTTGGCTCTTGGACCAACACTTCCTTGTGTCCCAAACCGCTTTACGGGGTGAGATAATCAGACATGAGACAAAATCCGCAAATAGGTCTTGATGTGGACCCAAAGCAATTAAGGTTTGTTCCTTTGTTTCATCTTGAATGGTTTTCCTGGTGCTGCATAAAATAAAATTTGACAAACTGCTTTTCACCCTTATTCAAAATTCAACACAATCCTGTCAAAATGCAGTGGAGCTAGAAAATCAAGCATCTAAATTTGGCCATACTTTTTTCATTTGCTAGTTCAGGTTTTCCAGGAACTGCCTACAAATATTTACTTTTTTAAAGATTTAACTAAGCACAAATAGAAAAATACAAAAATAGGCTGTTCTGGAGACAAAGCTCATTGACTTGATTAAACAACACTTGCATTTGTTTGAAGAGCTTCTGTTAAATAATTACGTGAAATCTTACCCTTATTACTCAGACTTCTGTGTTCCATGAGGGCTTATTGCAGGTTTTCAGATACCTCAAATCTCCATCCAAAGCCACTCTTAATACAAAACAACAGTGGATATGCTGGATGTATTTCATGTGGCACTGCATAGCAGCTGTAGTTAAATGTTAGATACAGTCCTTCCACCGACTTCAAAAGGATTTGAATCAGGCACCACATGCCTCTTTACTACACAAGGCTAATTTCTGTCCTTGCTGCTTGTGGGGGTTGGGGAAGTGGAATGGTGCTGAATCTCTGGCCCCTGCTGCAGTGTTACTGCCTAGAAGATGCAGAAAACCTTGCCTCTGTCTCTGCCTTCACCTACCCCCAAAGTAAAAAAGGTCCTAGTGGCACATGTTGCTAGGGAGCCTCATGACCATCCCACTTTCCTGACCCTTCAAGGATGTCCCCTGCTGTTTCCCTCTCTCCCACATAGCTCCTTGCTGACAAACTATGGGTCTGTTCTGATTTCTGGTCTCTGACACCACGAGGCGCCACCATGGTTTGGGTAGGCAAGGGCCTGGTACAGGGAGATCACGGTGCCAGCCATGACATGCACGGCGAGTAGTTACGTGATCACTGCAGGCACAGCCCCAAAACTGGCACACTGCAACTTTTTGACTGGCAACAAATAAGGCAGTACAAGAGCTAGCCAGGCCAGTTAAAAACTTGCCAGGTGGCAACCCTAGGCCCAGAGCTATTCTGCGAGACAATGGTTCAGTGTGGGTGTGAGCACACAGTGATGTGTACACTACCTGGCATGGCAGGGCCAGATCCTTTTTGGGACTTGAGGGCACAGGTCTATTAACCATAGTGGGCCTTGTGAATCCTTTTAATGGGGCTTTTATTAAGTGGTAGACAGCGAATGCAGTCACGCACACATGGCCTCATGTTCAATGCTCTCTTGTTAGTAACTGAGTGGGTGTTCAGTCTCTGCCTGCTCGGATTCTCGGGTTACATTGGTGCAGTGCCCTTAAAGGGACGCAGCATTTCAGGGGCTAGCATTATGCCAGCTCTGTCAGAATGTGCAGCAGGCACCCGGAGCGTCAGCCGCTGCAGTAGCTGTAGGCCCTGCCTGGCACTCTGAAGTGTGACATGAGACTTCTGCCTTGTAGTTGCACAGAGGTTGGGGAAGGGACTTCTTTTCTTCCCCTCAGCGAACTTTGCAGCATAGGATGTGGTCCCTTTCTACACAATATCAGCAACATGGGGAAAGAAGAATCCTGTGAGAAAGAGGAACCAAGTGAGCAGTTAAAGGAATCATTACAGACTTGTCTGTGAACCACAGCTGCTGTCTGGATGCTCCCTCTCCCCCTGCCTGGTATATCTGTCATGAATGGTGTGTGCATTCACGAGCCACTCCTCATCTGTGGTGCAGGGTTGGAGGCAGCTGGTCACTCAGCTCATGTGAGATGTTTTGCATAGCCCTCAGATGTTGAGTTTCCAGTACAGCCCTCTTCATCTCCTCACCACCTCCTTCTGGTGTATGCCCATCTCCATCTGTGTGGAGAGAGGCAGTTGAGCTGCAGGCAAGACCTCCTGGAAGTGTTGGGCTTGATAGAACTGGCTGTACCCCATGCTACTCACTTCTCAGCACCCTGTATCTCTGGTCCTTTTGGTGTCAAGAGAGGCTTTAGGGTCCACTCTTCTCAGGGTCTGGCATCTCTGGAATGGCTACAGTGATCATTAGCAATACTTCCACAGGGACAAAGTTCCCCTCTGTAGACCTTTCGAGGGGGTGCATAATCCTGTGGACTTTAGTGGACCTTAGAATTTGTACTGACCTTCTAGATCAGTGGTTTTCAAACTTTTTTTCCGTGGGACCCAGTTGAAAAAAATCATTTATGCTTGTGACCCAACAATTATGTCTTTGAGCAATACATTCCAGTCATTTGCTGGTGGCAGCAGGGGATGCCGCGACCCAGTACCTGAGGGTCTGCGAGCCAGTACTGGGTCCTGACCCTAAGTTTGAAAACCGCTGCTCTAGATACCAGCTTCTGCTCCTTGATTTTTTAAGAGCCAGCCTACCCTGGCTTCAGCATGAGTTACAGCTTCTCTGAGGCTGCTCTAATTTGCACCAGCAGCACTTGGTCTTTGCAGCAGCTGTAGACTGGGTAGCCAAATCCATCCTCCCTGTATTCCTCTTTGATGTCGTCTTGTGCTAGGCTGGGGCCAGAACGAGAACTTGCACTAACAGAGCACCCTCAATATACCCAAAACCTGGCTCCTTTATGCAAGTGGAGAATCTGGCCCTGTGTGGGGAACCTGCCCCATCCATCTTACCTTGGAAAGGTGGCACTTGGAGCTCTGTAACAATCATAAAGGGTTTAGTCCTTCCTTAGCCACGTCCCTCTTGGAAATCAAGGGGAATCTGCCCTTATCGAGTAGGGCCTTGGGCTTGCACAGAACAAACTCTTCTCTGCATCAGGTGCATCAGAACTGACAGCACTCTACGGAGGTATGGCCAGATCGGCTGATTACACTCCAGCGGCTCTGCAGTGCTCTGGTTGTCCTTTGGCTGCTTTGTCACCTGAGCATTGCAAAGCTACCAGTGACTGGCCTTGAATTTTTAATCATTCATACCTTTTTATCTTGTGCATTTCACTCAGCCTCCTCAGTTTTTTTTCATAAGCTCATAGATCTTGCAGCTGGAGGAACTACTGGGTTTAGTGGTCTGTAAACTGTGGAGAAATCACACAATTTTTGCAGGTCTGTCACTGCTTAAACAGCACTTTTGGGTTGCACATATGTAGAATGTGCTATTTACGCCCTGACTAACTTACAAAAAACGTGGCGGCATTCTCAGAACGAGAGGCCTGGACTAGATGCGTTCAGAGCTGGGTACCTGCCCAGAAGCTGGTGTTCTGCCTGTTATGTCGGCAGTTGAAGACCAGTTTACACAGTCCATGATGTGATTTGACTTTTTTCACAGCAATGAGTGTGGTAACTTCCAATTTATGATATGCTAGCTGGACCTCCTACCCGAAAGGCCAGAGTCCTTCAGGGTGCGATTGGATGACCCCTTTTGACTGAACTGGACCAGATCTATTTCCTTTCGTTTCTGTATACGGGTTCCCACCACGTATTAGGACGCCGCTGCAAGGGTTGGGCCGCAAACACAGTGGAGCGTTCTTCCAGTGAAAGCCTAGCTGTTTTGCATTTCACAAAAACAGCACACCACCTCTCTGCTGCTCTGAAGTCAGCATGAGCAGTGTTGATTCTCCACGGGAGGGTGGAGAACCTAGCATTTGCCTCTTTGGGGGAGGCTGTGAGGAAAGCCTACAATGCTGAGCTGCTCCTCAGAAATCAAAGGCAGGACTCAGCATGGTGGGTAAGCTGCTGCTCCTGCTCCATCCAGCACTCCTGTTTGCTGGTGGGTGCAGATCTCATGACTTCCAAGCACATTAACTGTGGCTGGGTGACCTGAGATTGTAAACTCACTGGCTATCCAGGCTCCTACCTGCTACCCAATGAAATCCAGTCACTACACAATTTTTTTTAAACTGGACTAGACTAATGGCTATCCCTTTTGAAATTGACAAGGGAAGAAAGGTCTGCTTCCAGCTGAGAGGTGACAGGAGGTGTGGGGTTGGTGCAACAAACAAGGCAGTTGGCTAAGCCAAGAGTGGCATGGGAGAGGACTCTTGAGACCAGACAACAGAAGGAAAAGGTTTAGAGAGACAAGCTCTGTAGCTGGCAGAATCAATCCATGGGGAGTAAATGATGAAGGTTGATTCAAAGGGGATTTTTGACATGAATGAGGGCCCAGAAGGGTCATTTCAGGACAGCAGAGATGACATACATGTAAGCAAGCGGGGGACACATGCTATGGTTCGTGTCTGGAAAGCCAAGATTTGTAGATGCTGAAGACCAGAGTTGGTTGTGGTCAAGGCAAGAGGAGGACCCAAGGCTCCCTCATGGTCTTCTGCAGGTCTTCCCTGACCAGAGAATTCAGTTGCAGCTGATTCTTGCTCTCAGAATGAGTGTTGCCATGGACCAGAGCCTTGTCACTGGCTCTGTACAACAAGGAGTTGGGGGGGGGGGGGAAGAGCTAGATCCCATCTGATGTATATAGCTCAGGTTAAAGGTTTGAGATCTCTCTAACTAGGATGTATGATGAGATCTGGTATATGTGTGCTGCTGTTTCAGCAAACTGCCCTCCACCCGAACCAATTGTAATGCCTGAGAGAGGGTGCGAAGCAAGATGGGGCTTTAACTTCACGTGGCTCTTCCCAAGCTGATTAGCCCAGTCTGTGAAAAGCAGATCCCAGCTTCCTGGGTACAGCTACCAGGCTGAGCAATAGGTCTTTCCTGCTTGAATAAATGAGCCATTGATGAAGGTATCCAATTACCCAGCTCTACTAGCCCCCTCTCCCCCCATATACACACACAAGCACCTCCCCAAACAAACCTCCACTTGTTACTCAAACCTTAAGCAGGGGTGGGAGATGTTTGCCAATAGGTGTAGGCACTGAGCAGTTGCATAAATGCTGGGATTTTGCTGAGCATCTGTGAACTAAGTTCTGGCACAGACTTTCCTTAGCTAGCTGAACCAGGCTGTGAGTGCAGTCCTGTGTTTTGTTTTCTTCCAAACTTAGCTGATGCCATGGCATCAGCTCTCCTTCTGCCCAGATAATGGGGGCTTCAGCTGCCTATCCTCACATCTAGGAGGAGAGAGAACCCTGGTGACCCCCCAGGGATGGGTGCTGCTCCCAGGAATGGATGTGCTGTTTGTCCAGACCTGGCTAGTGAATAGTAGGTTTCTGGTGCTCTGCTCTGCAGAGATTTAAACTGGTGAACGTCCACACTTTATTTTTATTTTGCCTACACGGGTTTAAAGCTGGAGTGACTCCATGGAGATCAATACAATATATCAGGCCACACACCCAGATTAAAGGCTATGTCCAGGCCTGTGGCCCAGTGCCTGGAGTCACATGATTCTAGCATTTATTATAACTTTTTTTTTTTCCTCAAGCCTCTTTGGAGTGAAAGAAATGCTTGAAAATGTGCTCTGGGTTTACTTGGATTGTGAACCCCTTGGAGCAGAGGCTGTCATTTCTCTTCATACAGAATAAATAAGACTGCCCGCCTGAGTCTGCAGACAGTCTGAAAAGTAGGTCCAAGAAATGACTTGCACCGTGCATCTTAACTCTGAAAACTGCTGCCTTTCCATGAAGGGAACATGACTACAGTGTGGTGATTGAGGCTTCCATTTAAGGTGTGCCAGGAGTCCTGGACTGTTTAGTTCAGGCCTGTATCCCATTAAGGGAGAGGATATTCAGGCCGAAGTTCTTTGGATTTAGTCTCAAATGAAATGTGAAGGCCAGCCCTTATGGGTTAGTAACTCAGTGGGACAAATGTGCCTTCATGTAAATCAGAGCAACTCCACTGCCACTTGGGACTCTGGCTCTTATCCACTGCAGTGTCTGGCATAGCTTTCTGTAAGTCTGTCCATTAGGTGCTGCTTTTTGTGTGTAGGGTGGCCCAGGGGCTGCTCCCCTCTGCTCAGTATAGACATGCTAGGAGCCAGGTGAGGCTGAGTCACAAATCTTATGGCTCATTACAGCTGGGAAGGCTATGCATCCTGTATGTGAAAAACTGCTGTTTGATTGAGATCCAGAGTACTGAATCCTAAAATGCTTCCAGTCAGGAGCCAGGTAGGGACCCTGGAGGAGGGGCCACCTCACAGCACTGCATGGTGGAGAAACATGCATTTAGCAACCTGACTGCATTTTGTTTTTCTTGATGCAGATGACAGCTCGCCTGATGCTGGCGGTGGGAGGAGCAGTGCTGGGCTCCCTGCAGTTTGGCTATAACACTGGAGTCATCAACGCTCCACAGAAGGTAAGGCCAAGGGCTTGATATAATTACAGTTCCTCATCTGTATTCATGTGGTCCATGGAGTTTGTGAGGCCATGCTACAGAGCATAAAGACAGACATGAGTGCATGTGTGCACTTGCATCCACTGCAACACAGCCCTTGCACACTGCAACCCACAATGTGAAACCTTGAAGCGTTGCACGACACCATATATCTCAACAAACTGCTACACTGCCCCCACAGGTATTCACGTCCTTTAATGTAACAATGCGGCCATGCTGTGAAGTAGTGTGGGAATGCATGTGTGCAGCAGAACAGCTCACATATAAAAACAAACACACGGATACTACCCACCACGCTCATCCACTCCAAGCCCAGCTAAAATAGCACATCCTGTTAAGCCGCTTACCAACTCTAATGAGATTTATTAAGCAGCTATTTGGCTATTGAGTTCCCAGGAGCATTAAAGTTTCCTTTGTTTACTGTTTTGTTAAAGAATTCTGGGAACACTTATTACATAAACTGACCTTTGTCATAACAGAGAGAAGCCCCAGCCATGGAGTTCAGATGAGCAGCAGGCATTCCCAAACTAGTTCACAGACCCAAGGCCTGGATTTGGGACCTCTTCGAAGGGTCTGTCTACACAGCAGTTTGATACCAGCAGCTGGCCTGTGCCTGCTGACTCAGGCTAAGGGTCTGTTCAATTGTGGTGTGGGCATTCTGGCTCAGGCTGGAATCTGGGACCCTCTTATCTCTGTGGGGGGAGAGACAGTGATGAAGGAGCCTGGAATGTGAATGGGATTTGGGAGTCCTTGATGCCAGCTCAGAGCAGGGTTGGGCAAGAGTGCCAAAAGGCCTCTGCCTACTTGAGCACTGCCTAGGTTAAAGGTCTGATGGTAGAACTGACCCAGTGGTGAGTGATGCCTTTGAGCTGGGATAAAGACACCCTGTTAAAACTGCACAGCTGCTGTGTAGTAAGATGAGTTTTGACAGCCCCTGGTGTAGTCCACATGGAACTTTATCTCCCCAGCTGTATAGGTGCCTGGTAATGGGGATTACCTGCTCTCAACCTTGTATGCGATTCCTCTTGCCCAATGCTTAGCAAACAGCCCTGCCCTTTGGATCTGCCCTTTTCCCATTAGCTGTTGGAGTGTCATTCTCCTCCCTCCTTGCCATCATCACAGCATGGAGGATGCAGATCTGGAAGAGACTCTCTGGGGAATTGGATCCTGAAACCCTGATTTAATTTAACCTGCTGTCCTTGAGGGCTGGAGATGACACTTAACTAGCCAGGAAGGAAGGCTGAGCAAACTTGAAGGGGCAGGTTACTGTAGGACTCATTGCCAGTCCCACTCCCTTGTCAGAAATATTGGGCATTCAGTGGAGTCACTCCTGATTCGTAACTGGTATGAACAGAGGAGGAATCAGTAGTGAAGTACCACATGAAGGCGCTCCATTCTCTCCTGGCAGAGTACAGCTAACTTCCAATGGCATCAGCAGGGTTACTTGTATCTTTCTGTGCATGGCAGTTAGATCCGGTCCTGAGGACTGGAACTGGGGAGAAGATGTCCAGGAACCGATGAAGAAATGTGGGGGGAGTGCCCTGAAGTGAAAGAGCAAAAATGCCAAAGAAACCAAGATGTGGGGGGAGGTGGGTGTGTGCTGAGAATCGAATCCTGCAGCCACAGGATACAGCTTTGAGTGGATCACCCCATCTTGGGGGGAGAGAGGTTCTGATACCTTCATGTATTTTTGATACCCAGTATAGAGCCCTGTTTGACAACCAATTGCAGCTGAGAGCTGCTAATTTGCTTATGTGACTAAAAATCTGAGTCTGGTGTCTAACATGGACAGTGGGGACCAAAGGAGCTTTTAGAAAAGCTCTGCCATGTTTCCCTTAAATGCCAGACTCTTAGGCCTTGGTTATACTAGCACTTAGGCCAGCAGAACTTGAAGTTTTGCTGGCCTAAGTGCTTGGGTAGACAAGGCCTTGGCTGTTTTCAAGTCCCAAATGCTTTGTTCTGAAACATCTGTGAACCACAAAAGACAATCCATTCTCACTGACAGTCACCTGCAGCCCTAAGGCAGACAAAAGGCAAACCTTGAACTAAATGACTGCAGGTCAGCTTGGAAAGTACCAGGCATGCTAGAGCCATAGAGGAATTAAAACAGTATCTCTGAACAATTCGAAATCATTAAGATTAGGAAGGTGGAATTTGTGCTGGAGGAATATTTAACCCTGTTACTACAAAGTCTTGCCACACAGCAGCATAGTGTGAATTCCAAGACCATGTTACTGATATAGTCCAATGAGGTCTAAGAAAAACCTAAACTTTTTAAAACTTTAATCTTCCAACAGTATTGAAATTTGTAATGACTTGATCCATATTAATTTGAGGTGAAAATGGATTATCTAGCTAATTGGGAGACTACAAAAGTCTTCTTCATTGCCATGTGTGTTTTGGGAGCCAGGAAATTATTCCTGGGTGGGTTTTAATCCCTGTGTCACCAAGTCTCAGCAATGCACTAGTTCTACTCTTGCAAGTGTGTTCCTCATTCTTGAGGCTGGAACTGGATTGGCACACTGGCTGTAAGGTGGATGGTTGCAGAGACAGGCTGGCCTTGGATTTTTATTGATAGCTTATGGCTGGTGTGCTGGGAGTCAGCAGAGACTAATAGGCATTAGTTGCAGATAGCTGCCTGATCATGCCCTTTGAGAGCAGAGAAGCAGCCTTCCTTATCCTGCAGACCCACAGCAGATGTGAGGGGATGGCTGCAAAAGGAGAGCCAGAGCAGCCAGGCTGCAAAACCCTACCAGAGTGACTGGGTCTCTGCTGGTGCTGAGCTCCCCTGTGTGTGGACTTTGGGGTGTGCCCCAGTAGTGTTCTGTGCTGCAGGAAGCATGATTCTTGGTGAACTTGTCTGTCCTTCTGGGCACATGAGGGGAATTTGGGAAGGCTCTCGAGGACTCATTGTAAAGAAGATGTTTCCATTCAGCTGGTAATCCCAAACCTGGGCTCTAACCCACTCCAGCCAACTTGCCTGCATTGAAAGGACAGGCCAGGGGTGAGTTCAGGCTGCAGCAAAGAGATGCTGTAACATGTTCCTGCTAAGTAAAACTTTAGGTACTCCTCAACTCTGTACATGGGAGGTGTTTATCTCAACCTGAAGACTTTGGCAAAAGGCATCCATAGCCTGTCTGTTAGGAGCAGGTGTCTGGTACTTAGCACAGGGGGCAGCTTTTACCACTTGAAAGGTGTGAGCTGAAAAGCTCAGCTGGATTATACCTTTCTTGCAGGGCTGGATTAAGGCAGAGGGGCTTTAGGGGCTGCAGCCCTTCGCCCTGGCCTAAAGGGTGGCATCACAGCCACCCTAAAAATCTGACCCATTGGCTTCAGTGTCAGCTGCTGCTGCTCACCAAATAGAGCCTGCCTGACCAGCCCCCAGCCTGGCAGGTGTTTACCAGCCTACTGCAGCAGTGCCCAGGCTGCCGGGGGTGGGGGGTTTCCTCCTTGTCCTGTGGGCACGCACGACAGCATGGCCAGATTAGATCTCTTAGAAAACCAAGTTCCAAAGGGGTAGCTGTGTCCAGTCTAGTTCAGCAAAACAAGCAAGGAGTCCTTTGGCGCACTTAAAGACTAAAAAATTGATTTATTGCGAGCTTTTTGGGAGAAAATCCTGCTTCATCAGATGCTTTGAAGATGGGGGAACTCGGAGGAAAACAGCAACCCTTGATTGTAAAATTGCCACTGATGGAGAATCCACTGCGACTCTGGTAAATGGATCTAATAGTTAGTTATACTCCCTATTTAAAAAAGTAAATCACTATTTCTGGTCTAGCTTCCACTTCCAGATCATATTAGACTTTTCTCTGCTAGCCTGAAGAGCCTGTTATCAAATATTTTTTCCTCACATAAATACTTAGCGTGATTTGACCAGACTAACAGTCTTTGTGAAAATAATGGAATAGCTTCAAGGGGCTCAATTTGGTATGTCTTGTGTGTGTCCTAGCCAGAAATTATGGCACACTATATTTGTTCCTAGGTGGGAGATGTTTTAGCCATATCAGCAAATATAGATGGCTTGCACCCAACTGAGTGATATAGATTGCTTGGTAGGTGACCTGTCTATCTCTCCTCCAATTTATCAGCAGTGATTTTTGTCTTCCAGGTCACTGATGAGCCTTGGCAGTTAGTGGGATTGTTCTTGGGCCCTGCAAAAATAAAGTAAAAGCGCACATGTCCTGGGTCTTGAATCTTGCTAGCAGCCCATGTGCTGGTTATACCTGTGCTGCCCTGCTGGTGCTCTAATGCAGTGTTTCCCAACCAGTGTGCTGTGGCATACAGGTGTGCTGTCAGGCCTGAGAAGGTGTGCCACAAAGTTTTTTGAAAACATACTCAGAGCTCTCGATTGGCTCGTGAGTTCATTTGGAAACTATATGGTGTACCTCAAATTAATTAAAGGTAGCAAGGTGTGCCACGGCAGAGAAAATATTGGGAACCACTGTTCTAATGGGTCAGCCAGGCCCTCAGGCTGCCTCCTTCCACCAACTCCATCACTAAGCTTGCTTTTTAAAGAGGATTTTGGCCTCTGGATCATCCTTAGGAGTAGGTGGCTGCATCACATGCTGTACCTAATGTTGTCCAGCTCCCTCCCTGTGAGTTTGTCTTGACCATAGAATGATTCTGGATGACACGGGTTGTGATTCTTATCACTGCTGTGACCATAAAGTGGGGGTGGACAAAATACAGGCTGCAGCTGGCCTGCCAGACCTGTCAGGCCTGCTGTGCTTCTGGCCAGGTCTCTGCCACCCCTGTCCCAGCCTGGCTCTGTTACCTCCCCACTTCCCCCTCATGGGCTCTGCACAGCCACACTCCTTTCTGCTGCACTCCCCACATGGGATTGGTGGTGCTGTCACCCTCCCCACCAGCCACCATGCTGGCTGGCTCTGCAGCCAGCTGGGTGCTGCTCCACCCAGCCCACTACCAAAATTATTGCCCAACCTTGCCATAAGCCCTCCAGCATACATCAGTGGTGCTGCTGCAAACTACATTTGATTACAGACAAGGAGCCTGAAGGGGTATGGGGAGAGCTAGAAACAGGGAAACTAAACTAAAATGGCTGCTCTTCAAAACTATCCTTCATGCTGTGGAACAGCTTTGGGATCTTGGGCTGCTAGGGCTGACAAACCTAAGTGTTGTCCCAGCTGCAGGGGAATCCAAAAGCCTTTGATGGTGGGCATTACAGCTAATAGTGTGGTTACAATGTGGATGATGCTGTAAAATAGCTGGCTGATCCACACCTAGACCTAGTCAGTGAGCTGTGGCACTCCAGCTGCACAAATCCTCAGGCCCTTTTCACCTGGAACAGTTGGTTATATTTGTAACTGGGATCCTCAGCTTCTGTACATCCATGTCACCCTATCAATGTTAATTGGCTGGATTTCACTGGGTAGTTTTGGTGGTACAAAGGGAACAATCTTGACTTACCCTAGCTCAGGATCTAGCCCTTGAACTTTCAGAAACTAACTTTCATGTCTGAGATGTTTAAAAAAAAAAAAAATAATAATTGTGCAGTAGAGCCTCAGGGCAAGCAGTAGGTGATATCTGCTGTCCTGTTGCTTTAAGGTGCTCCACTTCCAAAACAGCTCCAACCTTAAGCCCTTGCAGGCTGAACTAGATGTTTTGTCAATTAAGGGAATGTCTTGGCCCTGGGGACTTTGCAGTCAGTGGCTGATCTTGTGCTCTCACACAGCAGGAGGGAGGGTAGGAGCAGCAGGGGAGGAAAGAACTCAGTTTTCCATTGAAACACTTTTCTGCTTGGGAATGGCTTTTTAATGAAACAAAATCCCATGGTGGGTGGAAATATCCATTTTTATTGAAAATGCTTTGGGTGTCATGGGAAAAATGAGCAGAGGGAATGGGATGAGCAACTGAAGGTTGCTCCCAGCCCCCATTTCAATAAAAATGCTTTCACCAAACCATTTCCTTGGGCAGGAAATGAGGGAATCGTTTCCTACCTAGCTGTACTTGCAGAATGGGGCCCTGGCCTGTGAACTGAAGTCAGAGGTGGGAGTATGAGAGCCTATGGCTTCCTGATGGCATAGTGGGGGAGCCAAATGTACTGTGATATTAGGCCCACAAAGCTTCTTGGATTTCCTCTTTACCTAGTAGATTGGTGGGTCCTTGTGCCACAGCTGGGAGGGGGGTAGAGTTTTTAGAGAAAAGACAGCACAGCCCTCCTCCGAGAAGTAGTTTTCTTTCCGATTCCATAATCGTATGGAAGGAGGTGTTTACTGTTGCTTCTGCAGTGATTAAAGACTGCCCTGAAAGAATCTTCCCACCAGTGGCTATGTCATGGACAGGGAAGGATCTGACCAGAGTAGCCAGCATCTGCTATTTCTCATGGATAGTGGGAGTGGTTGTGCTGGCCTGGAAGCTTCACAGACCTAGCTACCTTCATCTGAAACAGGTTTATTGTCAACACACAATTGAACGGTCAAGCTCTTGCCAGAGTCATGGATGCAGGATAACCAGGAAGGTGACATTTTGTGTGAGACTAGCAAATGCCGAGGGCAGGAGTAGAAGACTGGATTAAAGGGGGCTGGAACAACTTGTTTGGTGGCAGGGGGAAGCTGAGATCCAATGAACCAAACTGTAAAGCTATATATGAGGGGAATCTCGTTAAGCTGGGGGGGGATCAGCACCACTGACTCCAGCACTTAGGGCTGGGTTGCCCAAAAGAATTCTCAAGGTCCAGGCTCTCATCCATTTCCATTGCTAACTGGTTGCCTGGGGGTGAAGTTCACCAGGTCACAGATTCACTTCATTGTCCCTTGTAATTATCAATAGGGTAACTGTGCTAGGGCTGCAATACCTTGGGCCTGAGGATTTTGTAAGTAGCCCATTTGGGATACTTCCCCTGCCCCTCCAATGGCCCTCTTTCCAATTGAGGAGTAGCTCCTATAAGCAAATTCCAAAGGGGCAGCTATGTTAAGTCTAGTAAAACAAAAAAAGCAAGGAGTCTTGTGGCACTTAAAGACTAACATTTATTTATCGCATGAGTTTTTGTGGGAGAAAATCCCACTTTGTCAGGTGCTTTGAAGAGCATCTCTTCAAAGCATCTTATGAAGTGGGATTTTCTCCTACAAAAGCTCATGTGATAAATAAACCTGTTAGTCTTTAAGTGCTACAAGCCTCCTTGCCTTCCCCCCACAAGTAGGTTAAAGTATAATTTGGTGGGTCCCAGAACCCTCCTAAATTTCCTGGCCCCCTTCATACATGTGCAGGCTCCAGCCCATGTAGGCATTTGCAACCACTTCTCAGTACCACATGCTTTGGTTAGCAGTCTGCTATAACCACCCTGCCCCATACAACTCACCCCAGCAGCTCTGCACCCCCCTGGTCCCAGAGGCTAGCAATGCCCCCCCCCCCCCCAAAAAGCCCGGCAGGGAGGGTCATCACCATCACCAGGGGAAGCCTGGGCACAGTGGCTCTGTGTGCAGCTTGGGAGCACCCACGGCTGCTTTCCCCCAGCTCCACCACGGGGCTAACCCAGGCCAAGCTGAGGCCTTACCTTGGCTGTTCCTTTGTGTCCCTGCTCCCAGTTCAGTCATAGGAAGCAGCAGTGCTGGGGCATGCTGGCCAGCAAAGTTTTGATTTGGGGCTGAGAACTGCTTCCCAGCCACATCTGCTCCCACTCTGAGCTGATTCAGCTGAGCTAGCTCTCTGCTAGCTGGAAGGCAGTCTTCCAGCTGGGTAGGGGCTGTGGCCAGGGATTAAACTAAAGTAAGGGGAAATGTGCTGGAACTCTGCATTCTGGTGCATTCTTCTGTTTTTAGAGGGCCCTGGAGTGCTGTGTCCCAGTGCATTCCTCTATTTTTAGGGGGCTTTGGAATGCTGCCCCCTAAAAATAGGGGGCCCCAGAACAGCATTCCAGTGCATTTCCCCCTTACTGTAATCTGTGCCTGTGAGCTCATGAGAACTCACTGCTCCTTTCCTACCTCCAGCCTGAGAGAGGGTCATAGATGCATTAATTTCCTTTCCTTCACAACTGATAACATGGTAGCCCTGAACAGCTTGGTCATGATCTAATAATACTTGATTTTTATTTTCTTCTTGCTGTGGGTAAATGGAGGCTGAGTGCCAAAGCCACCCTAGATGCACTAGATGGATGATGACAGGGGTGTCTCTCTTTTCCCCTATCTCTGTGTTTATGTGCATTCAGGTTTCTATACCCAATCAAGCATTTAGCTAGCAGTAGAGGGGTGTGTTTGAGAAACCCAGGCTGGATATTGCTGCCACTTAAACCAGAGCTTCTTGTATTTTCCTTGTGTGCAAGTCACTCTGGGCCATCTCCATTTCAGCGGGTCCAGAAGCTTCTTACCCAAACATAGTCCTCTTGCACCTTATGAGTGCTGCAGCACCTGTCCTGCTGCACCTGGATTGGCCCCATGGTTACTGCTCCTTCCACCAACCTTAGCAGCAGTTATCCCAGCTGCCAGATCAATCCTCCCCCTACACCAGCAATCTCCATTACCTTTTCCTTCCTTGATACACAAGGACACTCCTCCCTCCTCCCCTGCTGTATTTTTGCCAGACTTTTCAGCCTTTCATGGGAGAGATGGAAAAATCGCCTCCCACCCCAAACTCCTAGGAGTGACTGCAGGATTTCCAGCTGCAGTGCATTTTCCCAGGCCTTGTGTTGAGCATCACAGTGCAGCAAGCAGGAACTTTCACCCTTTCATAAATCCAAGTCAGGCAGCCTAGCTCTTTCTTAGTGTGACACTGTGGTTTGGAACAGCTCAAGCACTGGTACAGTCAGAGCTCACTGGGGTCTTGTATTACACCACTGTTCCCCTCTAAATTCTCTCACCAAGGTATTTCTGATATCTCCTGTCTGCTATCTGAGCAGCCACCCTGAAATAGAGCCACACAAACATTCTTCCTGGGCCTTTAGCTCTTTAGCAGATTCCTGACCTCAACAGCAGTAGCAGGGGTAACACAGAACTTGAACTTAGACCGCAGCAGCAGCAGAAGATAAAGTATTTATTTCCAAACTGGCTATTTGTGATTATAGAGTCTATCAAAGTCAATGGGACCATTGGATCAGGCTCCTAATTAACAATGAATTAGGGCAATTACAGGCAGAGAAGGAGAGATTGTGACCATGTGCTGATGACTGGGCCTTTATAACTACCCCTGTACTGCTATTAAAACCCTGGTTTTGGGGCTGATCTGTCACTTTCAGAAAAATACCTCTGGTAGGCTGAAATCCAGTGAAGGAAATACCACTGGAATCAAATGAATTCACTTTGGAGCAGTGCTTTCCTTCCCTTTTTCGTTTGAGAGGAGGAGAGCAGTAAAATCCTTCATTTCTTTTTCCACACTCTCTTTTTAAAGGGACCCTGTAAAGGTGAAATTTAGTCCACTTCAAAAAAAAAAAAAAAAAAAAAAAAAAAAAAGTCCGCTTCTGAGCCCTTCTGGCAATCTCTGCAGTTTTACAATTGCATTTTCCTCTTTTTCTTCTCTGTTGCAATGTGGAAAACCCTTCAGGGTTGTGTGTGGGGAAAGCTGAAAAATACAAATCATAGATGCCCAGATTCTAAAAGTAATTATCAATCTAACTCCCAGTGAGGATCTGGGACAGAGCGCTATTTGAATCCACATGTGTGACAGAGGCTCCTGTATCTGAAACCTGCAGTGTACTTGCGTCTGTTCAGAGCCTTAGCAGCTTATGCTTTTAGCTCTGAATGGTCCCAGCTCAGTCTCCAATATGTCAGGCAAGATGGTGGCCTCAAACGTGACATGGCACCTCTAGACTGAAAGCTCTTTGGACTCAGGGACTGTTGTTCTGGACCCAGCATCTCGCACAGTGGGACTTGGTCAGGACTGGGGTCTTAGGCATTATAATAGTAATGATAACAATAGTGGTGATTTGTCACAATGCTCCAAAATCTAGTTCTCACAGATGGAACAATAGGCTAGCCTTCTCTGTGCCACCATCAGTCCGAACTTCTGATCAACAGCTTGGTACCGGGGGGAGACACTCAGCCAGTCAGGAAGTTTGATTCCTGAACACCACTTTGGTAATTGGGGTAGCACTGAATTGAAGAGGGGCCCTTCCCTTTGACTTGCACTGTAGACAAATGGTGTGTTAGGCAGTCGAACTCAGATAAGCAAGTTATTTTAAGTAACTTGCGTATCTCTGTCCGAAAAGGGCTGGCAATTTAAACTTGTCCTATAATACTGATTTCCTTTGTGAAGTGCTTTGAGACTTACTGATAGCATTATTTATTGTTGGTTTTTTTAATAAGGAAAAAAATCCATGAAACAGGATGGATTGGTTTAAATCCTGGATTTAAAAGTAAATTTAGCTCATTGATATTTCTTTTTTTAAATCACTTGATTTTAAAACATTGATCTTAAATCAGGTTAGAGACTTTTTAAAGAACTAATTTGAAAATGTTACTGCAACTTTAATTTTAAATTTTTTTATATGAACTAAAGAATGAATACTAGTTTTGTGTTTTTCAGATGCCATGCATTGGGTATCTTGAGTTTGAAAAACTAATTAGTGTCAAGTCTATTTTATTGTCTCTTGTACTCATAACCAAAGTACATAATATGGCTGCCCCTTTGGAATTTCAAATGAATAGTTCATTTCAGGGGACTATGTTCTTAAGTGAAGTACTTGCAAAAACATTGGGAAGTGTGTATTAATTAGTCTTTGTCATTTTCAAACCAAAATTGCTTCATAGTTAAAACTGAAAAAGTTATTTGGTTTTTCAATACATAAACAAAATTCTGGTAAATGTTTTATGAACACAGGCCAAGACTTTAAGCTTTTTTTTTTTTTTTAAGTCCATCTGTAGACACCGAAGGGTGCGAATTTCAAAAGTCCCCACATGTTTTAGTAGCGCAAGTCCCTTTGACTTCAACCTGTACATCTTAATGGAAACATATTAGCCAGGTCAAAAAGAGATGTTGATTGTAAATATAGTATAGTATGTGCTGTTTGCTTCTCCCTGGGGTATTCGTTGGACATTTTAAGCATGAAACTTCTTAGCAGGTAAAATTTCTGTAAGATCTGAAATTCAATGAAGAACTAGGAAACTAATTCAAGAAATGTGCACAAAATGGTCAGATTGGCACTGAAGAGTATAAAATGGAGAGGAAGTAAAGCAGGCACTGTCAGGGTCTTGATTTAGATTTAAAAATCAATTGGTTAAACTCATGGCTTTTGAACTCCATACTAACCAGCCACTTGAGGTCCTAGCATCCATATGGCAAAAAACACATTTACTAGATAAAACCATAGGAGAACCAGCCAAGCAATGTCAGGATGTAGCCAAACCTGTGCAGGTCCCCACATGATCCAGTGGCTATCTCCCCCACATAACCCTTCTCAGGGGGCAGTGAGGTAACTTGCTGCCATTCTGCCAAGTGTGTTAGGCACCTTGCCCTTCTCTGTCCTCCCACTCACCCAAGAGACTGCCACAGATTTCATATCCTGCCATGCAGACCCCTGTGCAGTTCACATTTCCATTAGCTAAACTCTCCTTTCTCCTCTTACAGAGCGTTCACATTACTGCTTGTATGCTGTGGCTTGTTGATGAGCCTATCCTTCCCCTCAGGCAAAGCAAGGAGACCATTTCAGAGGTCTTGTGGTTTTGTTGACTGTCACTAAGGTCAGACTACAACTTGTCTGTCCACATTTCTTTGCACAGCATGGGCAGTTTCCTCGCAGAGTAGCTACACCTGACTTTTGGGGAACTGGTTTGGTGACATCCCTCTAGCAGAGGGAAAGTGTCATTGGTTTAAATAAGAATACAGCCTCATGATTGTGGAGAGGGAGTGCTCTGTGACACAGCATCTTGTGACTGAAGCAAGACAGGAGCCAAGCCCTGTGACTGAGGCATACAGTCCAAGTCTGGGGTGATGTGAAGTGGCCTGAAGTCTGTAGGTGGTAAGGCTGAGGCCTGGGAATGCATGGCATTTGTGACTGCAGATGAAAATCAAATCAGAACAGAGTCTTCATGGGGACAGAAGGAAAGAAACCACTAGAGCAAATGTACCGTAAATTCATAGCTATATAGATCATTGAGCAGGAGTGGGCTCCAGGGTAGACAGAGTTGGTTTATCAATGTAACAGGAGTATGCTATCACTTGCAGTTCTATAGTGCTTTCCTAGAAAATCACAGCACATGGCATTTATTGAGGCTCCTGTACTGGCACCCAGTGTCTGTACTAGTTGTATAGGTAGGGGTTACTTCACTCCCCACTGAGATGGAGCCATTCGTGTGGGGGGAGAGGACAAAGGAGACTTGACAACAGTGACACAACAGGGCAGGAAGACTCTTGTCTCCAGTTGAAATGGGAAGGGAAATTTAAAGAGGCAGTTACCCAGAAAGGGGCTGCCAGGTTTAACACCTCCCAGCTTTTGTGAAAAGCACCATGTGGTTAGGGACTGTGTTTCATATCTCTTCCAACATGAGCACGTGCTGGGGTCCTTGATTCAGTACTGGAGAAAACAAGAGAGCTACACGATTTATTCCATCTGGAAAGCCCTAAACTTGGCTTTGATGCATTTCTGGGTCTGGCTGGCAAGGCAGGAAACTCTGAGCTTGTGAGAAGCAGGATGGCCCAATGCTTAAGCCTGAGACTTGGAATCCTGCAGTTCAGATCCCTGCTGTGCCACAGCTTTCCTGTGAGCTTGGGCAAGTGTTTTGTTTTTCTGAGCCCTCAGTTTCCCCTCTGCAGTGGGGGTGGTAACCCTGCTCTGCCTCACAAGGAGGTGTGGGGATAAATGCGTTAAGGATTGCAAGATGCTCAGCAGCTACATTCAAACAGACCAGCTAAATGCCTAAGTTATTCTAGATGGACGTATTGAGTCTGGGGTGGGAGTACTAATATATGGAACCTTTTATGCTACAGCACAATGAAGTACAGTTAAGCTGTGCTAATGAGTGAGGAGTGATACTTCATTGTTGTCCAAGGTCCACACGTGGCCTGTGAACAAGGGTGAATGTCATTTTGGTGTGAACCAGAAGAGCCAAGGTCCTGGATGTATCCTTAACTGATTTGATTTCTCCCTACTCCCTGTGCAGGTGATTGAAGATTTCTACAACCAGACATGGGTATACCGCTTTGGAGAGACCATCTCCGCTGGCACCCTCACCACCCTGTGGTCCCTCTCTGTTGCTATATTTTCTGTTGGGGGGATGGTTGGATCTTTCTCCGTTGGGCTGTTCGTCAATCGCTTTGGCAGGTAAGTAGTGCATGTGCTGCAACTGCTCTGTTCATCCAGCGAGCAGGACATCACCTTAGTGTCTGAGTAGATCACAGTCAGCTCCCCCAGGTGGCAGAGCAGTATCACTATATCCCCTTGTTTCTCATGCTACCCTGTTCTAGTCACCCAAGTGCATATATCCATCACCTCCATCAGCCTGTACAAAACACAGCCTCTGAAATCCTATTCCTTGTCTGTTAATTTCATTACGTCAGAATCCTCTTAAAATCCCTGCTGGCCACTGAACAGTTGTAAGCCTCTTGTCACTCTGCACAACTTGGCGCCTCCATCCTCTTCCTCCCTTGATGAACATGCTATCCCCTATTCTTTCCCAGGTCCTTCTTTGCCTTTTTCCACATAGTGCCAACTCCACATGCTCATGAAGAAGCCCCTGGTTTGTTCCATTTCAGTCCCTCCTTGACTGATGCCTACAGTGAATTGAACTGATTGGCAGAGATATCAGCCACCTTGGCTCTTCCTTTTCTTCTGTCAGTCCCCAGAGTAAGGACTGCCCTTCTTAAATGCGTGGGAAGTGCCTAGCAGGCAGTGGACACAGCAGAGGG
This sequence comes from Podocnemis expansa, assembly GCA_007922195.1. NCBI lineage: Eukaryota > Metazoa > Chordata > Testudines > Podocnemididae > Podocnemis > Podocnemis expansa. The sequence continues at coordinate 31,093,680 of ML681997.1, forward strand.
GTCTGAGGGGACAGTAGAGTTCATTGTCAGTCTCAGAGGGGCAGGAACAGAAAGCAGAACGCAGAGCACTCGAATCTGCCTATGGCTCTACCTATGAAATTGCCCGTCTGTACTCAGACAGCTCAACCCCACTCACTCCTCAGGTTCCCATCCTGTCAGGAGTGGGGGCTGCCTATTCCAGAAGCCCCTCCACACAGGCCAAACATCTGTAGTCTCCACATTCCATGTAGTTCCTCTGTTGTCCTCTGTCCTCTTCAGCTATGCGCTCTGTCGAACAAAGCTGCAGTTTGCTCTTCAGGGAGCATCTGGGTGGAGAGCTTGATCTCTCCCTTGCCAAACAGACCCAGTCAGCACAGTTACTTGTTGCAGTTTTGCTGATACTTTGAGTGAAAGCTGACAAGTTTAATCATTAGCTCACATGGTGTTAGATTTTGCATATGCTGGGTGGTGCCAGCCTCAGACACGCCCCACCACTGGCAACACTTCCTCTCATGCATTGTGATGGGTTGCAGGTGATATAATCATGTATTGAAAGTCCTAGACTGCTGTTACCATCTTGGATCATTGCAACAAATTATTTGAAAAACCCACCCATCTGTGGTTTGTTTCTGATTTTTGTATTTCATGCAGCTTGGATGCTGGAGCCAGCCTTATGTGTCTCACTTTCTGATTCTTCATTCCTCTTGGTTTCTCAGTTGCATGTTCCATAACTATTGTGTCTGTCATTGATTTTCTTTTTCTTCCTATAGTTAGGCTTTGGAAACCTTTCTCTTTTCTTTCCATGAACTTAAATTTGGACTTAAATCATTTCCCAGCATCTGATCCCTGCCCATCCTTGCCTCCCCAGGCGCAACTCCATGCTGATGTCAAACAGTCTCGCTTTCCTGTCAGCCATCCTGATGGGGTTCTCCAAGATGGCATACTCCTTCGAGATGCTGATTCTGGGCCGTTTCATTGTTGGGCTGTATTCTGGTCTCACCACTGGCTTTGTGCCCATGTATGTGGGCGAGGTATCTCCAACAGCACTGCGAGGGGCTCTTGGAACTTTACACCAGCTTGGCATAGTTATAGGCATTCTCATCGCACAGGTAAGTGGTTCTGCTTCCATGGTCACTCCATGTTATGTTACAAATGGGCCCTTGCACAAGAATTATTCTGGCATCCTGCCTTTGCTTTTAATGTTGTATTTGACTAGTAGATGAGTTTTTATCAGTACTGGTTGGAACTAGCTGAGGTGCTTGCAGAGACAAAGGGTGGTGTGGGGGCCAGAGCCCTGGATTAGGAATCAGGAGCTCTGGGTTCCAGTCCAAGCTCTGCCACTGACTTGCTGTGTGACCTGAGCATGTCCTGTAATCTGTAGACTGGTTATAATGAGGATCCCTGTGTGGTGTGTGAGAGCTTGCTGGGGAAGTGGTGCCTGTGCGCTCTCAGCAGGAGCCATGCAGTGGGAATGTATAATGGCCAGATCTTGATTTGGGGCTCAGGAGGTCACCTATATGTGTTATCTCAGTGTAGTTTGGTATCCGTGGGGGCTGATGATGCTCTAATGCCCCTTGTGGTCTGGCACTTGTAGAGGACCAGAGCCTGATGCTGTACCATAGCTCTACAAGTGATGTTCTCTTGTTGCAATGCACAGATCTGGCGAGGTATCTAGACCTAGGGCTATGATTCTGGTGTTGTAGGTCCAGGGCTCTTCTGGCCCGGCAAGCCTCTTTGATCTACCTTAGCCCTTGGGTCTGGTTGTCACAGTTCCTGCATTTATGTCACTGCTCAGGTGGGACAAGCAGGAGCTGGTGGGACAGTCTTGTATAACCCACACTGACACAACATGGCTGGCTGTTGCTGCTGGCTGACCTACCTAGGCTTTAAGTCCAGGCCTGCTACTTTGGCTGAGGAAGGAGAGGCTCATGGTTTTAGATGCAGACATCAGAGGTTCAGTCCCTGCCAATGCCCCAAAAGATCTCATTGGCCATTGGATTTAATATGTGGGTGTGGGGTAGTGTTGATGGCCTATGATACCCAGGGGGCTGGACTAAAGAATCTGGCCTTACACTCCATTATTGCACTAACTGGAGACAGACAGTTGCAGGAAGCGATGAGCCCCGCTGTCTCTGCACTGCTGAATTGTCTTCTCTGCAGGTTTTTGGTATGGACTTGATCATGGGCAATGGGACATTCTGGCCACTCCTGCTGGGCTTCACCTTTATCCCTTCCTTGCTGCAATGCATCATCCTGCCCTTCGCCCCTGAGAGTCCCCGGTTCCTCCTTATCAACCGCAATGAGGAGAATAAAGCCAAGAGTGGTGAGTTGGCTACCCCCACCCTGAGAATGGCCTTGATGGGCCTATGCTCTTCATTGTTCCTCACATCTTCACCTTCTGTCTCTCAGTCCTGAAGAAGCTGAGAGGGACGACGGATGTCAGCAGTGACCTCCAGGAGATGAAGGAAGAGAGTCGGCAGATGATGAGGGAGAAGAAAGTCACCATCCTAGAGCTTTTCCGCTCCCCGTTGTACCGGCAGCCGATCCTCATCGCCATTGTTCTACAGCTGTCTCAGCAGCTCTCGGGCATTAATGCGGTGAGTGCAGCACTACTAGTGGAAGACCACTGTTCTTCCATTGGTCTCACAGGGCTGGCCCTGTGTGGTGGGGGGGCGCAGTAAACTCTCAATTTCACAGTGGCATGTCCAGGATCAGGTGCTCGAATAGAACCCCTTGGGCTAGTGCCCTGCCCATATGGCTACATGGCTTTCCAGGGTTTGAGGCAGCTTTGCGCAACCCTCCATGCAGGTCTGTGGCTGAACACCACAGCTGAGACCTCCATTATTTATATATACGCAGACACGAAGAGCATCTGTCAGATGGTTTGAACTTAAGTCATGCTCTGCTCATAGATCCTCAGAGAAGCCTCAGCTTGGAGCCTGCAGAACTGACTCGTGACATGTTGCTCTGGTTTCTAGGTATTCTACTATTCTACCAGCATCTTTGAGAAGTCAGGTGTGGAGCAGCCAGTCTATGCCACCATAGGCACTGGTGTGGTGAACACAGCTTTCACGGTTGTCTCGGTGAGCGTCCACTACATGTTTTTTCTTCCCATTGCCTGTCCATAAATCCTTGCAGGGTTAAAGCCAGTGCTAGTGTGTGTGGATACAGCTGTGAGCAAGTCCCCATCAAACACCTACCCAAATGAGATCATACTTCTGCTCCAGCACTCCTCCTGCATCAGTCTCAGAACATTTTGCCAAATGTGGGAGTAATGTCCCCATTTCAGAGCTAGAGATGCTGAGGCACAAAGTAGTTAATGACTGCCTAACGAGAGGTGTTGTGGCCTCATTTGCAGAGGTGCTAATGCCAGTGGGATTTGCAGAGCACAGGTGACTTTCTCTTTTGCTCTGGCCATGGGTAGCACCACTAGTATTAAGCTATCAGCCTCGGGTTCTCAGCCTAGTGCTCTGCACAGAGTGGCTTTGAGCAACAGAAAACAAATGTCCTGAGTGCAAGGCTAGAGGGTGCTAGATTGTGACCCAGCCAGTCTCCTCCCCTCCACAGGGCAGGAGCTCTTCCTCCTTTTTCCTGACCCTTCTTCACCAGACTTCCTGCTGAAGCACCTATTCTTCCACCAACAGGCCAGCTGCTTCCCACTTGGTTTCCATCATATTCCAGGGGGCATGGCTTGTTTTACTTGCACCGTATTAAGTTGCCCATATTAAGTTTTATGTGGCAGCTGACCTGGCCCCTTGCTGGACACTCACAGTGGAGCTGCAGTCTGGTTGGAAAGACTGAGTACCTTCCCCGAGGAAGGGGTGTGGTGGGACAGGACGTGGGTCTGTCACCTGGCTGTAGGTGTGCTGAAGGGGTGGTTGCCTCCTTCTGTCTGACAGCTTTTTGTGGTGGAGCGAGCTGGGCGCAGGACTCTTCACCTCATCGGCCTGGCTGGGATGGCAGCCTGTGCGGTACTCATGACCGTCGCCCTGGTGCTGCTGGTAAGTGATTGCTCTGAGGTCAGAGTAACTGGTTTGGGGGTTGGATGCCACCTCAAGACCCACTGAGTAATGCCAATGAATGGAGGGACTGAGGCCTGGTGAGACTTCCTCACTTGGGGGTGGATGGAAAGGGAAGCCCAGCCTTGCAGGGATGATGTCAAACTGCCTGACTCCCTGATGTCAGGTCAAGAAACCCTCTCTCCATGGGGTCATCATTGTGGAGAACATGTACTGCTGGGATAGCAGCTCTCATTGCTTCAGAGGGCTGGCTCAGCAAGGTGCCTCTTCCAGGCTAGCACCAGCCTGCGGGAAGGAAACATCTTGAGGACATTTGTCATAGGAATATGGCAGTACCCAAGATGGAGGGTCCAGATATGTTTGGCACAAATAATGATCTCTTTCTCTTTCCCCCTCTCTCCTTGGACCAGGACCAAATGGCCTGGATGTCCTACATCAGCATCATTGCCATCTTTGGGTTTGTGGCTTTCTTTGAGATTGGCCCAGGCCCCATCCCTTGGTTTATCGTAGCAGAATTGTTCAGCCAAGGCCCTCGCCCTTCCGCCTTTGCTGTCGCCGGGTTGTCCAACTGGACCTCAAACTTCATCGTGGGCATGGGCTTCCAGTATGTCGAGGTAATTCCTCTACCCTGCCTCGCCTCAGTTCTGACAGGGCTGAGGAGACAGCATTGCTGTCACCCACTGGCAGGATTTCGCTATCGCAAGAGAGTCTGGAAATGTGGAATGTCTGGGGGACTGACCACTCAGCCTGCATCCAGATATGGATGTAGATTCTCCCTGTGGTTGGAACTGTGCTTTTGGTTTGGGCCCCTCTCTCCATGCAGCCAGATAGTCTGGCAATCCTGGTAGAGGTGGAGAGCTTTAATGGATGCAGGCACCAGCTGGGGCAGGACAAGACAAGGGTATCAGAGTAAGACAGTGACTGATTGGCATCCAGTGGTTCAGACCTAGCTGGTATCGTGGATTCTATTTTCAGTGAGTTGTAGAGTGTTCCAGCCTGGCTGTGTTTGATTCTCTGACTTTTTGTGGAAAGACAGAATGAGCAGTAGTAACCTGGAAGACACTGTGCCCTGAGAACTAAGTGTCATTGTATGTCTTCCAAAAGCACAAAGTCCTATGCAAAGGAAAGGCAGTATCATTATGCCCATTTTACAGATAGAGAGGCTGTGGGAGAAGGATGTTAAATGAATTGCAGCAGGGCCAAGTGGAGCTGTGCCCACCACCAGCCTGCCTCCCTCTCCTGTGCAAGCTAACCAGGAAGTGCCAAGTGTATGTTCCCCAGCTGGGATCTGACACTACTCTACCTCTGCCCAGTGCTGCCAAGGCTTCTGTGAGCCCTCAGCTGTGTGCTGGCTCAGTGCCTAGAGCTGAACTTCACACACAGTGAGTGCTGAAAAGACACAGGCCAGGTGACCCTGGGAGAACTCATCCTGTACCAGAGCAACCCACTGAAAGTATTGGGTGAACCCAAGCCATCCAGCTCAGCCTGGCTTGGCCAGGAAAATCTCTCACTCAACCTGTAAATGGGTTCAATCAGGCCTGCTGCTGGTTGCTTAGAGACCCCAAGCCATGCAGGCAGGGGAGGTTCAGGTTTGCAGTTCCTCTTTGCATTTAGAGTGGTACCACATGGGAAAGCTACTGAGACTGAGGAGAGGGTGCTACTGGTGCCTTTTTCAACCCAAGGTCAGGTCTGTACTGGCCCTCAAGGTACAAAGCTGCTGAACCATGGGCCTGGCTGGTGCCGTCAGGCAGTGCTTTTGGTTGTTGCTCAGTGAGTTACCCTGTGTGGGAGAGACAGGAATGTTCTGGAGGTGTCTGTAAGCTTAGAGTTCCTAGATAAGGACGCAGTAGGTGCTGCTCACGAATTTATAGTGTAGTGCCTGGGGTTTATTAGGCTTACAGTGGCTTGGCAACAGCAGGCTCCGTGGCGCTGCCTCACCCCAAGCATGCCTTGCATTGATCAGCACCTCCCCAGAAGTATACTCACCACTTAACCTCGTTCCTTTTCAGCAACTCTGTGGCCCATACGTCTTCATCATCTTCACAGTGCTACTGGTGGTCTTCTTCATTTTCACCTACTTCAAGGTGCCGGAGACAAGAGGCCGGACCTTCGACGAGATTGCCTCCGGTTTCCGCCAGGGTGGTGCCAGTCAGAGCGACAAGACACCTGACGAGTTCCACAGCTTGGGAGCTGACTCCCAGGTCTAACAAGCCAGCAGCTCATCCCTCTGCTCCAACCCAATGAACTTCTCTCCTCCTTAGTGTTTGAAATGCTTGCACAGAAACCAGGCCGGAGAGAGTTGGGGGGCAGTGAGGGAAGTTGATCCGTGGGCATTTGTTCCATTTCCAGAGTTCCCCACCAGCTGCTTGGTCGGTCAGTGATAAACTGACACATTTGCTAGGAACAATTTTTTAGCTGGTTTCAAGTCCAGGATTTCAAAGATGATAGATTCAGAAACAACAATTCATGTTTTATAACCAGCCAACCTCCTCCCAATTCTTGTGAGCTGGAGGCAGCTCCCTTATTAATGAAGTGACAGATTCCTTAATGAGAAGGTTTTAAAGGTCAATACTTTTAAGGGTTTTAATCACAGAAGAAAGCCTGTTGTTTTATTAAATATTACAAAAAGGCAGATTTTTAATGTCTCAAAGAAAACAGTTTAAAATTTCAATCCCCAGTGGGTTGGGGGAACAGGCTTTTACCCCCAGGAACTGCTGGCAAGGGGGCAAAAGACAGTAAAGTTAGTGGATTTACTCTGTTCCTCTACAGCTTCCATCAGTTACTAGACCTGAAGAAGTTCTGAAAGTTCTGTAGAATTCTAGGCCTACAAGGACAGTCCTAGGGGGAACTGCCTTCTGGTGTTGCCTGCACGTCTCCCAGGACTTCACAGTCTTCAGTGGCAGCATCAGTCCCTCTGACCATTGAATCTGCCCCCAGTTTAATACACTTCCCTCACCTGAATGAATCATTTCCTTTGCATAAGATGGGTACAATTTGTGTAAGGTGAGGTGTTTTTGTTTGGGGGGAGGGATAGGATGGGTGGGGGGGGACTACTATGTTTTATTGCGATTTTTTTGTTTTGTTTTGTTTTTAAAAGTCTGGCAATATTTGCCTGTTAGGTCAATTTTAGTGTATGTGAGCAGGAACGCCTCACTACTGAAAAACCAGCAACCTGCTTCTTCGGCTCAATCTTGAAAACAAACCAACACTCCAGAATTGAAATATCCAGTCTCACTTTTCTCCCACCATAAGCAACCCTTACCTGGAAGGTGTATCTGAGAAGCAGGAGTGATATGTTTACAGGCTGCAGAAGCCAGTTTGGGGCAAAATAAGATGGCTGACGCAAACCTAGTCACCACTTTAAGTCCCAGGCTTAGAAATTCATCAGTTAAATGGATACATACATTTCCTGCTTTGTGTATAGACTGGAAGATATTTATATATATATTTGTTCACTGGTGTTAATAGTAGACATTAAGTTATAGTGTTTCTGATTGACAGGCAAAGTACTGTAAATATTCTTGGACTATATTCACATTGTACAATGTAAACAGAAGTACAGATACAAAGGTATAGTTTCTATAGCAACTGTAATGAAAAGCTTGTTCAATAGAATGAATGACTTTTGTATAGTTAACTTACCTGCACTGTAGTTGCATCTGTTGCACTGAATTTTAATCTTGGTATATTAAAAACAAACACCCCCCCCCACCCCTCCAAAAAAAAAAAAAAAAAAAAGGTTTCCGAGTGCATATGTTTAGAAACTCATGGCACACTTCCAAAGCCTCATACCGCTATTTAATAGTATTTTTTTATTTATTTGTCTATTTTTAAAGTGGTTACATGACCACACTTGAAAGAAAATAAAACTTAGCAAAAAAATCCCCATCTCTCTGTGTATGGCACAAGTCCAAAAGACTAACTTGTTTTTAAAAATAAATAAATAAATTAACAAGTGCCAAGAGGAGGAGGAACCGGTGTGATGTGGAAAGAATAAAAACTATGCAGATACAGGCTCTGCAGCGTTGTGTGCATTTGTTTTAGGAGGTGATGGTTGTACTTTTGCCAGCTTAGAAGTTTCAGGGGCATCATACTGCTGGATGATCCCTACTGGCAATCAGTGTCTAGCTTTCTCTGCTTTTAGGGTCCATTCCTGTTCCATGTTTTTTGCTGTCTGGTAGTTCTGTAGAAGTAAATTTTTTTTTTTCCAGTTCAGTGGTCAAAGTACTAATACCAGAAAAATCAATATAAATTTAAATCAACTGGCACCAGCTCTGTTTGAAGTTTTCAGCAAAGCAAAAACTAAAAAAAAACAATAGAATTGAAATAAAATTTGAAAAGTCAAAGAAAATGGGAAGAGTTAGGCTTTTGGGGGTTTGGTTTTTATGACCAAAACAATTTTCAAAATACTTTGGTTGTCCCAAATCTGTATTTCTGTTGGGGGGGAGGAGGATGTCTGTCTGAAAAATCTTGCCCAGTTCTGGTTTGGATTGTGCAGTCTACCTTAATCGGCTCAGGGTGGGTCTTTGGTTCTGGATTTAAATATGCTAATAAAATGCACCCCTTTGAAATACAAGTTCCAAAGGGGCAGCTGTGTTAGTCTAGTTCAGCAAAAGAAGCAAGGAGTCCTGTGGCACTTAAAGACTAACAAATCTATCGCGTGAGCTTTCATGGGAGAAAATCCCACTTAGTCAAACACTTTGAAGTGGGAGACCTTGCTTTCCTCCCATGAAAGCTCATGCGATAGATTTGTCTAAAGTGCCACAGGACTTCTTGCTTGTTTAATCTGAAGTACAGTAATGCCTCTCCAAGAGTGGGCTTCTCAATACTAGAGCTGGTTGAAATTTTGGGGGGGGTAGGTGAGCAGCTAACTGGTCAAAAAAAAAATTGGAAAATTGTTTTACAAACTTTAGGTATTTATGGAACTTGAACCAAACCAGTGATTTGGGTGTCCCTTCCTCCATTCTCCTGTGGCAGAAAGGGATGAGGGGAAAATGTTTTCAAAAACAAAAGTTGAAAAATTCAAGCTGTGTACCAAAATGACTGTTTAAAGAAGCAGCTTTCCTGGACAAGCACCACAGGCCTCAATTGTGCTGCACTGCATATTGGGACTTGTAGTTTAGGGGAGAAGCACCTCTATTTGAATAAAGAGGAGGCCGACCATAAGCTGGTAGATCCTGAGTGAGAATCTCAGCTCTGCACTTGGCTGGAGGATTTGGCAAAGGATCGGAAGGATGTGATGGGAGGCTTTTAGAACGCAAGTTTTTCTGCTGAATGGGGATTGCAGTACCTCCACTGCTGGGTGAGGACTTTAACCCCACCAACAGCCCCTGTGGCCCAAGGCTTGTTACTTAGGTCTGGAGTTGAGGTATTCTGCAAAAGCAGATGTGGAGGGAGAGGGAGCAGAGCATCCTGAGTGATAGGACCAAGGATGTGCCCTCTTACTGGTGCATTGTGGGATTATCCAAAGTGGTACTGTAGCCAACTGGAAGTAACTGCACAGCTGAGGATGACCTGGCTCTGCCCACTGGGATTGATGAGACATTTGCCATCTTCCCCCTTCAGGACTTTTTCTGGAAAAGCCTAGAGGCATTGGTGTTCCTAATTCCCAGTTTGGGGCTACCTAAGCAAAGCTCAGAGCAATTGCTTTTCGGCTACTAACTCTGAGACTCAGAACAATTGTTCTCCCTTAGCCAGGTTCACCACTAAATGAGCTGGGGCCTATTATGCCACCAGCTAAAAACAATGAAATCATTTTCTACAGAGGTTAAAGTCAGGCCCACAAATCTGACAGGCCAGAGTTCCGGGGCCCAGATTCCAGAATCTAGAAAAATCAGGTTCACGCATGCATGAGGGGGGACTGGAGATTAGGAAGGTTCCAGGGCCCCTCAAATTATACTTTAACCACTGCTTTTCTATCCCAGGTATGAGTTAAGGAGGAACAAACAAAAGTCTGAGAAAGATGCAGTGTCTGCCCTGTAAAATCTTTTTGTATGCAAACTGTCTAGTTCTAAAGGGGTAGCTGTATTAGTCTAGTTCAGGGAAACAAGGAGTCCTGTGGCACTTAAAAGACTGAGTTTATCGCATGAGCTTTTGTGGGATAAAATCCCTCTTTGTCAGTCACTTTGACAATGCAGAATTTCCCAGTTCTCCAGCAGCTGGGCAAGCAGGCACATAGCAAGCCTTTAACAGTGCAGAGACCAGAAGTAATGCTATGCAGCCCAGTCAGGTGGCATTTGAGAGCTGAGGACAGCAATTCCCAAACTAGATTGTGACCCCAAATGGGATGTCATCAGCAGATGGCATTGAAGCAATCCCTAGTATGAGGATGCCAGTTTGCTCATAGCATGACCTTTCATGTATGGTGTATGCCAGGTCAGATTGGGAAGAGCAAAATGGTACCCTCCATGTTGTGTGGGGTCCTGGCAGGAAATACAGCATTAAAATGGGGTTGTAATGACATGGTTTGGGAACCTCTGGCAAAGGAGATACAATTCTAGATCTCCCACAGACCTGAATGCTAATTGAGTATGTTAATGCTGGGTCCCCTCTGTGTTCATGGGAAAAAAACAGTCTGGTACCAATGTTCCCTCTAAGGGGAGAGGGCAGCTGAGCAACTCCTGTTGCTCACTGTGCTCCCTCCCCCCCCATGGGGCCCGCTGCGCAGCCCCCCCCTGCTCCCACTTACCCCCCACTCCTGGCAGCAGCCCCCCCACTCCCACTTGCTCCCCACTCCCACTCACCCCCCCACTCCCAGCGCCCCCCCCCCCAGCCCCCACAAACTTACCTTGGGGCTGGACTGGAGAGGCATAGGCCAGAAAAGCTCTATGGAGCATGCTCAGATTTGCTGGGCATGCTCCGTTACAGCTTCTCTGGGTGGGAGTTTTCAAAACTCCCTGCTCCACAGGAGCTCTATTGAAGGACTCTGGCTGCCCGCTGTGCGCTGCCGGCAGCCTTCTCTGCGCTGGCGGCTGCAGCGGGCTGCGCTGCAGCATGCCAGCGCAGCTTACAGGAAACATTGTCTGGTACCCCCTTCTGCAAGAGATCTGCAGCTCAAGTTTCAGGCCTTGCTGAGTCTGCCCATTCACACAGGCATTGTCACATTAACAAAGGTATCAGGTTCCCCAAAATGCTGCCCATCACTCCCTCACACATCTCATGCCACTTTATATTCTCCTTCGTGCCAGATGTTCTTGGGTGGGGGTATGTCTTACAGGCTCCAGCTAGCAGAAAAGAGGTGGTGAGAGACAACTCCTCAAAAGCCATTTAGTGATGTGCTATCCTGGAGGAGGTCCCTTGCTGAGCTAGCCATTTCTCAGTCACGTTCTTAACACCCCTGCCACCCAGTCCTGCTCCTTGTGACAGTTTGACCTTGCAGGCCAAAGTCACATTCTTTTAGCTCAGTAGAATAGGCCTGGCTGGCAGATAAGAGAGGACACAAAGGAGAGCAGGTTTTACATGGTTTGAATTTTACTTCTCTGGAAATGTTGCAGTGTTATTGGCCATTGGACGTTTTACTGTTATGCATGGTATTTTAGAAAGATAGTATTCAGGACACACTAGCAAACTAGTCAGTGCATAAGAAAGACAGGAAGCCTGGTAAGAGATCATCGTGGCTTAATCAGGCAATCTCCAACCACTTGAAACGGGGGGAGGGGGGGGGGAACCAACCTAAAAATATATAGAGGTACATAAAAAAGAAGTGGGGAAAAATCCTCCCCCAAAAATCCACAGGCATGTAGGAAAAAAAGTAGAAAGCTCAAGGCACAAAATGAAACTAATCTAGCTAGGGACTTAAAGGATAATAAAACATTGTGCAAATGCATTGGAAACAACAAGGTGGCCAAGGAGAGGCTAGGCCCATTACTCAATGAGGAGGGAAAGACAATAATGGAAAACAGCAATGGTTGCAATAGTGCAACAAATTTTCACCAGAAAGGTTAGCAGTGACTGAATGTCTAATATCGTCACTGTTTATGTAAATCGGGGAGGATCTGGGGTTAAAGTACAAAAAGAACAAGTAAAAAGTTCAGCAAGTTGAATATCTTCAGGTTGGCAGAGCCTGATGAAATATACCCTAGACTGCTTAAGGAACTCACTGAAGAGGTTTTCTGAGCCATTAGCAATTATCTTTGAGAGCTCATGGTGGATGGGAACTATACAGAGGAACTGGAAAACAGTAAATACATTACCTATCTATAAAAAGGACAACCCAGGGAATTATAGATCAATTGACTTGGCACCTAGAAAGATAATGGAACAAATAATCAAACAATCAGTTTGTAAACACCTAGAAAATAATAAGTTGCTAAGTAAAAGTCAACATGAATTTGTTAAAAACAAATGTCAACCCAGCCTAGTAACCTTTGATCAGGTAACAAGCTTTGTGGATTGAGGGAAGTGTTTGAGACTGTCTTACATGACCCCCCTCACATATAAACTAGGCAAATGTAGCCCAGATGAGCCTATTAAAGCTGAGGACACAACTAGCTGGAAAACCAAACACAAAAAGTAGTTACCACAATAGTTGACACAAGGATGGATTACAAGCTATTAGAAGAACCATCCCAGATGATGCCACAGCACAGCTTGTGACTAAACTTTGTGACTTTGTGCTCACCCACAACCACTTCAGATTTGAAGCTATTTTATATCTCCAAATCAGTGGCACTGCTATGGGCACCCACATGGCCCCACAATATGCCAACATCTTTATGGGGAACTTAGAACAACGTTTCCTCAAGTCTCATCCCAAAACACCTCCTCTTTACCTATGCTACATTGATGACATCGTCATCATCTGGACGCACGGCAGGGATGCTCTTGAAGCTTTTCACAGCGATTTCAACAATTTCCACTCCACCATCAAATTGAGCCTGGAACACTCCACACAGGAGATCCACTTTCTTGAGACTACAGTACAAATCAGGGATAGATACATCACCACCACCCTGTACCGAAAACCTACTGATCAGTATAGGTACCTACATCCCTCGTGAACAACACAAATGATTAAAGGCTTAGAAAACATGACCTGTGAGAAAAGACTGGATTTGTTTCAACTGCAGAAATGAAGATTGAGTGACACACGATACTTATCTTCTGGTATATAACAATTTGTTGTAAAGAGGAAGGTGATAAATTTTTCTACTTATCCACAGAGGACAGGACAAGAATTATTAGCTTTAATTTGCAGAAAAGGAGATTTAGGTTAGACATTAGGAAAAGCTACCTATTCACAAGGGTAGTTGAGCACTGGAACAAATACATAGGGAGGTTGTGGCACCTCCATCACTGGAGGTTTTGTGAGAATGGATTAGACCAGGGGTACTCAAACTTTTTGCGAGCCGGTCCATATTCAGCCTTCCACCATTCATCGGGGTCCCTATCCCGAGCCAGGGGGCGTGGCCTTCTGGCTGGGGGCGGGGCCTGCCCTCTGGGGGCAGGGCCTGTGCCCTGGGTCCCTCCCCACCCCAGCGACGCCCCTGTTGTCGCAGTCCACCAGAAAGGTCTTTGCGGTCCGGATTGTGGACCACAGGCCATCATTTGAGTACCCCTGCCCTAGGGTCTCTACCATCTTTACTTTTCAGGAACACTACCCAACGCACTCTCACCCACACAGTATGCCCCACACACCATGACCGCTCCCAGTCATCAGTAATACCCAATATACCCCACCCCCTCCAGGAACTGTCACTTGACACCGTCCCCAACAGATACCATCATACTGTGTGTCTCATACATACCCACTCCAAGCACTTTAGCCACACCACACAAACGTATCACAATGCAGTTAATACCACCCCTGACACCCAATAACAAGCCAAACCAACAAGGAGTCCTGTGGCATTTTTAAAGCCTAACAAATTTATCTATCACGTGAGCTTTCATGGGAGAAAAATCAAACTTCATCAGATGCTTTGAAGATGGGGGAACTTACAGAATGGGAGAAAAATAAATGCAAGGAAGTGTAAGTCATAGGATCAGGTCAGACTGTTACAGCAAATCAATGCACTAATTTAGATTCAAACATTGGGGAATAGGACTCCTTGTTTCTTTTGCTTAACTAGAGTACTATGGCTACCCCCTCTGGAACTTAATCACAAGCCAGTAACTAGTAGTTAGCACCCCTGCTTAACATGCAGAAGGTCCTGGGTTCAATTCCCAGGGGGTTAGACTTGATGATCTCATGAGGTCCCTTCCAGCCCTATGATTTGATTTGATTTGAACTCTCAATGACATAGGACAACTCCCATGCTGAGATTCATCCTGCTCCCCCACCCCAGATCCTGTACCTTGAACCTCCCCTCTCACCCATCCCTGAGACCATCAATATGCAGACTGCTGGCCAAATTGAGACCATGAGGTGCTTTTGAACAGACCCCAACCTCTTTTTATTTCTTTACTTTTTTTGGATTGCTTTCTCTTGAATTTGGACCTTTGCCTACCTTGACCAAGACATTTGAACTTTGTTAAAAAAAAAAAACAAAAACAAAAAAAACCCCACACACCCGACTACACCAGCTGCCAACTGTCATCCCTGATGTCCTCTTGCCCCAATCCATATCCCTTTCCTCACCTCATCTCTCCACAACCCTGTTCCCCACAATCCATCATCTTCTCCCTCTTCACTCCATCTCTTCCAACACCCATCTCTGCACCCCACAATACGGGACCATCTCCTGACACCCCATCACACTCTAGCTCCCACCCCAGCACCTCGTGACCCATTACACCCTGCACCCTACCTCTGCCAACATCCACCCGTGCACCCCATTTCCCCAACAACCGCCCCACCACCCACCCCAGCACTCCATGACCCAGAGCATCCCAGCTCCTCAACACTCAGACCCCGCCCCCAGCGCGGGGCAGGGGCAGGGGCAGGGCAGCCCCCAGGCAGGCTGGGCTGGGGCTCACCCGGGCCAGCCAGTGCGGGTACCCTTTCATCTTGGTGAAGACCAGGTCTCCGGGCTTGAAGCTGTGCGGCATGGCGGGCCGTGCTGGGCCAGGCTGGGCTGGGCCAGTCCAGGCTGCGCCGCGCCGCGCCGTGGCCTAGCTGCCAGCAGCGGCGCAGCCTCCCCCGGCTGTATCCCAAGCCAGGGGGCGTACCCTTCTGGCTGGGGGGTGGGGCCTGCCCTCTGGGGGCGGGGGCGGGGCCCGTGCCCCGGGTTTCTCCCCGCCCCAGTGACGTCCCTGCTGTCGCGGTCCACGGGAAAGGTCTTTGCGGTCCGCATTGTGGACCGCAGGCCGCCTTTTGAGTACCCCTGGATTAGACAAACAGCTGTCTGGATCAATATAGATAATACTTAGTCCTTCCTCAATGCACTGAAAAGGATTATTAGACAACCTGTTGAGGTCCCAGCCAGTGCTACAGAGCTGTGGGACTGTGAGAATGGAAAACAAAAGGGAAGGTAAATGCTGGTTCCTGTTGGCACTTGGACTCATCTCTCCTAACCTTCACAAGGTATGGTTGCCTTGCGCACACCCTCCTGCTTTACCCACTAGAGACTCTCATTTCTCAATTGTTAGGGTTGATAAACTCTGTATAGGAGTCTTCATGTGACCAAGTTCAACGAAATTCATCTTTAGCTCTTGTAAAATGGGCAAGCCTCAAAGATGTGAAAGAATTGAGATGGAAGAGCCCAGCCACTTATCTGGAGTTTATCAGAATGTCCAGACTCCTCTGTCCCAGCCCAGCCACATCATTTTCTTCTTCCTTGTGACCTCCCTATGCTCTGTAGTGCCTCAAAGAAAACTGGCAACTGGAAGTTTACACACAATTGGGATTTGTGATTATCTTGAGCCAACAAGGATCCAAGGTTTTGCACCATTACATGGACAGTGAAGACAACAGGAATGTCAGAACCCTAGACTCAGAGCCTGTCACTAAGGTTTTTTTGTTTAACATGTTTTTGTTTGGGTAGTTAGGGTTTAGTGGTGTTGGCTCTGTGCCTCATTCCCTCAGAGACACAGTCACTCCTACCTAGCTCCAATTTTGTTAGTCTTTAAAAGTGTCACAGGACTCCTTTGTTAGTTTTTAGCTGAGATATGCTTCCAGGTTTCCTTTCTCTCTCTCTCGCAAGCCAGAAGGGTCCAGTCTCACCTACAGTTCAGATTG
Organism: Podocnemis expansa; assembly: GCA_007922195.1. Classification (NCBI taxonomy): domain Eukaryota; kingdom Metazoa; phylum Chordata; order Testudines; family Podocnemididae; genus Podocnemis; species Podocnemis expansa. The sequence continues at coordinate 31,109,796 of ML681997.1, forward strand.
ATTGTGGCTGTAATGGGTTCTCATGGGTTGTCTAGTAGTTGTTCCCACTGGACAGAAACACCATTGATTTCTTAACACTAAAGCCTTACGCAGCCCTTTTCATCAGCAGATCTTGACCTGTGTTACAAAGAGAATCAGTGTCATGAGCCTAGTTTTACAGATGAGGACACTGAAGCACAAGAAGGGGTGCATGACCCAAGAACTTCTGACTGTCAACTGGCAAAAGAGTACAGAAGGGATACAGATATGCAGGTGGTGTGTCAATTCTAGTTCACCCAAGAGTAGCATGTGAGGTCTTGAATAAAGCCTGTGTCACTCTGGTCGTCAAAATCATTGTCAAAAATATTTACAGATTCTGTACACAGCGTTCTGCCTGTACACTGAACATATGTTCTTAAAAGTCTGTAGGAACTAGTCACCAGCAGAAGTGAACACCAAGTTTTCTGTCAAACAACATGTATATTCATCTGTCTGTTGACATGTAAATTGAGTATTGTTTAATTCACAATTCACCTATTGTGTGAATGGAATGCAAATGAAGGATGATGAACTTCTGCAAGAAGAACTAACACAGTGAGTGAAACAGCAGGGGAAGAATATCACTAATCTGGAGGTGCACATTGGAAGCTTGCTTGACAACCCTGGGGATGGGAAGTGAGGTGGGGGTGTGCAGAGACAAGGACCAGGCACTCTTCACTGGGGAAACGTTAGGACAGAGGTTTTACTTCATCAAAAAGGGAGCTTCAGCTGGGCTTGACTGAAAGCACTCAAGTGAAGTCTGGGTGAGATAAACTTCTTTAGACTGGAGGTTAGCCTTTTAGTGAAGTTTAGTCTCTAGAAAAATATGTTATGATTTTGTTTTGTATGTAACCATTTGTTTCCGTTATTCTAACTCACTACCACTTGTAGCTGTATTCTTTGGCAATTACTTACCCTTGCTTTTACTGTAAATATATCTCAGTGCTGTGGTCCTAAGCAGAGTGCTGATCCTGGTTGAATCTCACCAGCTAGTGTGTTCTGCGCCTTTGAGAACAGCAGGGCTGGTGATTCTGTGAGCACTCAGAGTGTAAGGGGCTGAAGGCTGCTGCGGTGTCTGCAGAGGCCTGGAAGGCAGGGCGGGTGCTACAGAGATTGGTGATTCCAGGGAGCTGCTCCCAGCAGGCACAGACCAAACTACCTCACGCAGGTTGATGGTGAAGTGTCTCACAACCCTGCAGAACATCACAGGCAGTGACTTATCAGGGTCATCCAGGCGCCAGTGCCTCAGCTGGGAATGGAAATGATTAGACAGGAACAATGCCCAGGATGGCTCGTCTCCATCCGTCTGGAGAAGGTGGAAACAGTCAGGGATTAAAGTCAGCCAGAATGCCCCTGAATGCCGTTCTGGGGCCCACAAATTTGAGGGGCCAGAGTTCCAGGGCCCCAAAAAATAGAGCACTGTGTTCTGCCCTACTCTGGCTACTGTGCATGGCCGCTCTGGCCAGGCTGGGGACTTTTCAAATCTCCCGCCCTGAGCATGCTCAGATGCACAAGGAGCTTGTCTTGACAGCCCTGTAGCCTCCCTGACCCATGGTGCAGCCCCAGCCCCAGCCCCAGCCCCTGCAGCTCCCAGCCTGCTCTCTCAACACTCTCCCCAGTGGGCTCTGGAGGGGGCTGCCGCTGCCTGCCACTGGCACAAAGAAAGACAGAGGTGAGCCCAGGTCCTCCTGCCCCAGCCAAAGCCAGTGGAGGGTGCCATCCATCCCCAGCTGGGTCACTGCTGCAGGCAGCGGACGGTATGAGTGCGGTGGAGAAAAGGGACTATCTACACTGAAGGGAGATCCCGCAGCTTTTTGAGGTGAGCTGAGTGGCCGAGCCGAGGATGGTGGAGTCCCAGGGATGAGGCAGGCAGGATCCCAGCAGCAGCTGCATGGGGGGGTCACTGGTGCGTGGCCCCACTTTAGCCCCTTTCTCTCCTGGAAACACTCTACCAGCACTGTACCCCCGTGTCCCCTTCAGGTACAGCCCCAGCCCCCTGACTCAGCCCCCCCAAATCTCAACCTCCCCTGCTCCAGCCCTTCTCTGCCCCAATCTCCTGCCTCTGCCCTCCTTCACCACCCCCACCTCCTGCCCCTGCACCAGCCCCCCACCTCCAGCTACCACCCACCCCTTCTCTCCCCAATCTCCTGACCATGTCCCGCTTCACCACCCTGATGCCTCCTGCCTCAAGCCCTCCCCTTCACTGCCCCATCTCCTGCCCCTGCTCACAACCACCCCTTCACGACACCCACCTCCTGCCCCTGATCCATTCCTCCTCAGCCCTCCTTCCACATCCCATGCCCTCATCCTTTTCTTCATGCCCCCAACCCCACAACCCTCACCTTCACTTCTGACATGGCCCCTCCCTCATCCTTCCTTATCCCTCCTGCCCCCACACATGCATGAAGTAGCCCTGGACAATATGGGCAGGGGGCCCAGAGATTAGGAGGGTTCCAGGGCCCATCAAATTATACATTAACCACTGGCAACAGCTTCAGATAGATGGGGGAATATCTGCTAAATCCCCCTCTACTGTCTGGCTGCCAAAAGTGTATGTGTTGGCTCTTGTTACCTACCACTCCTCCTCCACTTATTCAATTTTTGAGTTCTTTGTTCCACAGGCATGCTCTCAAATGTTTTGTACTGGTGATGCCTTTCATACATCAAGTCTCTGAGTGCCACCCCCTGTATAAATTTGTAATGAGGGAGCTTTAGTTTAATTTAATTTAATTTTATTTAAAGGGGGCTCAGGCTGTCAGCTCTGTTGCTGGCAGGACTCCAGCTGATAGCCCAAACCCCACCAGGTGCAGGCCTGACAACTTGCAACCTCCAAGTAATAATCACATGACCCCCCCCCCCCGAGTCATGACCCTGCATTTTGCAACCCCTAGCTCTACAGGGTTCTGAAAAGCAGGAGTGAAACCTGACAAAGTGTTATGTCAGTTTTAATTTTGCTGTAGCTTGGCAAAGCGCTGAGCAGCGGCTGAGGTGTCTGTCTGCAGACTCAGACAAATACTGGGGTATTAGATACATTCAGTTCACATTTAGATGATTTTCTTTGTGACCAGAAGGGGCAGAAACTTGTTTTTAATCACAGTTTGTATCATGCAGAAATTGCTGACTCCCACCTTGGAAAGATTCCTACTTATACTGTGCAACGCAATTTTTCAGCTGATGCCTCAGTCCATATCCCATGCTGCCATGTTGCACCAGTTTGTGCCTTACCCCACAAAGAAAGAAATCAGCGCAGTTTCCAATTAAGGACTTTAGCTAAGGAGATTCCTAACCCTGTTTTAACATGATCCTCTCAGCAAGAGGTCAGATTAGCGAGTCCCCTGTGTAATCAACAAATCACCTTCCTTGAAGAGCTTCATGGCTAAGAAAAACAAGCCAATGATTAACAATCACCTCATCCAAAACATATCAGGTCAGGTTTAACTTTGCTGCCACCTGCTGCCTGTTGTAACGCTGCACTCAGCCTTCATACAAATCCCTATGGGTACAGCTACTATTTAATAAAAATTGTCTTATGGGAAAGAATTGATGGCTCCACTACACCGCATTTTCTGCTCAATGGTTCAGCTAGTTTGCGCTCCCTACCTGTTCTTTCACTGGGCCAAATCAATGTTCTCTCTACTCCAATACCCTGCCTTCTATAGTGGCATATATTGGATATTTACAAGAAATGTGGAAAATCCACACAATCCATCTGAAGTGCTCCTTTGTGTGTGTGTGTGTGTGTGAGAGAGAGGGTGAGTGATTGATTGATTTCTCCCTGTCCTTGCTCAACAATCATTTTATGCTTTGTCACATGAGTCCTGGAAGTCCTTACAATTCTTTCCAGTGAGTACTGATGCTATTTTTAGTTGTACAGATAGTTAATGTTCTTCTTCAAGCGCTGCTCACATCATTTAGTTACAGGTGTCTACATGCCACAGTGCATGGTTGGCCAGAAAGCTTTTTGCCCTAGTCTGTCAGGGTAGGGTCAGTGGTCAACACCCCCTCTGGCTGCACCCACAGCTATATATATGACCCTGACCCTGGCCCTCCCCAGTTCCTTCTTTCCGCCCTCAGTGATTGTACCAGAACAGCCTGCTCTTGCATTCGCACAACAGCCTGACTAGTTTGTATATGCTATGTCCACACACACATCATTATTTCGAAATAAGTTATTTCGAAATAAAGTCCTTATTTTGAAATAAGTTAATTTGAATTAAGAAAATGTTAATTCGAATTAAGGGAAAGCCTGCTTTTGAAACAGCTGTTATTTCGAAATGGTTATTTTGAAATAAGACCGTTTGGGCATGTTGTTTTGAAACAGTTGTTTCGAAACAATGGTGGTGTCTCGAAACAACATGTCCAAACGGCGTTATTTTGAAATAACTATTTCGAAATAACAGCCGTTTCGAAATGAATGGGGTTTAAGCTGGTTCGAAAAGATGGTTCTTATTTCAAAATGACAAAGCCTGTCATTTCGAAATAAGACGTCGTGTGGACATTCAGTTTTTTATTTTGAAACAACCAGTGTTGTTTCAAAATAAAAGACTTGTGTGGACATACATATATGAGTTTTCCTTTCCAGCTTGAAGATCTGTTCATGGACATCGTCTCTCAACAATCCAGTGATTCCACCAAATTCATTCAAACAGCAGAAGTCCAAAGACCACTCTGACAATCCTCAGACCATGCCCGGCTTCAAACCTTGCTTGGACTGTGGCAAGGCCTTCCTGATGAGCGACCCTCATGAGAAGTGCCTTAAATGCCTGGGTGAGTCTCACCAGACTGATAAATTCTCTATCTGCCACTCCTTCAAGCAAAGGATGCAGAAGGAAAGGGATCAGAGGCTCCGCTCCATGGCCTCAGAGTAGGCACTTCAACCAGTGCTCAGTACATTGGGGGTGCCTAAGGACACGCCGGCACTGCATGCCAAGTCAGCACCAGAGCCACCTCTATGCTATTCCCCAACCAAGCCAAAGATGGCCAAGTTGGCATCGGACTCAGCACTGGCACGTCGGCGCCATTCAAGCTCCCCACTACCACCTCCCTCATGTAGGAAGGGCCTGGAGCATTTTCCCATGCCATTGACACCAGAGGCCTTCGAAGCTGCAAAGATTCTCCTTCTGCTACCTGCCTCCAAAGCCTTCAAAGTCTAGGGACAAGCCTGCCTTCCTCGCAAAGGTGTGGGCAGCCTCGGAGCGTGGTTCCTCTCCGGCATGGAGATCAAGCAAAAGCCAATCCACTCTGCTGGGGGCTACATCGGCACAATGGTCCTCTCCGTCACACTCTGAGCTGGAGCAGGAAGAGCAAGGCGAGTATCCAACTTTCTCCCCAGAGGCCTTGAGCGAGTGCTTGATTCCCCACTCAAAAGGATCTGGATGCCAGAGGTGGTGCTAGGGTGGGAAGGGACCTGGGGCACGGGCCCAGCCCCCACCCCCAGCGGGCAGGCCTCGCCCCCCAGGCAGAAGGCCCCACCCCCTGGCCAGGGATAGGGCTGGGGGGGGGGGGCCCGCACCACCATGGGCGGCTAGGCTGTGGTGTGGCCCGGCCAGAAGCAGCAGCTGGAGGCCGGGCCCATGCCCATGGCCACGGGCAGCCAGACCCCGGATCCCAGCCGGGCCCCGGATCCCCAGCCTGGGACGGGGCCGCCGTGGCTGCAGCCAGCCAAGGATTGAGCCCCAGATCCCCTGCCCAATTAGGCCGGAGATCTGGGGCACTGGCGTTGGGACCCAGGGCACGTGCCCCGGGGTGCCCAATGCCAGCGACGCCCCTGCCAGACACTCAAGATCAAGGTCTGGTCCTACCGCTTGCCATGCCGAAGCTCAGAACCAAAGATCACTGTCACCCCTGGCACCGTCTTCAGCATCAGAAAAGCCAGCTGGGAAGCAGAGGTGAAGCGGTCCCCGACACTGGCGTGTGCACATGCTCCTCAGTGCACACAACATTGGAACCAACATAGGCCCTATCTACTTCCCTGGCACCAATCAGGGGTGAGAGACGATCATGCAGCAACCAGCACAGCTTGGACTGGCACTGCTGCATTAGGAACCAGTCCCCAATGTGCCAACAGTCGGCACTGCATTCATTCAGGGAATGGTCCAATCAATGGATAGACTTGCCCTCTCACAAAGAGCCTACAACTCTAGGCACTTTCAGATCACCCTCCTATAGGGCCTACCACTCCCCAGAGGCCTCCAAGAAAGAGCCCGACACTGGTGCCAAATGACCCCAGTGCAGTAGATTGAGGGTCCACTCATCCTCCTCCCTAGATGAGTCAACTTACCTGAGGTCCCTAGTTTATAGGGATGACCCTTGCATTCACCATGACCTCCTACACCATATGGTGGGAAATTTAAACCTGGAGGTGGAGGTCATCAGAGAGGATTTCAGCCCTCTCTTTGACATGGGCAACACGGCCCCTCCAGCCAGAATCTCAGTTCCCTTACATGATGGGGTGCACAAAGTAGCGAAGGCACACTGGCAAACTCCATCCTTGATACTGCTGGTGTCCAAACAGCAGAATGCAGGTAGCACGTCCCTCCAGAGAAATTCGCGTTCCTGTTCAATCACTCCACGCCTGGGTCCTTAGTGGTTGATGCAGTCAACCAGAAAGCGAGACAGGTGCAACCAGCCTCTACCCCTAAGAATAAAGAGGCAACAAAGATGGACCTTTCTACTCCTCGTTGGCACTACAGCTCCGTATTGCCAACCACCAGGCACTCATAGGGTGATACATCTTTAACTTGTGGAAGTCCATGGAGTGCTACCGAGATGCAGTCCCTCACGAACACTTTAGGGAGTATGAGACCCTAGTAGAGGAGGGTCTGCTGGCCTCACATGATGACCTTATGACCTCCTGGGATGAGTCAGATACAGCCAGCTGTACAATAGCCTCATCAGTCGCCATGCAGCGATCTGCTTGGCTTCAGGGGTCTGGCCTGTCTCCACAAATGCAGTTGGCCATACAAGACCTCCCATTTGAAGGACCCATGCTGTTCACAGAATCACGGATGTTGGGCTGCATGGAATGTAGGACTCTAGGGCCACACTCAAGTCCTTAGGCATGTACCCGCCTCAGGTGGCTAGGCGTCCTTTTAGATTCCAGCCTGCCCAACAGCAGCCTCAGCAACAGCCATACCAGCAGCAACAACAGGGGTCACGCCAGAGGTGTTTCCAACAGACTCAGCGTTACTGTGGGAGCACTGACAGGGACAGAGGCTGGGGTGAGAGGGGCCCTAGACCTCAATCAAGCAGCCAAAGTCCCCGCTGGAGGGTGGCAGATCCCACTGTGCCAACCAGAGACAGAGATTTTGACGTGTTGAAGTTGGGCTGCCACACTTACACCTGTCAGCACCACTACCTCAAAACCACCTAGTCCCATTTTGACATCAGTGGGCCACCATCACATTGGATCACTGGGTACTGGATATGGTATCCAGAAGATACTCCATTCAATTCAGATCCAAGCCTTGGGACAGAAAGCAGCCCCCTCACCTAAGACTCGGGGATCCCTCTCACTAACTGCTACTCCAAGAGGAATGCAGAAAACTACTCTCCATAGGGCCAATATAGAGAGAGTACCCAAAAGGCAACAAGGGAAAAGATTCTATTCATGCTACTTTCTGGTTCCCAAGCAAAATGGTGACCTAAGGCCAATCCTGGATCTCAGTGCCTTCAACAGACATTTAAAGAAAATAAAGGTCTGTGTGGTTTCCATCTTGCAAATCATCCCGAGTCTAGAACCTAGGGATTGGTTCCCAGCCCTTAACGTCAAGGATGTGTACTTTCACATAGCAATAAGACAGGAACACAGGAGGTTCCTCTGACTCGTAGTGGGGGGAAAATACTTCCGGTTCACCTCACTTCCGTTCGGGCTCTCTCTGGCCTCCAGGGTTTTCACCAAATGCATGGTGGTGGTGGCGACCCACCTAAGAAAAAGAGGGGTAAGGATATACCCTTGCCTTGACAACTGGCTAATAAGGTGAAGGTGCAAACACCAGGTAAAATGCAGCATCAACTTAAGTAAGCTGCTGTGCAAAAGACTGGGTCCCTGTATAAACTCGGAAAAATCCAAGTTCTTCCCAGCATGGAAAATAGAGTTTTTAGGGGCTCTCCTGGACTTGAAGAAGGGGAGAGAATCCCTACGCCAATCCAGGTTTCAATCCATTTGCACCATCATTTTGGAGCTCCACAAGACTCCAGTCCCTATGGCCAGGTGCTGGCTCCAGCTCCTCCAGCACATGGTAGCCTCCACATCTGTGATCAGGACGTCCCACCTACGAATGAGACCCTTGCACCTCTGGCTAGGCACAGTCTTCTGACCACTCCATAACCCTCTGAACAAGGCACTTTCCATCCTGCCCAGGGTTCTGGCTTCCCTAGAGATCTGGTGGGACCCATGATTTGCTCTGGTGAGGATCCCCTTCAAGGTTTCCAACCCCTCAGTGACTCTAATCACAGATGCTTCAGACAGGTGTTGGGGGCCCATGTATCAGGGGGCCTTTCGACCCAAAGGACCTGGTCACCAGTGGACAGCCCCCTACACATCAATGTGCAAGAATGCAGGGCAATCCACTTAGCATGCAGCGTTTTCCTTGATATAGTGAGGGGAAAAACAGCCCAGATTGTATCAGACAATACAGCTGCCATATTCTACACAAATCGCCAAGAGGGAGCTCGTTCACCTGCCCTTTGCAAGGAGGCTCTTGACCTCTGGGAATTAACCCTGAGACATAACTTTACCCCAACGGTAGCCCACCTGCCTGGGGCGAGCAATGACAAAGCAGACTCACTGAGCAAGGAATTCCTCTCACACCACAAGTGGTCCTTGCATACAGAGACACTGAGTTACATCTTCAATCTGTGGGGCAAGCCCCAAAAGAACCTTTTTGCGATGCTCCAGAACTAGACGTGTCCCCAGTTTTGCCCACTCAGGGAACAGGAGAAGGGTTCACTATCAGATGCCTTCCTAATCCTGGGGTGGGGGGTGTCTTCTGATGTATGCATTTCCCCCATCTCCCTAATGCATAGGGTCCTCCTAAAGATAAAGAAGGATGGAGAAACATGATACTGATAGCTCTGGCCTGGCCCAGACAGCCCTGGTATTCAACTCTACAGAACTTATCGATAGCCAGAGCCATAACAAGGAATTTTGGCGCCCGGGGCAAGCAGCACAAAACGCATCCTCTCAAATCAACTTTGTAATTCATTATGCAAAATTAATATAAGCAATTAAGACAAAATTTAACCTTATCAGTTATATGTTTAATTCACTTTATACAAATGTACAACATTAAATGCAATATATTAAATGAACAAAATAATCATGCGCACCAATCAAATTACAATATAGTACTGGTAAATAAGAACTGATGATAAAGGAATGGCAACAAGTGTTAAAAGCTTAATGTACAGCAATGGAACTGATTTAAGTGCTTTTGTGTGTGTAACACTACCTGATGTCATTGGAAGTTTCGAAACAACATGTCCAAATGGCCTTATTTCGAAATAACCATTTTGAAATAACAGCCATTTCGAAACAATCGGGGTTTAACCTGTTTCAAAACAACAGTTCTTATTTCAAAAGAAAATGTCACGTGGACCAAATATCTTTTATTTCGAAATAACCAGTGTTATTTCGAAATAAAAGTGCTGTGTAGACATACCCTAAGTGTTCAGTGACTCTGGAAATCGAGGGTGCTCTGCACCATGTAAGGCTGGTCAGCATAGTGCAAACTCAAACCCGAACCTGAAGTACAAGCTGGGAATCATCCAGGTGGAGGATGACTCGCTCTTTGATGTGTGCCATCGAGCCCCACCGGCTTAGGTCGGAATTCCCTTACATGCTGGGGTGTTCCGCATTGTCCAAGAACGCTGGCAAACATCTTTCTCAATGCCACCAGCGTCCAAGGTAGTGGACAAGAAATATTCCGTCTCCCTGGCAGGGTTCTCCTTCCTCTTTCACCACCTGGTCCTGGGGTCCTTGGTGGTCGACGCAGTCAACCAAAGGGAGAGACAAGTTCAACCTAGCACCACCCCCAAGAACAAGGAAGCAAGGAGACTCGACGTACTCGGCAGGAAAGTTTACTCCTCAGTTGCCCTCCAGCTGCGCATCTCAAACCACTCTTCTTTGATGATGCGCTACATCTTCAACCTGTGGGAAGCTCTACGGAATCTCTGATCGGTCATCCCGGAGGATCACCTGAGAGACTTCGAAGCAATGCTGGATGAGGAGGAGAGAGTATCCAGGGACGCGCTGGCGGCAACCTGGGATGCAGTGGATACAGCTGCATGCACAATGGCATCAGCGGTGGTGATGCGTCATTTGTCCTGGCTCCAGAACTCTGGCCTCTCCATGCAAATGCAACAAATTATCCAGGACCTCCCCTTCGAAGGTCCCGACCTCTCTGCATCTTACACAGACACGAAGCTGCATGGTATGAAGGACTCAAGGGCCACCCTGAGGTCCCTTGGGATCTACATTCTGCAACCTGTTAGACATTCGTTGAAGTCCCACCAGCTACAACAGCAGCTACAGCAACTGAAACAACCACTGCAGCTACAGAACCAGTTCCCGAGATCCCTCCAGTTTCCTCAGTGTCACCCATGGGGACCTGGACAAGGATAAAGGCCGGGCAGGTAAAGGGGGTAAGCTGGGTGCCTCCCAGTCGGGACAGTGCAGACTAGGGTCCGACCACTCATCGGGCCGCAAACAGCGGCCCTCTGAGGGCAGTGCTCCACAGCCCCTGTTCTCCCCCCACCGCCTCTGCCACTTTGCCCCACAGTGGACCCAGGTCACCTCGGACCAATGGGTCCTCGACACAGTAGCAAGAGGATACCACATCCAGTTCCTCTCAACCCCCTAGGACAGGAAAGCATCCCCTCCCATGATGCCAGAAAACCCTGATCTCCTGGGAAAGCTTGAGGTCGAATGCCAGAAGTTACTCTCCCTTGGAGCCATAGAAAAGGTTCCCAAGAGAGCGTGGCAAAGGGTTCTCTTCTCACTACTTCCTAGTCCCCAAGCCCAACGGGGACTTACGACCCATTTTAGACCTCAGAGCTCTCAACAAAAACATAAAGAAAATAAAATTCCGCATGATCTCCCTACCACAGATCATTCCCTCCCTGTCCCCAGGACTGTGGTTCGCAGCCTTCGACCTAAAGGACGCTTATTTCCACATAGCCATTCGACCCCACCACAGGCGGTTCCTCAGGTTTGTAGTGGCTTGACGCCATTACCAGTTTACCGCCCTCCCCTTCAGGTTATCGCTAGCCCCCAGGGTGTTCACAAAGTGTGTTGCACCAGTTACAGTGTTCCTACGCAGGAGGGGTGTAAGAATCTACCCCCTACCTGGATGACTGGCTCATAGCGGGCAAGTCAAGTCAACAAATACAAGACCAGGTTGAGATCAAAAGAACCTGTGCAAATTCCTGGGCTTCCACATGAATCTGGAAAAGTCCAAGCTTTGCCCCACCCAGGACATAGAGTTCATTGGGGCACGCTTGGACGCTTGGCAAGGCATCGCATCCTTGCCCCTGTCAAGATTTTGATCCATCTGCACCATTGTCACGGAGCTCCAGGCTCCCGGGCTGACCACAGCACGCAGATGCATGCAGCTCCTGGGACACATGGCAGTGGCCAAATCGGTAATACGAACAGCCCGACTGCAGATACGACCATTCCAGCTCTGGTTCACCACAAGCTTCCAACCAGAACGAGACCGCCTCGACAAGGTAATCTCGGTACCCCAGCATGCCCTGGAGTCCCTCCAAATCTGGCGGGACCCCAACTTTGCAATGGGGGGAATCCCGTTCTGGGAGTCCAAACCTGCAGTGACCCTGATAATGGATGCCTCCAACCTGGGATGGGGCACCCATCTCTCCGGGGGCCTACCCACACAAGGTGCCTGGAGCCCCAAGGACAGTATCCTCCACATAAATGTGAAGGAGCTCAAGGCCATCAGACTGCCTGGCATGGCCTTCCTGGACCAGATCCAAGGCAGAGTGGTCCAAATCCTATCAGACAACACAGCAGCCGTGTTCTACACAAACTGCCAAGGTGGGGTCAGCTCCTCAGCCCTAGGCGAGGAAGCGACCAAGCTGTGGCAACTTGCGTTAAACCACCACTTCATGCCAACTGCTGCCCATCTCCCCGGGGTGGACAATGGCATAGTGGACTCACTCAGCAGGAAGCCGCAGACGAATCACAAGTGGTCCCTCCACAGTGAAGTTTTCTCCCTATTGACAATCAGGTGGGGAACCCCTCAGATCGACTTCTTTGCCACAGCGCAGAACCACAAATGCCCTCGATTCTGCTCCCTTCGAGGCAGGGAGAAAGGATCCCTCAGCGATGCCTTTCTCCTCAATTGGGAGGGAGTCCTAATGTACGCCTTCCTGCCAAGGGTGCTCCTGAATGTCCTCATAGACGAGGTATTCCTCATCCTGATAGCCCCGGACTGGCCCAGGCAACAGTGGTTTCCTCTCCTACAAGGCATGTCAGTGAGGACCCCGCTCCGCCTCCCAAGGTGGGCAGACCTTCTCACACAGGACTTGGGACACCTTTGGCACCCCAACCCAGGCCTCCAGCACCTGACAGCCTGGATGCTGTCTGGCTCAGTGAGCAAGAGAGACACTGCTCAGATAGGGTTAAGAAGGTCCTGGTTGGTAGCAGAAAACCCTCCACCATGTCTTCCTATATCGCAAAATGGAACCACTTCTCTACTTGGTGCCGTGGTAAAAACATAGACCCTATCTCTGCACCAGTACAGGCAACCTTAAACTACCTTCTTGACCTGAGGGAGAAAGGCCTTTCCCTGGCATCACTGAAGGTGTATTTGGCAGCAATCTCGGCCTTTCACCAAACAACGGATGGGGTCCCACTCTTCTCACACCCCATCTGCCATAGATTCCTGAAAGGAGTAGAAAAGCTTTTTCCCCACATCCGTAACCCCACCCCACAGTGGGACCTGAATGTGGTGCTACGGGCTCTCACAGAGCAACCGTACGAGCCCTTAGACTCAGCCACACTGTTAGGCAGATTGGTTCGCAGCCCTCCACCTCAAAGATGCTTACTTTCACATAACAATATGTCCTTGCCACAGACAGTATCTAAGATTCGTTGTGGGGGGAAATCATTTCCAGTTCACATCGCTCCCCTTCAGGCTCTCGCTGGCCCCCAGGATGTTCACAAAGTGCATGGCACTGGTGGTGGCATTCCTGCACTGGTGGGGCATAAAAATCTACCCCTACTTAGACGATTGGCTAATACTTGAGGAATCGAGATCTCAGGTAAAGCTCCATGGCAGAGCTGTGACCCAACTTTGCGGATACCTGGGTCTCTGATAAATCGAGAAAAGTTAAAACTCTGTCCATCCCAAACTACAGAGTTCATAGGAGCCCTCCTAGATGCTCACAAAGGGACGGCCTCTCTGCCACCCTCAAGATTTCGGTCCATCTGCACCACCCTTACACAGCTTCAGGAGTCCAGGTGGCCATAGCCTACAGCTCCTTGGCCACCTCTGTGATCCAGACGGCATGCCTGAGAATGAGGCCCCTCCAGGTCTGGTTCTCCACGGTGTTCCACCCACGGAGGGACTCCCTAACCAAGGTACTGTCAGTTCTCCAAGATATTCTGGAGACATTACAAATTTGGAGGGACCCCCAGTTTGCCATGGGGAGTATTCCCTTCAAAGAGTTAACGCCCACAACGACTCTGATAACTGATGCCTCAGACTTGGGATGGGGGGGCCCACATCTCTGGGGGACTCTCCACCCAGGGGCTATAGTCCCATGCAGACAGCCTTCTCCACATAAATGTGAAGGAACTACAGGCCATCAGACTGGCTTGCATGACCTTCCTGGACAGAATACAGGGCAAGTCGGTTCAGATTCTAACCGACAATACCGCAAGCTATGTTCTATACAAACCAGCAGGGGGGGAGTCTACTCCCCAGTGCTCTGCAAGGAAGTGTGTAAACTCTGGGAGTTAGCCCTAAAATACAGTTTCACCCTGGTGGCCTCCCACCTACCCGGGGTGGACAACAGGCTGGTGGACTCGCTCAGCAGAAAGCCTCGAGAGAATCATGAGTGGTCGCTCCACAACACGGTGTTCTCCCACCTGGTGCACAAATGGACTTGTTTGTGACACAGCAGAATTGCAAATGTCAGCAATTCTGTTCCCTGAGGGGTCAAGAAGAAAGGTCCATCAACGATGCCTTCCTTATCAGCTGGTCGGGCCCTCTGATTTATGTCTTTGATACACAGGGTTTTCCTGAAGGTCAGGATGGAGGGAGCAAACATAATATTAATAGCTCTGGATTGGCCCAGGCAATGCTGGTTCCCATTTGTCAAAGACCTGACCGTAGAGGCCCCACTCCACCTCCCACTGTGGGCAGATCTCTTGACACAGGATTCGGGGCGCCTGTGGCACCCGAACCCAGGTTGCCTGCACCTAACAGCCTGGAAAATCTCTGGTTCAATGAGCGGGAAATGCTCTGCTTGGACAAGGTTAGGAAGGTCCTGGTCAGTAGTAGAAGACTATCCAGTCCACCTATACAGCGAAATGGAAGCGGTTTTCCTTCTGGGACCGGGACAAAGGTGTAGACCCTGTACGAGCCCCACTACACCTAATCCTGGACTATCTGCTGGACCTTAGAAACAAAGGCCTCTCTCTTTCCTCACTGAGTCCACCTAGCTGTGATTTCAGCCCTCCACAAAAGGTGGACAGGACTTCTGTTTTTTGCCATCCTACCTCCACAAGGTTCCTGAAAGGGTTTGAAAGACTCTTTCCACAACCTTGTCAACCCCCCTCCCCACCCCTAGGACCTGAATGTGCGCTGCAGGCGCTAACGGAGATGCCCTATGAACCCTTAGACTCAAGAACCCTACTGGTCCTTTCTTGGAAGGTGGCCTTCTTAGTAGGAATCACCTTTGCTAGAAGGGTTTCAGAATTGAGGGCCCTTTCCTCAGAACCCCCTTATACAAGGTTCGTCCCCCACAAAATGGACCTCCAGCACCACCCCTCCTTCCTCGCTAAAGTGGCTACTCCCTTCCACCTTAATCAGGAGATTTGTTTGCCAGTATTCTATCCAGATACTCAGGTTATGGAGAACCAGAGGAGGTGGCATACGCTGGATGTGAGCAGAGTGCTCTTAACATACATTGAGTGCACACATCCACTCTGCAAAACCTCTCAACTTTTTGTGGCGGTTGCTGAGCACAAAAGAGGTCTCCTAGTGCATCTCCAAGTGGATAGTGAACTATATCAAAGACTGCTACAGAAGGTTGAATACGCCCCTTCCTGGGACTGTTAGAGTCCATTCTACCAGGATCCAAGCATCATCAGTGGCCTTCCTTGCCAATGTCCTTATCCAAGAGATCTGCAGGGCAGCTATGTGGTCATCGGTACATACTTTCACGATGCACTACACCATCTCCCAACAGGCTAGAGAGGATGCTCCGTTGGACAAAGACGTACTCAGCGTGGGCAGACTAACTCCTCCCACCGTCCTTGGGTATGACTAGAAGTCACCTGTAACTGAATGATGTGAGCCGCGCTCGAAGAAGAACAGTGGGTTACTTATCAGTAACTGTCCTTCTTCGAGATGGGCTGCTCACATCCATTCAGATCCCTCCCACTGTCCCTGCTAACGGAGCTAGCGAAGGTATAAGGGAGTGGGAGGGTCAGGGTAATGGCCATGGTTGCAGCACAGAGGGGGCATTGGCCATGTACCCTGACCTGACAGGCTAAGACTAAACACTCTCCAAGTTACCATGCGCTGCAGCACGTAGGCACCTGTAACTGAATGTATGTGAGCAGCCCATCTCAAAGAAGGACAGTTACTAGTAAGTAAGCCACTGTTTCCATAACTTAGTGAATAGTGAACCAGACCCTTAATCTCACAGTCAGTGGTTTGCACCCTAGTGTGGGCATTTTGATCTGTGGATTGTTGCTCCCTACAAAAGGGCTAAATTGGAAAAAAAATATAGTGAACACTAATAAAATGAAGGCAAAAAAAAGTATCCTGTGAACAAAATTACTAACAGGGACCAATTAAATAAAAAAATAAAGGGCACATTTGAACTGGCTAGAAACAATTTGGGACAATTTTTTTTTAAATTGTAAAATGGGCTGCTGTGGAAAATGAAAAATGAGAGGCAAGTTAACTGCCTTATTTTTTTTTTTTAAAAAACTTTTTAGGTGCTTTTCAAGTTTATATTTGCAAATTTAGTTTTTTAACTTTTTTTTAGTCTCATGAGCATGAAAAATGAAAAACTTTCATTTACTGAAAAATATCCAGTTTTCAGTAAAAGAAAACATTTTGGTAATATTTTTTATTAGACAATAATTTAAAAAACACATGACTGTGCAGTTTTAATACTGCATTCATTAATCATTACTCATTTCCATGACATAATAAGGTAATGACAGTTATATTAATACTACCTTTTCTCCATGTGTCCTCTGATGTCCTCCTTTTTGTACTTCCCTGTCCTTCTTTATGTGCTTTGGTATCTGGTAACCCTACTCCTGTGCCTGTGTCCCTTCCTGGCTACCAGCCTAAGTCTCTGGTTGTTTGTATCTCTCCAAGCTCTTGTTTCAATATGTGTTGCATTATTGATTTCAGCGGTTTGTAAAATATATCTTCCTTTTTCCTTCTGGATCTGCACTTTATCTGTTGGAAGTACTCTGCCAAGGGGAAGTAGTGGGTTTTCTAGGGCACAACTACAGAAGACAAAGTAAAACAATGAACAAACAGTATTGTAGGTGCACTCAGTTGTGAATCACAAAAGTCTCACACATCTATCCATTACACACTTTCCATTGGCCAGTAGACAAGTCAGTGTGAGTCCCAAATATGGTGAGTTCACTGGGATGGAGGTGGCAACTGGGAATGGGGAAGAAGGGATAAAGGGTGGTTTGCAAAAGAGGGTTCTTCTTTGAGCTCTGCTCGCATCATTTAGTTCTAGGTGTCTACATGCCGCAACACATGATTGGCCGAAAACTTTTTGCCCTAGCCCATCAGAGCAGGGTTGGTGACCAATACCCCCTCTAGCCGCTCTCGTGGCTATATATATGGCCCCGACCCTGATCTGCCTCAGTTCCTTTTTCTGCCCTCAGCGATGGTTACGGAACAGCCTGCTCCTTGCATTGGTACAAGTGCCTGTCTTTCTGCTCTGTTTATGAGCCATCCATTCACACTAGAAGACCTATTTGTGGACATTGTCCTGCCACAACCTGGTGCTCCTACTGAGTCCTCACAGCTGGAGCCTGAACATCACTCCCACCGTCTGCCTGTCATGCCGGCGTCCAAATCCTGCGCGAGTTGTGGCAAGGTCTTCCTGAGGGACGACTCCCACAAGAAGTGCCTTAAATGCCTGGGTGAATCTCAGCAGGCAAGTCAATGCTCAATCTGTTGGTCCTTCAAACTGAGGACCTTCAAGAACAGAGAGCAGAGGCGCCGTGCTCTGCCTAAGAAGCAAGCACTGCAGCCTACCCCCAGTATATTGGGGACTTCTGTAGACCCGCCGGCACCATGTGCCAAGGCAGCACCAGGGCCCTCTTGGTGCCACTCCCCAGAGGAGCACAGGAAACTGTGCTTTTGGTATTGACCTCTGCACTGGCGCTGCTCCAGCTCTCCTCGGCCAACCCCCTCTTGGTTACAAGGCCTGGAGCTCATCCCAGTGCCATCCACATCAGAGGCCTTTGAAGCCGCAAAGGCTCTTCTGCTTCTGCCCATGCCCATGCCTCTCAGGCCACCAAAGCTGAAAGGGAAGACTGCCTTCTTTTCAGGGATGTGGGCTGCTCCGGCGTGGGGCTGGTCACCATCTATCCCGGCACCACTGGCTTCTCCACACCACCGGGCACCGGAGCATGAAGAGCATCCCGGGATCCTAACCTTCCCCAGCATCGAGCTGGGTCACAGGTGACTTGCTCCCTCCCCAGCAACAAGGGGGCTGCAACCGAAGCGCTCCTGTAAGTGCTTCTCTTCACCATCTAGGCACCCTAGTGCCTCACTGGTGCCATCCACTGCAGCACCAGCAGTATCAAGAGCTGCCTCCACAGTGCCAACTTCATCTACCCGGCACTGAGGGAGAGGCTGTTCCCCAAGTCTCCAGGAACCAGCACCTCATTCACCTGCCCATCCCAGTCAATGGTGGGATCGGCCTGCCCCTGAAGGGCTGCTGGCACCAGGCCCTCCCCGATACTGCCCTTGCAGTCGGTCCCTCTCACCTGAGGCCTCTGAGGAGGAGCCCTCCCACAGCACCGTTGAGCCAAGGGATAGCAGCCCAGATGAGGCCATGAATCCTGGGCCATGGTCCTACAGGGAGCACCCCAGCACACACTATGACCTCCTCCACCAGCTGACAGTGCACTTGGGCATGGAGGTTGAGCCCCTTGGGGGGGACCTGAAGCCTCTCTTCGACCTGGGGTTCACGCCTTCCCCAGCCACAATCTTGGTGCCACTTCATGATAGGATGCACGACCTTTCCAGGGCGTGCTGGCAGACCGCTGCTTCTATCCCACCAGTCTCTGAAGTTGCCGCCACAAATACTGTGCTCCCCCAGAGGTTCCCATTCCTGGTGGACCACTGGTACCAAGCTCTCAGGTGGTGGAAGCTGCCTACAGATGGGAGGGGCATGACTGACCAGCCCCTTCTCCAAGGTCCAGGGAGGCTAGGAGGCTTGACCTCCTGGGGAGAAAGGCTTTTTCAACTTCCACCTTCCAGCTCCGCATTGCCAACCACCAGGTGCTGGTTGGCCAATATACCTTTGACCTCTGGGAGTCTCTGCGGTGCTTCCAAGACCTTCTCCCCCATGAACACCTAGAGGATTATGACTCAGTCATAGATGAGGGCTTGCTGGCTTCCCATGATGCACTTACAGCTGCCTGGGACACCTGAAATGGCTAGCCATGGGGTCGCCTCAGCCATGGTCATGCTGTGAGCAGTGTGGCTCCAAAAGTTGGGCCTGCTCCAAGACATGCAGCAGGCTATACAGGACCTCCCCTCGAGGGGCAGTCACTCTTTGCAAAAACCACCAACTCTTTGCTACGCAGTATGAGGGGTCATAGAACTGACCTTAGGTCCTGGGCATGCAGGCACCTCAGGCACCCAGATGATCCCCCCGGGCCTCAGCAGTCTCTCCAGCAGGCGTGGCAGTGGGTCCATCAGGGACCCTCCCCACATGGCGGCAATGGAGAATAGGGTGTACGGGGATCTAGAACCCTTTTGCCTTCCAGGCCCCCTATTAGTGAACAGGGATCCCTTCTGCGCCCTGAACAAGCTCTTCCCAAGCTGGATGCCACCCTCCTCAGCCTGCACCTCTGAACAATTAGCCCTCTCCTCCTCCTGTGGGCCCCTACCACATCAGCCCTTGGGCCCACAGGACTAGTGTCCAGGGACTGACAACCTTAAACCGCCCCCTCACAGTCAGTCTCAGGATCCCTTTAGTCTCTTATAGGGCAGTGCCAATCTACTAACCTTTGTCAGACATATCACTCTAAGGGGAATAATATCAAAGGATTGATAATGAAAGAGAAAAACAGCAATTTTTATACACACACACATGCACATATATATGCATGAAAATCCTAGGATCCTAGCAGGGAAATGCTGGAAGGGAAGGGGATGAAGAAGGAGGCCTACTGCTACCCCGTCCTTAACCCACAACCAGCATGCCTGGGGATCTCTCCTGGACAGGAAACCAAGCGGGGTACACAGGGGAAGGGGGAACAGGACAATGGTACCCAGGGCTGCCCTAGGGGGGGTGCGGGGCCCTGGGCGAATCGCTCTCTGCAGGGCCCCCACCCACCCCAGCACTGGGGGGGCGGGGCCGGCCAGCCCAGGGGAGTGTCTGACAAGGCACATCATTCCCTAACCCCTCCAGGTTCCTGTTGCTGAATATCAGGAGCCAAGAAGCTCCACAAATAGGAGAAGGAGGGAGGGTGATGGATCATACTATCCCTGGGACTTCCAGTCCTGCCCCTCCCATGAACTTTGCTGTGATGCTTGCCTTCCCCACAATCTTCTGAGTGGCAGCATGAGAGTGGGGAGCAGGGGAGGATAGAGTGGGGTGTCAGGAGAGTAAGAGAAGTGCAGCTAGGTGGCAGGCACCAAGGAAGGCAGCACAGCATTTGCAATTTCCCATGCTGTTCCTGCCCTAGGCCAAATGCCTGAACATGCTGCAGGGCAGAAAATTTAAAAAGGCTCTGGCCTGGTCCCAGCTTGCAGGTGCATGCGAATCAGGTGGGGGAAGTTGGGGAACCCATGAGGCAAACAAGTCCATTTTACTCAGGATGGGAAAAGCAAGAAGGATCCACCCAGAAAGAAAAAGAATAAAATACAAAATGAAAGTCATGTCTGCTCACCAGCCATTTACAATGATCACACAAGAGCTCTGAGGAAGCAAGACACAGGAAGTTCCATAGATTTACTTGAGAGTCAGCAAATATAAAAGATGGGTAAAAAGATGAAAACTTACCCAGTATCTATGGTAGAAAGAACGGGCAACACTAATTGTTACCTACTCACCCTGGGATGGATAGGGGGAATTCAAACATCAAGAGATTAATTTTAAAACACAGTATAATCATGCCCCCCCCAAGGACTTATTTTTGCCATTCTTGTGATTTTTGATCTCTTGAAACTGGCAATACTGTATAAATTAATACCATATACTTCACTCAAGGAATTCCTTTCCCTAACTGTATCCTTCATGCTAGTGTAGCAGGCTTCTGTAGCCACAATGTAGGGACACAGAGATAAAATTAATTGAATGTACCTTAAAGCATCTGTTAGGCAACACTGTATCTGTTCTTTAAGATCATAACTGAAATAACTAACTCAGTTTAATAGACATTGTAACCAATGTCCAACAAAGCTTGATGTTGTAAATTTAGAAATCTATTTTGTATTCTTGATAAAACTTCTTTTAGGTGTATACTCTGGAATTTCATTTAAATGTGTGAACAAGATGTGTGAATGAAGGGTGTGTGTGATGGAATCAGTTAATACCAGCCTGTCCTGATAAATGCAAGTACTACCTTAGTGGCTAAGTGATGCAAAGAAGTCCCACAAAAGCAAGGGTCCACCACAGAAAGAAAATACAAAGCAAAAGTCATGTCTGTAAATGGCTGCTGTCTATCCCACCCTATCTGCTCCTGATCAGGGCCCTGGCTCCTCAATAGGAAACCCAACGAGTACTCTGGTCCCATAAGAGAAAGTGCCCCTTAGTCTTCAGAGCCACGAATAGCTCTGGCTGATGCCCTGACTAGGAGCTCTACTACCCCCTCCCCAGAGGATTCCTAAACCCAGCAGCAAGACCTTCCTTCTGCATGGTATGAAGCCCACTAGTGCGGGGGGGGGGCCCTCTCCCCCTTTTTTATGCAAGGAGATGGATTCTGCCCAAGCTTTGGTTGAGTGGAACAGGTTATGTCTCATACGGTCTGCCTTAGGGCCACCCACCCCTCTTTTTCCCCTGGTGGGGTCATCCTCAGCTTTTGGGAAGTGGTCTGAGGCCCACTACCAACCCAGCCAGGCCTAGGCTACTGTTGGTAGCATGACCCGCAATGGGATCCCTCCCAACACTCCTTCTTTCATTCCCCCCAAACGACACAGGAAAACAGTGTCTTATACCCTATAGAGGGGACCACTATGTCGCAGGGTCCCCCTGCATTGTTTCCAATCCAGGATTACCCCATTTTCAGACCTACTAGTGGAACACACAGTAGGGTTCATCAACGGAGATCACCTTCTTCCTGTGGAAGGAGAGACATGTACCTTCCCCAAACACACACCTCCTCCCAACCAAGGGTGTTGCTGGCACTGGGTGCTCATGCCCCAAATCTCTGAGGCTGTGCCCCTGGTCTTTTCCCTGGACCCCCAGTGCTGGCGCAGGGAGAGCTGGCCAGTCCCTGGGAGTGCAAAGATAGATGGAGCTCACTGAGCCTTTGAGCTGCAGCTGTTCCTCCCCTGCCCATGTGCTGCAGCAGCATCTGTGGCTCAGCCAGAGGAGAGATGGGAGGGAGTTTCAAACCCTCCTCTCTCCCTGGCAGCAGCAGCAGCTCCAGCACCGGCTCCCATCCGGAGGACAGAGCAGGTAGGTGCTGGGGGAGGACAACTGGAGGCCCCAGTCAGGCGGGGGGGGGGGGGAGAGGAACGGCTGACTGGGGCCAAGGGGGGCTTCCCTGCATGGGCTTCAGCCCCCTGGTGGAAGCAGGGAATTAGTCCTTGGGCCTCTGGGCCCCAGGTGGGGCAGGGGGGATTCTTCCAGACATTTTGGACCTGGGTGGGCCTGTGAGGGGTGCCAATAGGCTTCCAGGACCTGGGTGGAATGGGCGTGGGTGCCCCCAAACCTCAGGGGCCACGTGGGACTGGTGGGGGTGTCCCTAGGCCTCTGGGGCTCAGGTGGGACTCAGGGGGCTACCCCTAGGCTTCTGGGCTGTGGGTGAGACCAGGAGGGGTGTCCATAGGCCACTGGGATTTGCAGGGGGTACCCCTGGGCTGGGGGCATTCCCCAATGGCCTCTAGGTCCCAGCTGGGTCCAATGAATGTCTCCCCAGTGCCTGCAGGGGGGACCCCCACTGTGGCTATGGGCCCTGGAGGCAGGTGGCGTGGGAATGAAGCCCCTCACCTGAGCCCCAGGTGGGCCTAGGGATGTTCCTCAGCCTCTGTCCAGGCCAGGGTCAGGCCAGCAGAAGGCTGGTGAGCCAGGGACCATCCCTCAGCCTTGGGTCCCTGGGGATCAGGATGGTGGCCAGGCTGCTCTGATGCAGCCCTGGCCAGGGAGCCCCCCACAGCCCAGGGGGCGAGGCTCGGGTGCCAAGCCAGGGTCTCCTGCCCTCAGCCCATGCTCAGACCATGGTGCTGCTCTGGTCCCCCTGGGCTCTCCTGTCCTTTCTCCATGCCCATATGTCAGGGCTGGCCTGGCCTGGGGTCCCCTGCTCTCACCACATGCCCAGGTGGTGGAGCTGCCTGGTTTGACCACAGGGTCTCACGTGGTGGTGGAGCTGACCTGGCACAACTGTGGGGTCTCCTGCTCTTGCCTTGTTGCCTCAGTTGTGAGGCTGGGGCAGCAGGTGGCCTGGGAGTGTAACCTCATCAACAGTGATATTATTCGTAAAGTTGAACTCTGCTGAACACCACCATATGCTGTGCCTAGTAGTAATCCTGCGCTTGAAATTGTTCTCTTGTGTGTTAGATTGTTCTACATTAAGCAGAGAGTGGCTGGAGGTGTGGGGCAGGGACAGATAATATGGAGGGAGAGAGATAATTAATTGTATTTACCTTTAAAGTACATGTTAATTAATGTTGTTTATATGTCCTTTAGTGTCATAAGTAAAATAATTCTGTAACCCTGACTAATAGGCATAACCAGTGTGCAACAAGACTCCATATTGCCAGTTTAGAACTCCTGCTTAAACATTGTACTCTATTTTGTATACTTGATGCAACCTGGTTTAGGCATATGCTGTGTATGTTCATTTAAATGTGTGAATGAAGGGTGTGTATGTGAGAAGAGACCAGTCTCAATTGCCAGCCTGTCTTGATGGAGCACGATTACCAGCTAACTGTCCAAACAATGCAGATATGTCTGATCAAAGCAAACAGAAGGAGCCACCCCAGAAAGAAAAGAACAAAATACAATCAAGCCTTGGAGTGATTGGTGACCAATGATCTCACACAAACCCTGAGGGCAACATGACACAGCAAATCTCATAGACTTACCTGAAGGCCAGCAAGTATAAAAGATGGATAAGAACATGAAAACGTTGGGGTCTAATTCTGCAGCTGTCATCTTGGAGCACTGGATTCATGACCGACAGGGGCCTGGCTCCCTCCTTGTGCCCAGCCTAGCTGGCCACTAGGCTGGCTCAAGCAACGCATGGAAGGACTGGTAATCATATCATATCAAGTTGCAGAACTTCTCGTGTGTGTATGAGATACTGCTTTTTGCTATCCTTATTTATTTACAATAAATGTGGCATATTGCCTTGTCCCCTGAATAAGATCCTGCTAGTCTTTTCTTTTGGGTGTTCTTGTTGCACATCATTATAGTAGGTGCCCTTTTGGTATAACAGAGGAAATGGAATTCTTAGAAAAGACTAGCAGGATCTTATTCAGAGGACAAGGCAATATGCCACATTTATTTGTAAATGTAAAAATAGCAAGAAACAGACACATACATTGATACCCATGAAATTTTGGAAGCTGGCATGATATAATTACTAGCCCTTTTATGTGTTGCTAGAGCCAGCCCAGTGGGAAACTAAGCTGGGCACAAGATGGGAGCCAGGTCTCTCTAGGACATGAATCTGGTGCTCTAAGATGACAGTTGGAGAATGAGACACAAAATTTTCATGTTTTTTGTACTTGTTGAGTCTCCTGTGAGTGTATGGAGCTTGCTGTGTCTTGCTGCCTCAAAACTCCTGTCTGATAATCATTCATTACCAGTCATTTGCAGACATGACTTTGATCTTGTATTTTGTTTTTCTCTTTCTGGGGTGGATTCTTCTTCTTGCTTTTCAGAGATTAGTTTGAATTGTTCATCCATTAAGGTGGCACTTGCATTTCATCAGGACAGGCTGGCGTCAACTGATCCCATCACACAGACCCTTCATTCACACATCTTCTTCACACATATTTAAATGAAATTACACAGTGTTACATCTGAAAGAAACTTCATTAAGAATATAAAATGAGTTCCAAATTTACAATATGGAGCTTTGTTAAATATTGGTTATAATGTCTATTAAACTGAGTTAAATATTTTAGCTATGATACTAAAGAGCAGATACATACTGCTGCCTAACAGATGCTTTAAAGATAAATTCTATTCATTTTATCTGTGTCCCTACATTGTGGCTACAGAAGACTGAGCAAATATTAGCAGAATGGGCCTGGGGAAAAAATTCCTGAGATTTGAGAGTTCTGTTGGGAGATCATGAGTGAGGCTTTACCTACAAATAATGTCACTATTTAATGTCACTATTTGTTCTGCTCTTCAGTTTTGCCCTCCTATGAATTGTGCACAGTATAAGTACACCTACCAGGCAGCATGCCACAAAGTTAACCATCCTTTTACTGAAAAGTTCCAGAGAGGGAGCCATTTTAGTCTAATTCAGTAAAAATAGAAAAGAGTCCTGTGGTACTTTTAAAGAGTAACACATTTATTTATCACATGAGCGAAATCCCATTTTGGAAACCATTTTCAAGTGTCTGACAAAGTGGGATTTCACCCACAAAAGCTCTAGCAATAAATAAATTTGTTACTCTTTGAAAGTGCCACTAGATGCCTTGCTTGTTTTACAGTTGCCATACTTTATTGTGAATTCCTGTAATGTCTGTCTTGCACTGGATAGTGTGGTCCCAGTAATGCTGTATTTTTGGTTTGGACTCTCTCTTTCCTGTAAAAGTGGGCTTACTTAGTTTTTGCTGTTAAGTCCTCTCTGCTTTGTTTCCCCAGAAGGGGGATTGGGAGTCTGGCAGGAGCGAAGGGCAGGGTGGGAGGAATATTGCAGGAGGCTTCTCTGCTTTCTTCTCAGTTCACTTTGTTGTCCTCTCTTTGGCTATTTGCGGGGGAGGCAGAAGGCAGGCAACCTGGCTGGCTGGCTGGGCCAGCCAGTTTGGTGTGACCCTGCTCACAGCATTGCACTGGCAGCCCCAGCCAGCCTGCCTGCTTGCCTCATGAGTTCCCCAACTTCCCAGACCTGGGTTGCATGAAGCTGGGAGAGGGTCAGAGCCTTTTTAAATTTCCTGCCCTGTGGTATAAGCAGCCCAGCATGGCAAATTGCAACTGCTGTGCTACCATCCTTCCACTCCCCTGGCTCCACAATCTCATGCTGCTACTCAAAGTGGAGGGCAAGCATTATAGCGAAGTTCAGGGGAGGCATGGGCTCTATTTTAAAAGCTTGAGAACTGCAGTGGTAGGTGTCTTCAGCGTGGTTCAGCAGTGTGTCATCTTTCATCTGGGCACCCAGATGCCATCCACTTCTCCAGTACTTGGAGAACCTAAACAAGTTGACTGGAAGTCCCAGGGATGGTCTGATCCACCACCCTTCCTCCCACTACTATTTGCTGATCTCCCTGACTCCTGATGTTTAGCAATAGAAACCTGTAGAAGATAGGGAATGATATGCCTTGTTATATGTCCTCCTCACATGTCTGTGAGCTTTTAAGAGGATATTGCCAGCACCTTGATTCATTTGTAGGGAACACTGGAGGTGAATGATTGCTCATTTTACAGTTTTAATGCAGCTGGGTACGAAGGAGTTGGTGTATCACAACATGGCATGGGGCCTCTGTGTGGTGGGAGAGTGGTATAGAAGCTAACCCCTCTGGACCAGGATAGTCCATGGTAATCTACATGGTCAGACTGCATTGGTGCCTCGACAGGTGCTGACTAGAAACTGACAACTTCAATTTTAGTCATCATCTGGCATGGCCCCAGGGAGCATATTTCCTTTCAGAAACATCACATCTCTCTGTTTCCAAAATTTCCATTTGATGTGAAACTTCCCCACTTCAAAATATTTCATGTGAATTCCAGTTTCAAGTGGGGCCCAGGATAAGGAAAGGGCCTGTTGGGGCGTGTGTGGGGGGGAGGGGTCTGTTGTGGGCATGGCCTATTGGGGGCAGACCCATGACAGAGGCAGGGTCTAGCACAGGTGGAGCCTGTGGGCCTGTGCCCCGGATCTTTTTGCTATCCAGCAGCACTCCTGCTCCCAACCCTAGGAATCTCTTGGTAATTAATGGGGCAAATGGGGGCACCATACTGTTGATCCCAGATCACCTCAAGCAGCTTACACCTGACACTGCAAACCCCCCTCCTAGCTCTGTTCCACCACCTCTGCCACAGGACGCTTGCATGGCTCAAGAGATGCTTGCCACCTTACTATCTGAAGGTTGAGGCAGGTGATCAATAACCGGTCATATAGGAGCTGCCTGCCTACCAAGTACTCCTTGGTCAAAGAAAGTGGGCACGTACTGATAACAGCTGCCCCCCATGAACAATGGCTGTCAAGGCAGCCCCTTTTCTCCTTTGTTCCCTTTCCAAGGAAAAGAGAAGAGTGAGGGAAAACCCACAACTAGCTACAAAAATTTGCATGAATAACTGCTAGGACCTAGGATAAGGTAGCCTTCTATCTTCCTATGTAACATATACCCATCCTCACTCACGACCCTGGGGGATGGAGTAAAACAGGGTCTTTTCAACTCCCCCTCTGCCTTTCCTGCAGTCTTCCCTCTCACCCCATCCTCCTAGTCCAACCCCCTTCTTTCTTTCCATAAGAGGCTTGAGCAGTTCTTTTCCGGAACTCAGAATGGGAGTTGTTTCAGGGGGACCTTCACCCCTGTTGCAATGGTTAGTAGGAAGGATTATTTTCACTCAGTGGGGCCCCCAACCCCACCCGCTTCTTCTCCGAGTAGCCATGACCACCGTGGTCCCTTTGGATGTCTGAAGGTCCTTCTGGTCGGGCCTTGCCTAGACAGACAGGTCTCAAATCAGGGATCTCCCCACCTCCAAATACCTATAGGACAGGAGAATGGGCTCCTCTGTTCAGAGCCAACTCCCTCTTTCCGTGGATCTCTTACCCAACATGTCCTTCCCCATTGGAGCAAGACATCCATGCCCCTGGTGTGGCCTACAAGAATTCTTGATATAGAGAACCAGACCAGTATATCACATGCAGAGGTGACTCAACTCAGACCATTGACTATGGAGAAGCCACATCCCCCTTTTTTCAGGATGCTGCAACCATTTGCCACATTGAGGGTTAGCGGACCGTTGCCTGTGACAAAAATTTCCTTTGCTGGATTAGCTAATGATTAATAGTGAAGGCATCTTTAATGGGTCAAGGTCGCCCTTGTACCAAAGCCTCAAGCTCTCCTGATAAAGTGGCAGATAACCTCTTCAGCATCCCTCCTACAGGTCTTCTCCCAGAAGGATCTGCAGGTCAATAGTGAGTTCATCAGTGTAGGCTTAATGACCCACGGCTCTGTTGCCCAACCATGATTTGGGGATGCTGCTTTGAGCTCAGCTGTGTTGATGGTGGCGAAAATTAAACTGCCCACCATCCATGGTACAGCTAGTAGTCACCTAGAATTGAATGATTCAAGCAGTGCTTGAAGAAGAACAGGGGGTTATCTGTGTAACTTCTTTTTCACGATGGGCTGCTTGCATACATTCAGGTCCCTCCCTCTGTCCCTGCTAGTTGGAGTTAGCGAAAAGAAGGGACTGAGGAGGATCAGGGTTGGGGCCATATATATAGCTATGGGCAGAGGCAGCCTTTGGCAATTGGAGGCCCTAGGCGAAGGCCCTTTATGGGTCCCCCTATGAACCTCCAATGCCACCCTCACCGGGGTGCTGGGCCCCCTTTGCCATCCTAACCCCCCCCCCCACAGGAGATGGGGGAGAAGCGGGGCCTGTGGACCACCAGATCCAAAAGCTTTGCTGCTCACCATCCGGTGTACCAGCCAGATCAGCCTCTCTCCAGTGGCGGCAGAGCAGTGCTCCCCGCCTACTCCTAGCTGTCTGCACTTCCCCAGGGGGAGGGAGGAGAGTGGCCGGGGTGACATTGCGGCTCACCGGCAGTGGGGCCCCCCTGGAGTGGCCTGCTTTGAAGAGTTCAGGCCGCTTTGCCCCCCAGCCACCCCAGGCCTGGAAGCAGCCAGAACACTTGAGAGCATGCTGCTCCAGGGGGCCCCACTCCCAGCAAGCCACAGTACCGTCCTGGCTGCTCTCCTCCCTCCCCCTGGGGAGGCGCAGTGGGCAGGGAGTAGGCAGGGAGTGCTGCTCCATCCCTGCTGGAGAGAGGCCGGTCTGGCAGGGGGGTGGCGAAGCTTTTGGACCTGGTGGTCTGCCACCCTCCACTTCCCCACCGCCCCACGAGAGCACAGGTAAGTGAAGCAGGTGGTGGCTATGGGGCCCATTTACAGCTTGAGGGCCCTACATCACCGCCTGCTTTGCTTACCCCAAAAGCCACCTCTGGCCACGGTAGTGGCCAAAGGGGGCCTTGGCCACCGACCCTGCTCTGACAGGCTAGGGCAAAAAGTTTCTGGCCAATCATGCACTGCAGCACGTACACACCTAGAACTGAATGCATGCGAGCAGCCCATCTCGAAGAAGGGCTGTTACACAGGTAACCCAGTGTTAGTATAAGTGGCTAGGAAGCCTATTCTGAATATGGGTACCCTTTTCCACAGGTTAGGTAACTGAACCTGATAGCTGCCTCCTAAGAGTAACCCAGGATGCAAGCTTTTATTTCCTGCATGCATATAGGTTCAGGCTGGTTCCAATCACTGCTCACCGGTGTGTCGGTCTGGTTCCTGCAGAAATAACTGCTGGATATTGTGACAGTCTTCTATAGCCTGAGGCGAGAAACAAGGCAGTTCTCCCAAGGAGACTTCAGCAGAAGATTATAGAATACTTACAGGAAACTTTCCTGGAGACCAGTGGTGGATATACCAGTTGCGATGCTGTCTGGATCTAGGGGACTGTTTATGATTATTTTTCATATTAATATTTCATATTTGCAATAGTCCATATGTGATATGCCATGTTTGGTACCAATAGAAAGGTTCTAATCTGCTAGAAATGGTTATATGGTTTATATATAGGTATCGTATCTATATTAGAAATTAGGAAGGTATTTGTGTTATGTGTGTTCTAAGAAAATCCCAGACTGGGGTCTGCAAAACTATTGTCCTCTTAATTGCCCATTAAGGCGACTCCCAGGTACAGTGGGCCTAGGAAGAAACCTGTTTGACCAGTCACCCAGACTGACCATGTGACACAACTCCATTTTGACTTGGCAAGGACTCTGAGAGCATGGGGAAAGCAAAGGTGATAAAAGGCAGAGGCCCCATCTCCATTTTGTCTTCAGTCTGCAACCTGCAATCAAAATTGTCCCCTGGAACTATTATGCTGCACTGAACAAAGGACTGTGACCCACCCAGGTGCTGGATGCATATCAGGGGAATTGGACTAACCTGAAAACTACAGATTCTTCAAGGACTTGCTTTCTATGGACTCTAAATCATTTGTATGTGTGTGTTTCACTTTGACCCTTTAACGTCTCTCATATTTTGTTTTCTTCGTATATTAAACCTTTAGTTGTAGTTACTAAAGGATTGGCTGGCAGCGTGGTATTTTGGGTAAGATCCAAGCCTATATTGTTCTGGGTGATGTGGCTGGCCCTTTGGGGTCAGGAAAACCTATTTCTTAAAGAGACTCAGTGGCTAGAGGGGACCATAGAATCTGATGTGCAGTAAGGGGGCTGTTTCTATTTTATTATGCTTGCTTGGTGATGACCAGAGTGGGGGAATCAGAAGCATGTTTTGTTACTGACTGGGAGACTGGTTTAAGTACCACCTGTCAGTGGTTTGGGGGTTTGGCCCCTGGTTTTGCAGCTTGCCCTGAGTTTGTCACATTGAGAAGGTTATCCCAGGAGTCCCGGGTCACACATGTTTGTTGTTTATGAGCATTCAGGTACCAGATATAGTTCTGACCAATGAAATGTTCAATGCTCCTTTGACCTCTCTTATACCTGCCCCTGCCCTGTGTCAGCCTGTTTACCAGAGTAAGGTTTATAGTTTTCTAGCAGGGCCATCACAGTAAACCGTTTTCACTCAACCGTGGATGGTTTCCATTCAACTTTCCTTTGTTAGCTGTATGTGGTGCTTCTCAGTCAAGCTGTTTACACCGTAGTGGCTCAGTTTTCAGTATTTTGATTTCTAATAATTTCCAGTGGTCAGCTACTCAGTTAATATAAAACATAAATCCCTTATAACCACACTGCATAGTTGGACTGGCTCTATTCTTATTTTCTGTCCCTTATCCACCATATTATATAACAAAATACATGAAAGTTCAGTCTCCTCTCACCATGCAGCATCAAAGCAAAATGAGCACTGACTGGAGCATCCCTCTGCTGCATCCTGCGTGAAGTCCTGCTGGGACTGGCTACCTGAACCCTTCTGAGTGGAAAAGAGGTCCTGACTCACTGCACAACCAGACAGGCCTGCTATGTGCTCCACAGTGTCCATCAGCTCCACTTCCTCATTTGCCACTTCCTCATCTGGATTGAATCCCTTGGCCACTGACTTCAGTCCCACTGAAGTATCTGTGGTGTTCTCAGTGGTGCTCCTTCAGCACCAGAGATACAGTTGGTCTTCTTGCCTACTGGTGTGCCTGCCTCAGCTCCTTGATTTTAGCATGACACTGCTAAGTGTCTCTCTTGCACCCTTCTCATGCACACCACTTGCAATCAACCTGTAGGTAACAAAAGTACTATGGCTGGTGCAAAGCTGAAACTGCGCAGCCTCCTCTCTCCCCATATACTTAGAAGATCCAACAGTTCTGGTGTGCTTCACGTAGGAGTCTGTCTGCTGGGAGGATGCTGTGTGGCATGTGTATGCCAACAAACATTTAAACAGGAGAGGGGCATATGCCTGTATCCCTTCAGGGCAGCAGAGTTCAAACTGCTGACCAATGTGGCCATAATGGACATTTTGGGACATTTCCTGGAAGCCAATTAGGGTGACATAACAAAGCACAGAGTCTACACTGATGCTGCATCACTCTGTGTCACTTATTGAGGCAGTTTTATTTTGTTGGTACAGCAGTGGAGTTATATCAGCAGGACAGGAGGACCATTTCAGTAGATAGACCTCCCGTTTTGTTAATGAAATGTGACTCTTGCTGACAAATCTGTGTAGTGTAGACAAGGCGTTAATCACACACTTAAGTGCTTTGCTGAATCAAGGCCACAGGTGCAAGGCTCTCTTTGGCTCCCTTTTCCTGCTATGTGAGAATCACTTACAGGAGGGGAGCTGGTGGGAGCAACGTGCATCTTTGGACAACTGAGGGCTGGTCTGCACCTGAAATGTTACTGCACCCCTGCTGTACCACTTCAGTACAGACACTATGCTAACAGGAGAGGGGCTCTCATTGGCACAGGAATCTACTTCCCTGAGAGATGGTACCTAGGTCAGTGGAAGAATTCTTCTGTCAACCTAGTCCTGTCTACACTGGATGTTATGTTTACTTAACTATGCTACTCAGAAGTGTGGATTTTTCACACCCCCTGAGTTTTGTAGTTGGGTTGGCCTAACAATTTAATGTAGACCAGGCCTGAGTGAGTAGTGTTGTAGCTGTTAATAGTGAGAAAGCCTAGACAGAATTGCCCCAGCACTGCTTGTAAGGGATGCTGTCCGGCAGGAATCTTGGCAATCTTTCCTCTCCCTCTGTCAAGACCACAAGCCCTTCAGACACCTCCTCAAACCAGTCTGCTCGATCATATTTGAATGCTATAAATTGAGACATCTGAAGAAAAAAAACCCAAGGACACAACATACATCTGTAGTAAGATTGCTTTACAGAGGGACATCATGGAGAAATGAAAACACATTTTGCTTGTTCATAACGTCTGGTAGAAATCCATTTTACATTTATTCCTGTTTTGATTGTATTCTTATTTCCTGGCCTGCTATATTGTTACACCTGTTACCACTATCTGTATAAAATCCAATTGGTCTCTACATAGGAATTAACTAAAACTGACATAAAGCGTAATTTTAATAAAACCAACCAAACATACAGAGGATGTTCTAGACAGGTGATACTAACAGCAAAGGAACTGAAGCTCATAATGAACTCTGAATGAAGAGATAAAGAGGAAAAGAAATTGGAACCTATTTTATGTAGAAAGATTTGGATTTAATCAGTTGTAATAGATGATGAATGGTTTCTGATGCATCTTGGTTTGCCAGTTGTTTGGTTATTAGAAAAGCTTTCATTCCAAATTCATGAGCCTGAAAAAACATTTAAAAAGATACAGAATAATTGCCAAGAAACAGTTACACAGCCTTTTCTCACTCGAGTAGTAAAAACATACAGACAGGATCATAGGAATTGCCATACTGGGTAAGAGCCAAGATCTTTCTAACCTATTATTCAGTTTTAGAGATAGGCCAGCACTAGCTACTTTGGAGGAAGTTGTAAGAAGCCCCCTAGTGGGCAACTATTGAATAAAGCGCTCATAGGAGAAGCTTCTTCACAATCCCACTGGTTAAGGGTTGGCTTATGCCATAATGTAGGAAGGCTTATATGTCTTCTAAAATCATAGGACTACACGCTCTGCTGAGCTAAACTGGGAAATCTACATCAACTTCAAAAGGAGTTTAGCTGCTTTTCATCAGTGTACAATGTAGCTTACACATTATTATTAACAATACAAATCTCATCAAACATAATCGTGGATGTTCTCATTAACTTTATTGATGTCCCATCTTTGATTTCTGCAGAGCTCTTGACCTCAATACTATCATGGGGCAATGAGTTCTACAAGCTAATTTTGCATTGTGTAAAAAAGTCTTTCCTTTTTTTTTTTAAGCTTTAAACATGTGGCTTTTCAGTCTCATTGGCTATGTTTGCACTAGAGGGCTCGGGTAAGCTGACTTAAAATCATCTTTATTAAGTCAACTTAGAGAGGCCCAATTTGTTTAAGTCAGCTTTATAAAGTCGACTTAAGCCAGGGGACATATTTAAAGTCAACTTAATAAATTCAACTTTAAATCTAATGTAAGAAATGGGTCCCTGTCTTAAACCAACCTTATAAAGTCAATTTAAATGGCTCTCCTGCCTTAAGTTGACTTTATTACATCGATTTGAATGGCCCTGTTTTGTTAAGTTGACTTCATAAAGTCGACTTAACCCTTAAAGTTGACTTTAAGGGTGAGAGTGATTAAGTTGACTTGAGCAAGTGCTTAAATCGACTCAATGAGTTCCAAATGTGGCCCGGAAGCTGCTTAAGTCGACTTAAGCCTCCAGTGTAGACATAGCCACTGGGTGCACCTCTGATTCAGAGATTCACAGATTTTAAAGCCATAAAGAACCAATGGAGCACCTAGTCTGAACTACTATGTAACATAGACAAGAGAATTCTTCCTGTTACCTCTGCACTGAGCCCAGTAACTTGTGTCTGGCTAATCATCTTCCAGAAAGATAGCCCATCTTGATTTGAAGACATCAAACAGTTTGTTCCAATGGTTAATCTCTTTCACTGTTAAAAATTTGTGCCTTATTTCTAATTTGAATTTGTGTGAATCTAATTGCCAGCTATTACTTTTTGTTCTGTCTTTCCTTCTTAGAGTGCAGAGCCCAACAGTACTTGATATTTTCTTTCCATGAAGGTACTTATACAGTAATCAAGTCTATAGAGGCGTAGCTCTTTCAGTTGCTCTAAAGGCATTTTCTCCAGCTCTTAAGAGAATTTTTGTCACTTTTTTCTGCACCTTTTCCACTTTTTCAACATCCTTTTATGGATCTGACATCCAAGAATGGTACTTAATATTAAGTTATTAATGCTGTATGCAGAGGTGAACAATACTACTACTCCTACTACTACAACATCCAAAGATTGCATTGACTCTTTTTGCCAGAGCACTGTACTGGGCGTTCATGTTGGGCCACTCTGAGGCCTAAATCCCTTCCATAGTCACTGCCTTCTAAGACACAGCCCCCCATTCAATAGATATAGCTGATGTTCTTTGTAACCAGCTGTCTGACCTAATTTTTGTGAGTATTAACACACGTTTTGTTTGAATGGGTACATTCACCAAGATTGCGCTGGATGGCTGCCTTGTCTTCATCATTTGCCACTCCACCAATCTGTGTCACAATCAAATTTTATGATTCCCTAAATACAACTGGTTTTTTAATCTGTCAGTTAGCCAGTTCTCAATCCACTCAACATTTGTTTCATTTATACTGTATCATGCTAATTTTTAATCAATGCCGTTCAGTACTAAATCAACCATCTTAAAAAGTTCCAAAGTGACAGCTGTGTTAGTCTAGTTCAGCAAAACAAGCAAGCAGTCCTGTGGCACTTATAGACTAACAAATATATTTATTGCATGAGCTTTTGTGGGAGAAAATCCCCCTTCATCAGACACTTTGAAAATGGGGGAATTTACAGAAAGAATGGGAGGAAATAAATGCAGGGAAGTGTAAGTCACAGGAATCTTTACAACTATTCTGATTTGCCGTTACAGTGTGACCTGGTCCCATGATTTACACTTCTCTGCATTTATTTCCTCCCATTCTGTAAGTTCACCATCTTCTAAGAATCTGATGAAGGGGGATTTTCTCCCATGAAAGCTCATGCAATAAATAAATTTGTGGGTCTTTAAGTGCTGCAGGACTTCTTGTTTGTTTCGTCTTCAAAAGGCCTTTATTCTCATATTAAAGAAAAGGCAAACAGTACATAATTCATGCTCTGTATTTGTTATTTGGCATAACTCTACCATCTGATTGGCCTCCTTTCCAAACTAAACATTCCCAGCTGTTTACACCTCTGTTCATAAGGAAGTCTTACCCATCTCTAATCATTTTCAAATTGTGCAGCTTTAACTCTGCCCCCTTCTTTGTAAACATTCTGTTGCAATCTTGAACAATAGGAGCACATACAGCTATTGCTAGAGGACCTCATTCCAGAGCCGTAACTCTCTGGAGTGCGTTCTGATTGGAACACGCCCCTTACAATTAGCAGTGCTTGGGGCTGGCAGTGCAAAATGTGCTCTTTAATAGAGGGACTCTACTGAGCTGCTCCAGGGCAAAGCCCTGTTTGCCCTGCCGTACTTATGGCCCTGCCTCGTCCTGATGCACAAAACACACCAACCTTACTAATAATAACAAGGAGTTGTGTGGCACTTTAAGACTAACAGATTTATTTTTTGCATGAGCTTTCGTGGGAGAAGATCCCACTTCCTCAGATGCTTCGAAGCATCTGGGGTAGTGGGATCTTCTCCCATGAAAGCTATGCAGAAAATAAATCTGTTAGTCTTAAAGTGCCACACAACTCCTTGTTGTTTTTTTACTGGACTAGACTAACACGGCTATCACTTTTGAAATTTACTAATAATACACACCAGTCTCACTCATGCACATAAGTAAAGATTTTCACTCAAGTGAGTGCTGCTTTTGGATGACCAGCTTATGGTCTGATTTTCAGATAGTCAGTATTCAGCATTTCCAAAAATCAACTCCTTTGATATTTATATACTCCAAAATAGAGGAATCTCAAATCACCACTAGACACAGCTGAAAATATTAATCCCACCCTCTCATATAATCTAGTGCAAATTCAAATTAAATCCACTGACTTCAATGGATTGACTCATTACAAAAAAAATTGACCCAAAGTAAGGCATTTCTGTGTAGAACCCTTCCCTCATTCATGGCATAACATTCAACCTGAACACTGAATATGAAGTTTCATGTGATCATACAATTAAGACTGTATTGTAATGCATATGCACAAGGACACAGAGTTTAATCACTTTAACTTCCCAAATCTTACTTTTGAGTGCTTTGCTTTGTAACTTTAACACTGCTTTAACATAGTTCCAGAGGGGTAGCCATGTTAGTTTAGTTCAGAAAAACAAACGAATCCTGTGACACTGTTAAAGACTAACAAATTTAATCAAATGAGCTTTCATGGGAGAAAATCCCACTTTGTCAGATGCTTTTTCACTGCATTTATCCCTCCTTCCTATGTTTTTTATGCCATTTTCAAGCATCTGATAAAACAGGGATCTCTCCCACAAAAGCTCATCCAGTAAATAAATTTGTTAGTGTTTAAAAGTGCCACAAGAATCTTTTTTTGTTTTGCTTTAACACAGTATTTTTTAAAAATTAATTTCTTAGGTATTTAAAAAAATGCTGGAATGTGGCTCTATTTGCCAGAGACCAGCAGAATATTGTTTTCCAAGAATTATACATTCACAGAGGCAAGGGTTCAGGCACTTAATATTACTATATGAATAAAAATCATAGTGCTTTAATTAAAAACAAAAACATTCATCATGAAGTCAAACTTGCCTTTGGTAAATCCAAGATCAAATAATGAAGCATTGCAAGAGCATGTAGAACATTGGCAGTTTTAGCTGGTTGTTGCTTTGGTGCCTGTTCTCTGATATCTAATATCGCATTCAGTACTTGACTTGCTTCAGATTGCTGGGATTCATCTACATTGAGAATGAAACATTTAAGATTGATGGATAGCATACAAGATAGCATACTACTAAAACAATCTAGATATCTGTTCAGTCTTTCTAGGTATTTAGACCTCACTCGCATCATACTGATACCTGATTTCCACACAAATTCTAACGGTAAGCATATTAAAATCTCTTATCTTTTCATCTTCAGATGACAAGGATAGCCAGATGCTGTAACCCACCCTAACAGCCATTCCCAGCAAACAGCAATCCTACTTATCCTGCCTAATAGCTGCTCTGAGGGGGAGGGGTGACAGGGCAAGCCATCCAACAACCTGGGCTCCATTCTCCTGCCCCTGGGCCAGGCCTTCCTGCCCCCAGGGTGGAACAACTTGTCCAGAGATGGGGTGAAAGAGCAGAGCCCAGCCTCTGGGCCAGCCCACCCTGCCCCTGGGCTGGCTGTTCTGCCCTGGGTACAGCAGGGCTGGCTCTACTGTAAAGCCAGGGACAGACATGGCTTCAGGTAACAGTTTTTAGGGGTGCCTAGCCTCCCTGAAGATCAGGCTGGCTCCCACCTCTTTAACTCTTTCCTAGCAGCTCAGGCATTGTTAGTCAACCTGCAGCTTAAGTCATGTAGGCAGAGCGCACTTTAAATCCCTCTGCAGTAGTGTTTCTTGGGGGAACAGGAGGAGCCAGGGTGAGAGCAGCCTGTTTCTTGAAGTGGCACCCAGGGCAGTGAGTTCAGTGGCGTTCTTTGGATTGTTGGCTCAGGACCAGGTCAGCAGGGA
Source organism: Podocnemis expansa (assembly GCA_007922195.1). NCBI lineage: Eukaryota > Metazoa > Chordata > Testudines > Podocnemididae > Podocnemis > Podocnemis expansa. The sequence goes on from ML681997.1 coordinate 31,147,597, forward strand.
AACAAGGAGAACAGGGAAAGCAAGGGGCACAGGCTTTTTAGGAGTTTGTTTCCCCATCTTCAAAGCATCTGACAAAGTGGGATTTTCTCCCAGGAAAGCTCATGCAATAAATAAAAGCATTAGTCTTTAAATGCCACAGGACTCCTTGTTCATTTTTCAGCTGCTGGCAGTCACTTCTATGTGGATAAGGTTGGATCTGAGCACAGTTATCTAGTCAGTGCAATGAAGAGGGAGGACATAGATTTTTGGGCTGGTGACAGCAGACATGGAACAGTCTCTTTTCCCTTCCTGTGTCATCTAGTTCCCCTTGGTGTCTGTTGGGGTAGGCGGTGGAGGGAGAGAATATCAGGGCTTGCTTACTGTAATATGATCTGGTTTAAAACCAATGACATGTCTAGTTTAAAAAAAAGAATAGTTAAACAATACACAGAACGACAGCATTTTCTAGAGCACTTGGTTTGGCACTTGGGAGACCAAAGGTCTCTTTCTGGCTTTGCCCTGAGCTGCTTGGGAAAGTCACTTTTCCCTCCTGGGGGTCAAGTTTCCTTACCTGCAAAATAAAAATGGTGATGAAGCTTACCTCTCTTTGAAAAGTGCTTTGAGATCTACAGCTGAAAACTGCTAAATAGACACTGAAATAATCCCTCACTCCTGTTAGATATAGTCCTCATAGCATTCTTCATCACAATGCACTTTGCAAAAGGGGTCTAAAGAGGGATACCCCAACATAGCCCAGACAGTCTGGCTGGGGTCTCTCCCCTCTTCTCCCCTCCCCTCCAAACCCAGATGGCATCGCAAGGGGGGGGGCTGAGGGGGGCTGTACCACTCTCCCACAATACTAGCAGCAGGATCTCTTCAGGGGACAAGGCAATAGGCCACATTTATTTGTAAATGTTAAAAAAAAAAAAAACCACCCTGACACACACAACTACATAATAGCCAGGTTAGTCTAGTTCAATTAAAACAAACAAGGAGTCCTGTGGCATTTTTAAAGACTAACACATTTATTTATCACATGAAGTTTTGTGGGAGAAAATCCCACTTCGTCAGATGCTTTGAAGATGAGGGAAACTACAGAATTCTGTAATTTCCCTCATCTTCAAAGCATCTGACAAAATGGGAGAAGCTCATGCAATAAATAAATTTACTAGTCTTTAACTGACACAGAACTAGGGTTACCGTATGTCCTCCTTTTTACTCTGCCATCCTTGGTCCTACAGGCATTGAAGAAAAACTGCATTTTGTCCGGCTTTTTGCTGAATGCCTGGCCTCCGGGATGGCAGTTTAAAAATAGCTTTCCTGGCCGGCTCAGGGGACTGCGTTGAGAGGAAACAAGCCTGGTCACCTCTCGCCTCCCCTCCCCTCCCTCTCAGACACAGTACCTGGCCTGGGAGGTCATGCCTGTACCAGCCCCAGAGGTCCATGCAGAGGGTGTCCCTCTTGCCGGGGCCGGCACCATTGAGCCTTTGCTCAGACCTCAGGCTGCCAGGCAGACTCCTTGGCTGTGAGTCACTCACTGGGTCCCTTCCCAACCCTGATCCTAAAGTTTAGCTGCCTTGGTTGCCTGATGAGGTTGCCTAGCTGCCCTGGCCCCTGGCTTTTGTGTGGTATGTACTGTCTGACTACTGAGAGCTAATGTGAAGTAGTAGATACTTGGGGTTTAGGTACCCAAACTGCAGCCATTTATATCCCGGGATTGCAATACAAACATGTCCTGGCCTATAGCAAAAGAAGCAAGGAGTCCAGTGGCACTATAAAGACTAACCTATTTTATTTATCATATGAGCTTTCGTGGGAGAAAAATCCCACTTCATCAGAGGCTTTGAAGAGATGGGGGAACTTACAAAATAGGATGAAAATAAAAGCAGGAGAGTGCAAGACATGGCATACTGTAACATGACTTGATCCTATTATTCTTTTATGATTTCTTTATGACACAGAGATCTAATATTTTTGTTGCTGCTCTTTAAGCATCTTTCAATTTTACTGTCTTTCCAATATTAAGCAATGATCTCTCACCAGGCATTTTAAGACAATCTGTTACCTTCTCACTTTTGTTATGGTATGGGCAGTTCTGTGTGCTGTGACAATACAATAGGTCTCTTTCCTCCTTCTCTTCAGCAACATTCATTGTTTAATATTCTACTATTCACAAAAGCTTGCTTGAAGAAATCTTAGTCTATAAGGTGCCACAGGACTCTTGTTGTTTTTGCTATGCCAATAAAATTGTCAGTGCTTTAGCCATCCTGCTGTAGTTACACCAGTATAACAAAAAATCCTCTTGAAGGCTAAACTCTTCTTTTATACTCCTATACAAGCCATGGTGGGGGTTGTTTTGCTTTACACCACTATAAAGCTGTACAGTCTTTGCATACAGACAAACTCTGGGTCATTTTGCAGTAGACTGCAGCACTTTTGAGATAATTAACACTTCTTACTGATTCCTCTCCAATGCTCACTCCATCCAGCTCTTTCTCAAGCAAGATATTTATTAATCCACCATTGTTACTTCCCAGTGTTCCCCATCAGTAAGGAGGCCTGGGCAGTAGCTGGGGTAGTGGGGGTAGGCATTGGGAGGGCTACGGTGAAACTGTGAAAACATGGGCTGCTTTACAGAACTATTGAAAATTGCTGAATTGTTTTTTTTCAGCATTCCTGGACATAATGCCAATGTAGAATGGGTTTTCTCTCTTATCAATGCTCAGTGGGCAAAGGAGAGAAATCACTTATCAGTTAAATCTGTGAAAGGCATTATCTTAATTCATTATAATCTGAATGACACGTCATGTGAGGAATTTAACTCATATATTCTTGACAATGATAGCCTACTGACAAAAACAAGTTCAGCTGATAAATAGCAAAATAGGCTTTATGATTTGAATGGTATAATTTGGTCAATTAAATGCTATCGTGACATTGCTGACACAAACTGTATATTCATAACACAACTCATTTTATTATGTTACACAGTTTGGTATTATGCATCTTTTTTTTTTTTTTACATTTAATGTGCCTATGAATATATCTTTTGCTCAACTTTTCTCAATTTTTTTCATGCTGTATTTCTATTTTGAGAATTAGATAAGAATCATCAGAAATGACTGAAAATCGACACAAGTGTTACATCCAATACCACTGGCTACTGTCAAAAGGTTATTTAAAAAAACCCCTCTATTTAAAGAATGTTACAAGCACTTATTATGGATCATGGTTCCTTTTCAGCATGCAAAATGATACAGACTTAGGACAGACCACCACTACAGAAAACTGGCTTTAGAAAAAAAAAAGGCTTAAGTCGATTGAACAAGTGTGCCTGAGACATCAGTATGTCATCTGTTTGCAGAAGGAACTGCTAGCACATTTATTTTATAAGAAAATTTTAATTAATATAGCTAAGTCAATTACCAAGATAATTTACATTCACTGCAAAGTTCAATAGCAGCACTATACTTCTAGAGATTAAATAGCATTCAACATGTATTAATTCTTTTTTGTTGTATAGTCAAAATCTACTTATATTTCAGTGCCGTCTTCATGAATGACTCTATGGGTATCTGAGCCCATTAGACGAGAGTAATTGTTGTGAAGGGCTGAGGATGGAAAATTGTGTTGTAAACTTTCTGAAAAAAATCTCTCACCAATAAAGATTTTACTTTGTATTATAAAAACCAAATATTGATATTTAGAATTTATACAGGGCCTGACCCCAAACTGAACAAACTCAATGGGATTTTTTCCATAGTACCTTCTGTGCATGGATTCCAAAGCACTTACTGAAACAGGCTCTGATCTTGCACTTTTTGTCCCCATAAATTCTCATTGATCTGTTATGATTCTGAACAGTTGAAAAGGTGTCCCTGTGTGCATCTCTTCACAGGATTAAAATGAGAGCAGTATTTTCCTTTACTATTACTCTCATTTTAAAATTAATTGTGTCTGAGTCCTCAGACCTTTTGTCTTCACTGTCCATAAGTATTTTAGTGAACAAGTTTACTGGCAGAAATATTGGCAGGGAAGTGGGGGCATGGTAGGTGTCGGGATGGGGTGGGAGGCAGAAGTGTGGCATGGTTGGGGAGAGTAGAGAAGCAGCAGCATGGGAAGAGATGGCAGGGAACCGGCAACGGGGTGGGGGGTGGGGGAGAGAAGTGCGATATGGTCAGAGAAGCCATAGCATGTTTAGATTTTCTCATAGGCCCTAATGCAGTGTACTTGTTGTTAAAATAAAATCATGTTTTACAAGTCCTAAACATGATGTGGAATACTAGGAAATGAAAATACAAAGGAGAAAAGTATAAAACTGAACAAAGATTACTTTCAATTTTTGGCACAACTTACTGCTGTGACGCATCATATTCCACAATGAAATTCAAAACATTGTGCAATACTTAGAGATCAGCATCTCAGAGCTTTTACTTGCTGCATTGACAAGTTAACGCCCAGATTTAAAAAAAAACAAACTTGCCACAAGCCTGTAGTGTTCTACATCTAGCAACAGCAAAATTTTAACTGTACAGGCCTCATTTCATGACAATCTTAAATAATTAGAATCTGACATTAGTGGATCAATATTTGCCCTATTTTTACAATAAAATTGAAGTGCGCAATGAATTTGAAGCTTAGTCATTTTGGAGTAGGTAAAAATATGTGGTTATATGTCTCAGTGCGGCTCTCGAAGTTTTAATAATCGACTTGTGTGGCTTTTGAGTTTTGTAAGTTTGGCCACCCCTGATCAAGACCCTTTGACTGTGTCAAGGTTTTCTGAAAATCTAAGTACACCATATTAACTGGATCACCCTTGTCCACATGTTTGTTGAACCCTCAAAGAATTCTAGCAGACTGATGAGCCATGAGCTCCCTTTACAAAAAACATGTTGACTCTTCCCCAACAAATCATATTCATTTATGGGTCTGATAATTCTGTTCTTTGAAGTTTACTATAGTTTCAACCAATTTGGCTGGTACTGACATTAGAGTTACTGGCTTGTAATTACCAGGATCAACTCTCAAACCTTTTTAAAAAATTGGCATCTCATTAAGTATCTTCCAACCATTTGGTAAAAAAGCTAATTTAAATCTTAGATTACATATCACAGTTAGTAATCCTGCAAATTCACCTTTGAGTTCCTTCAGAATTCTTGGGTGGATAACATCTGGTCCTGGAGACTTATTACTGTTTAATGTAATAATTTCTTCTAACACCTCCTGTAATGCCACCTCAATTTGGGACAGTTCCTCAGATTTGTCATGTAAAAAGAATGGCTTAGGTTTGGGAATCTCCCTCACAGTCTCAGCCATGAAGACCAATGCAAAGAATTTATTTAATTTCTCTGCTGTTACTTTTTGAGTGTTTGGCGAGCTGTTCTTCAAATTCTTTTTTTGGCTTTCCTAATTATATTTTTACACTTTAAATGCCAGAGTTTACACTCCTTTCTATTTTCCTCAATAGGTTTTAACTTTCACTATTTAAAGGATGCCTTTTGCATCTAACTGCTTCCTTTACTTTGTTGTTCAGCCATGGTGACAGGTTTTGGTCCTCATACGATGTTTTTTTAATTTGGGATATACTGTACATTTAAACTGAGCCTCTATTATGATGTCTTTTAAAAGTTTCCATGAATCTTGCAGGGATTTCACTTTGAGCACTGTCCCTTTTAATTTCTGTAAAACAAACAAGGAGTCCTGTGCCACTCAAGGACTAAATAATTTAAATAATTAGTCTTTAAGTGACACAGGATTCCTCGTTTGTTTTACTGAACTAGACCAGTGGTTCTCAACCAGTGTGCCGGGGCACACTGGTGTGCTATGGTGACACCCGAAGTGTGCCACAAGCATCCCTAAGAGCTGGTATTAAAGCTGCCTCCCTGCTCAGCTCAGCTGCGTGGGCTGTGCAGGGCTTGGAAAAGGCAGGGGTTAAAGTAAGGGGGAAGGCAGCAGAACAAAGCTCCAGGGACCCCCTATTTTTAGGCAGGCAGCGTTCCAGCTCCCCTAAAAATAGAGGAAGGCACCAGAACATGGAGTTCCAGGGGTCCCCCTAAAAGTTGCAGGAGCAGCCAGAAGGCAGAGTTCCAGTTCCTCCACCTTAAACCCCGCTCCACTTTAAGCCCAGCCACCAGAAAGTTGCAGGAGGCCGGGAGTGTGTGAATCTCCCACCTGCAGGGTGGAGCAGCTCCTGTCAGGCAGCCTGCAAACAGCCCAGGTAAGGGCTTTGGGGGGGAGGGCTGCTGGGGGTTGTGTGGGGCAGGTACATGTATGTAGCAGAGGGTGTGTAGCTGAGGTTGTGGGATGGCTGTTTGGTTGAGGTGCAGGGGGGTGTAGCTGGGGGCTGGAGGCCTGGTTCTGGCCCCTGCAGTGAAGGGAGGGTCCATCACAGGCAGCAGGGGGCTGGGGGAGGGGAGGATGGGCCACACTGGGGTGGGAGGGAGCAGCAGTGGGGTGAGGATTTGCCCTGGGTGGCAGGGAGCCACTGTGGAGAAGGGGGAAGTGGGTGCTGCGCCAGGCTCCCCTGCCCTACCTTCCAACACCCCAGGTTCCCCCTGCCTCCCCACAAAGCCACTCTTGTTCTCCTTTCCTCTCTGCTCTTTTGCCATCCTCGTGCTGTTCCCCATGACTGCCCTTGTCCTCTTTTGCCACCCCTTCCCTGCTCTGCTCCTTACACTCACTCCTGCCACTGCACACGACTCCTAACCTCCCATGTTTTGCCACCCCTGCTCTGCTACCCCTAATACCTCATATAGCAGCATTTCCAAAACACTGTGCCATAGTTCCTGAATATTCATAAGTAATTTAAGTTAACTTGAATATTCATGAATTTTTTAATGGTGGTGTGCCTCAAAAAATGTGAAGGTATCAAGGTGTGCCACGGCAGAGAAAAGGTTGGGAACCACTGAACTAGACTAACACAGCTGCCCTTTTGGAACTTTGAATTTCTATTTAACTAACTTCCTTATTCTTCTGTAGTTCTCCCTTTTAAAATTAAAATGTTACCATGGTAGACTGCTGTGGTGCTTCCCCTTCCCCACGGAGGTGTTAAATCTTATGAGGTTATTTTCACTATTCCCAAGCAGTTCAGCTATTTTCGCTTCTTGGACCAAATCCTGTCCTTCATTTAGGACTAAATCAAGAATTACCTCACCTCTTGGGGTTCCAGGACTAGTTGCTCCAAGCAGTCATTTAAGGTGTCAAGAAACTTTATCTCAGAATCCCATCCTGAGGTGACATGATGTACCCAGTCAATATGGGGATAGTTGAAATCCCCCATTATTGTTGAGTGTTTTATTTGTATAGCCTCTCTAGTCTCCCTCAGCACTTCACAGTCCCTATCACCATCCTGGTCAGGTGGTTGGTAGTATATCCCTACTGCTATATTCTTATTATTATTCAAGCATGGAATTACTATCCATCAAGAATCTATGGCACAGTTTAGTTTGTTTAAGATTTTTATTTCATGTGCCTTCAAAATTGGTTAAATGCAGCACCTGGAGAACTACTTACAGGATTAGGGTTTGCAGTGCTGGCCCTGAAACGAGCCTTGCTGGAGGATAGCCCTTTAGGGCTGATAGTATCTTAGAATGCAAACCCATGTTCCACATTTTGTCTGCCTTCATTACACTTTATGCTACTCACAGGCAATACCATGAGATATCAATAGACATGTTTCAGCTTCCAAGAAGGTTGCACTATCTTAGTGATTTATAATGCTACTCATCACTGTGCTGTCTATCCTGAAACAGCAAGTCTTACACTACTGTGATTTCTGAAGGTGGCAACATGCAGCAGCTTCTTAGTTTGAGATTTCTGCAATAGTTTATAATACATGAAAGTAATGTCACACAAACACACAGTGACACATCATCCTATCCTCTCTGATAATATTCATGGAATAATAGCCAGTAGAGATGGAAGAGACGAGTGAAGTATTGTTCCATATAAAGCAGTATATTTCCTCGTGCTTCATTTATATGCCCCAACTGATGGCGCTGTAGTAACTTGGGGGGGAGGCAGTTAACACCATAGACCAGGAGTCTCAAATTCAAATCACCACGAGAGCCGCATAAGGACTAGTACATTAGCCTGAGGGCCGTACCATTGAAACCTTTGCATACAAAATATGCAAACATTGGTAACAATAGTGTTGTTGTGGGCTGCAGTAAATAGGTTTAGGGGCCACATGTGGCCCACAGGCTGTGTGTTTGAGACCCCTGCCATAGACAGTTGGTCCTAGACAAATTCCAGGGAAGTCAATAGAAACAGAGTATAGGTTTTTTAATTGGATGAACAGCCCTTCCTGTTGCTTGTTTGGTGGCAGCAGAACTCCTGAAAGGACCAGTAAGAGGCCCAGAGAGCCAGGCCTGGAGAATCCAGCAATATCCATGCATAAGAAGAAATTATATCATTAACAATCCATGCATGAGTAGAACAGGGAATGTTTAGCTAGACGTGTTCAGGTTATATTTTTGTTTTTTCTCCTTTCTGGACTCTCTGCTGAGCATATGAATATCCCCCACCCCCATTATCTTGTAATTATCCAAGTTAAATCCCGGAGAAGCAACTCTGTGGTTTCTTAGCTATTCCTTTTAATTAAAGAAAATTTACCCTTTTAAGAGCAAGATCTGATTCTGTGTCCTAAAAGGCAAGAATCTGTGTACATGTGCCTCAGACTGCACAGCTGAGTACTAAAGGGAATCCAGTTCCATTTTCAGCTGATATCACAGCTGGAGTTCAATGGCTCTCCAAAGGGAGGAATTAACATGATTGAGGGTACCTCACAGGAAAGAATTCCCAAGTGTGCCATCCTGAGTTCTCAAAGGGGTTATACATTTGGGTGGTGGCAGCAATACCACTCCAAGGCCATGAAATTGGTAGATGTAGGGAATTTTAAGATAAGGCTTTAGGGGCAGTGGTTATTACGATCTTTTGTGGGCCCCCACCTTCGATACTCATAGTGCCAGAGAGGGGAACAGCCTTAACAAGAGCTCCCACAACTCCTGCTCTGAGACTATTATACAGTTTAATATGTCCCACAACCAAAACATACTTGTTGATAGGTTTCTACTGGTTAAGGAGATAGGGCCCCATAAACATAGTTTGACAAACTGAAACTTCTCTTAAGTGGGTTTCAACTTAAATAAGAAAAGATTAAATAACTGAACATTTTTCAATGCAGTCTATTTTCTGAAAGATAGTCACATCAAAATCTCAATTCTTAAAGTTAATGGTTTAAAAAGCACCACTGGATTTGGTCTACAGAAATATCAGACTCATAAGAATCATACAAAAATAAACAGTAGAAGGATCAGAGAATCTTCTACAGCTCCTTCTCCTCAAACTGTTCTAAGTTCTATGAATAATAGTAATAATAATAACAATAATAATAATAATAATACTGAAAATTGGATTTACTCAGAGATTCTTCACTGATTTCCATATCTTCAGACAATATATTAATTTCTGCTGGAGACGTGAGAGTTTGTGACTGGACTTGAATCAGTCTGCTAAAATGGGCATGCCAGATATCAGTTACCTATTGAGAAGGAAAGAGAATTAATATAAAAATTACACAATATTTTTAAAAAGTATGTCTTTTGCCCCTTCCTTTTGTTCTTTTTCCAATACATTGCTCACTACTGTTTTAAAAGATTCAAAGTGACTGGGCAACCACCATCTTCCTCACATGATTATTCCATGTCATAGAATCATAGTGTTGGAAGGGGCCTCATGAGGTCATCTAGTCCAACCCTTGCCAAAAAAGCAGGACCACTCTCACTAAATTATCCCAGCCAGGGTTTTGTCTAACAGAGCCTTAAATGTCTCCAAAGATGGAGATTCCACCACTTCCCTAGGTAGCCCATTCCAATGCTTCACCACTCTCCTAGTAAGAAAGTTTTTCCTAATATCCAACCTTGACTTCCCCAGCTGCAACTTGAAACCATTGCTCCTTGTTCTGTCCTCTGTTACTACTGAGAACAGCTGAGCTCCGTCCTCCTTGGAGCATCCCTTCAAGTAGTTGAAGGTTACTATCAACCCCCCCGCCCCCAGTCTTCTCTTCTGCAGGCTAAATAAGCCTCGTTCCTTCAGTCTCTCTTCATAGGTCTTACCAACTTTCCTACCAACTTTCATTACTATGAATTTTTTTCAGATGTTCAGCCTAAGCTTTCCTCTTTTCCATCCTGTTACTCCTAAACCCATCTCCCCTGGCTATACAAATGTTTACACTGGAGGCTTACGTCGACTTAATAACGCCTGCCCTTGAAGTGGACTTTAAGGGTTAATTCAACTTTATTAAGTTGACTTCACACAATGTGCCCATTAAAGTTGACTTAGTGCATTAGAGCCATTTAAGTCAACTTTATGAAGTCAACTTAAACAAATGGGGCCTCACTAAGTCTACTTAATAACATCAACTTAAAGTCGACATTATTAAGTTGACTTACTTGAGCTCTGTAGTGTAGACATAGCCAAGGAGTCCAGTGGCACTTTTAAAGACTAACAAATTTATTTTTCACATGAGCTTTCATGGTCAAAGTCCCACTTGGTCAGATGCCAGAGTGGAGAAAACTTACACGGAAAAAATATTACAGTATGAGAAGGGAAGATAAATCCTTTGATTACATTTCGCTGCATCAGGTCAGATTACTACAGCAAATCAAACAAGTTGTATAAATTCAAACACAACGTATCAGAAAGTGGTGAGGCTGAGAGAAGTTAGAATCACTTTTAGTAATAAAAAACAAATAAGGAGTTCTGTCGCACTTAAAAACTAACAAGTTTATTTATTGCATGAACTTTCATGGGAGAAAATCCCATCCCCCATCATCAAAGCATCCAGTGAAGTGCGACTTTCTCCCACAAAAGCTCATGTGATAAATAAATTTGTTAGTCTTTAAGTACCACATGACTCCTTGCTTGTTTTGCTAAACTAGACTAGCACAGCTACCCCTTTGGAACTTGTCCTCTGGCTATCTCGCTCATTAGGCCCATCTTTCTAAGCTGTGAGACTGTTTTCTACAATGCAAATGTATTAACAGCAAAATTGTTTTTACAGTATGGTTTAGCTGAGCTATAAAGACAGATGCAGGATAAAAAGTGTTAACTCCATGTCTGAGGCTAGGTACTCTCAAGAATATATTTCAATAAACAGAATTAATATAGTTTGGCTGTATAAACACGTGCAGCTCAAACTTTTAGCAATTTGCTTTGCTTTGACTGTTTGAAGTTTGAACTATGTTTAAAGACATTTTTAAAGACAGTTCTAAAGCCAGCAAAGACTAGTGTGATCTAAGTAATTCTCTTCCTTTCTGTTTACAGCTAAACTGAAAAAAAATCACTAAGAACCTTTTACCATATCACAATCAGGTAGAGTTTGTCAGCGTTACAGCTTTATGTGCAGGGCCAGCACGGGTGCTGGGCACAGAGGACACTAACACCCCCCCTCCTGTCCCAGCACCAGTGCCCCAAGTTCCAGCCCCAATCCCAGCTAGGGACGCAGAGCTGGGCTGCTGATCTAGTCCTGACTGCGGCCGGGGACACTTGGCCGGGCTGCCACAGTGGCGCAGTCAAATCCAGCCCCAACCTTGGCCAGGGATGCAGGTCCAGATTGGGCCCAGGGGCCAGATCAGGACCAGCAGCAGGGCCAGTGCTGCAGGGAGCGTGGCCAGTGGAGAGGAGGAACCTGGGTCGGGGCCCAGACGGATTTTTGGGGGCCAGTGCCACCGCTGCTCCTGTGTAACGGAATGCAAATCCATGCATCCCTGAGCTATGATATATATGATTTTTCTGTTTACTTATGCACTGTGATTACATGATTTTATGCCAGTTAGATCATCCAAGGTACCTTTATGAGTGTTCATAACATATTCTACATGATTACTACGGTATCACATTTCCTGCAGCACCATCTCCATGCACAGATGTGTAGCTTGGTTTGCATGGCTCATGGGGGTTGGAGACAGACAGAACTCTCTTCCAGCAACATGTAAACAATCAGAGCTGTGGGCAAGCATGTACATGGGGAAGGTAAAAAAAGACTATGCAAACTGAGGTCCCTGGCTCAGACAGGACAAAGAGATCACCTCTGCCCAGAAAGGGTGGGAATCGAGGGGGTCTGGAAACAAAGAAAATTACTTTGAATAGCTTGGGGCTTTTGCCTGGGAAACTCCATCTTGAAACATCTCTAAGAATTGGGCCCTGCCTTGGAAGAGGCAAAGACTACTGCAAACCATCTTAGCTGGACTTGAGGAATGAGATGAGCATATCTGCAAGGGGTCACTGGCTGGGGGAGGGACCCGGGGCATGGGCCCAGGCCCCGCCCCCAGCCTGCAGGCCCTGCCCCCTAGCCAGGGCCAGGGCCAGGGCCAGGGCCAGGGCCAGGGCCAGGGCCAGGCGCCACCACGCCGCTGCGGGCAGCTAGGCCCGGCATCCCCGGCCAGGGACGGGGCTGCCACCGGGTCCCACATCCCCGGCAGGGGACTCGGCTGCCAGCAGCCAGGCCCCACATCCCCGGTGGGGGACAGAGCCACCGCAGCTGCTGGTGGCTGGGCCCCGGATTCCGGCCCGATTGGGCTGGAGATCCGGGACACTGGCGCTGGGGTTCGGGGCATGTGCCCTGGAGTGCTCAGCACCAGCGATGCCCCTGCATATCTGTAGTAGTGTTATAGGTTTAGCATGCATGTTATGACTTTTATTTCACTTGTGACAACCACTGACTCATTTGCATATACTCACTTAAAATCCTCTCTTAATAAACTAGTAGTTTTTTTATCTAATGCTGTGTGGACTTTAGAGGTCATGATTTAGGGAGACTGGGCATGATCCATCTCACTGTGAAAAGAGTAGACCTGAGTGCATGGTGATTGGAAAAGGATCCCAACCCCTGTAAGACAGAAGTTCCCACTATGATATATGGGGCTGGGGGTGCTTACTAGGGAACTGTTACCTAAGTGGCCAGAGAGCGTGCACTCACTGCCTGGGACCAATAGCATGCAAAAGGCTGGCATGGACTGACTCAGGAGTGAGTGGTCACCTGGCAAAGTGGAGTGAAGCAGGGCTTGGGAGGGGAGATCTGAGGGGTGGGGGGTCACAGTGGCACACCGGATCAGATTTGGAGAGCAGCCTGTCCATTTTGGAAGCAAACAGACTCCCAGGATCTGGTCATAGGTGACAGGCAGTATTTACACCTGAGCAAGTTACCAGTGCAACTGTCAATAATGTTGTAAAGCTTGGGTTATAACATATTTCCACTGAGTTTCATTTTTACTGTTTAATAAAGTAGGCTGCCCTAATGAACAATGGGTGGAATATGATTCTTGGATCAGAACTACATAGATTTGTAATGCAAGATATACTGACCCAGCATACTAAAGTCTACATTTTAATTACATTTAAAATATTATAAAAGTGTTTAATGACCTTACTCCTTAAGAAAAATAACTGGAAATTCAAATATAAGTTTTTAAAAGGCCTATATTTGCATCTTTTTAAAATCAGAATTTTATTTACATTGATCTTTTCCTACCCTGGTTGTAACTCAGAGGAATATTTGAATAAGAAATAGTTTACTTTAATGCTAATAATAATGCTTTGTTTTAACGTTTTAGGCTGTAACCTAGCAAAGCACTGAAACTAATATGTATCTTTAGCATATGAGCAACCCTTTAGCTGAAATGGGACAACTTACACAAGGAATGTTAAATGAACATTAAAAATGTTTGTAGGATCAAGGCCTAATATGACACTTTGATATCTGGCCCAGGATCATTTTGCCATTAAAGGGAATCAGCCAGGGATTTCCCTAACATCCATCCTACACCCCTCCTGAATTTCCCTACACCCCCCCCCAGTTGTCAGCTAGTAACTGTTATACCAATTTAGTGAGCACCCCTTAGACCCTTAACCCCCCATGTCCAGTCTTAGGGAAGCTGCTGGAGTCAGTAATATGCAACCATTTGGGAATAACCTCAAGAGAAGTTGTAAATATCAGATAAATTTACTGAAGCTACTAACCTCAGTGTATAGTGAGTCTGCGATGTCCATTTTGTTCTGTCGAAAGAACACATTAGCCATGTGGAAATAACCTCCAGATGTATTGATGTTATGAGTTCCAAATGCACAGCTGGAAAAATAAATCTGAAATGTATGTAAAAAAAAAATCAGATCAATTTAATATTCAGATCAATATAAGTTTGGGGACAATTCTGTTAATTTGCAATATCAATATTGCATGTATTTATTCTATTTTCCACCTAATATTAGATGCAAAAATAATTATATTTCATTAAAGTTTAAAAGATTGCACCAAAACCATGCAGATTCTCCTTCTTTCCACAAAGGATTGAAAAACTTTTCTCACGTGCCTTGCTAGGAATATTCCTGGTGCAGAGGAGTCCTCAGCAGGCACAGAGACTGCAAAGCTGGCTCCTAAGCTTTCATGAATGGGGGCTGAGAGGGAACATCAGCAGAGCATACTCTCCTATAGCTATCATTGACTGCTGTTTGGGTTTTAAAGAACTATAGCCAGCCCAGATGGCAAGGATTAGAGAAGCACTCAGGAAGCTCTAGCATTCAGTGGGAACAGGAAGAGCATAGGAAGCCATTACAGACTCTCTGACAGGCCACTAGGTTAGGAAGGCTTTTTGGAAAATGAATACAGCACAGATTCTTCCCCATTGTGCTTATAGACTAAATATACATGGCTGCAATTTTTAACTGACTGGGTCTGAATTTTAGCCATCTTGTTTCCTCATTTAAACCTGTGCAAAGTGGATGTAAAATGCAAATTAGGATAGCAGTGGGTATGCCATTTTCCACTAGTGTAAATGACAACACTGCAAACATAGGGTACAGGACAATGGTAAATCTGAGTCCATATCCCTGAAATTAATAAGAACAAAACTGTTGGACGGAGAGAAAGGAAGATTACTTAGTAGCTACAGTTACTCAGCAAGACTGACACCACTAGTCTACGCTCATGGAAGCAGTGAAGGGCTAACCCAAGCAAAGCCCTAATCATTAGGATTGTGTGCATTCTCCCTTCCAGCACTGAAAGTCTGGACCTAAAATTATTGACTCAATGCAACTTCCATAAAGCCTATGGAGAGTCTTTAGATCAGGTCCTATATAAGGAGCAGCAGCCCTGACCTGGTTCCAGTTACTTTGTATTTAATCAGAATTCTCTCTATACACTCTGAAAGAAGAAGAAAAGCAGGTGAGGGCAGATCTGCATGGACAATTTACTCAGGAAACTACAGTTATTAGGTAAAGTAACCTTTCTTACAATACTGACAATAAAGACGACCACTCTTAGGAGATTAAATAGCACCAACATTCCCCTCGTAAGGAGTGTTATCTGAGAATATCTAGTTAAAGTTTCCATGATTACTCTCCCAAATTATCACATGGTAAAAAAAATTCTGGGAAAAATATTATGGAAGCAGTTTTCAAATAGTGTAATAAATACTGTAATTATTGTCTAACAAAAGTGATCAAGAAGATAGCAATATAGAATGAACTATTTATTTAATGATAGGCAACTATTCCAGGTTGCAAGAGGAATGTGTATCTAACCATATAGAAAGGTTGAGTGTTACTAAATAATTATATAAAGACAAACAGCATAGAGAATACACAATGTACAGAAATAAGGAAAATTATTAGAATACAACTTTGGAGAAGCATGGACATACATTGTCGGTGTCTATCCAGCACAGAGTTTTCAAAGGGGATTCTTAGCATGGTATATGAAATCTTTACTAGAATCTAAGAAACTTTTGAGGTTTCTTTACAGTTTCTGCATTGACTGTATCCAATTGCTTCTTATTTGTTTATTTTATTCTACATACATCAGTAGCCAAGTGGTATAAAGACTCTTCAAAATTTCCTTTAGCAGCATAGAGGAGACCCAGGTTACGATGCAATTTAGACTGAATGCCTTTGCTGCAATCACAAGTTTTGAGGACAATCCACTGAGCTTGTGAGAGGTAGTCATCTGCCTGGGTAAGACGGCCAAGACCTGAAATTGTATTTTAAGAAAAAAGAGGACATTGTCAGCAATTTTTTAGAAGCTTAAAAAATATAGCTTGTTATGCCATTCACACAGTTAGGCTAGGAAATGTAGTTTGCAAGGATGTCACATTTTTCACGTGGGCCCTACTTCCCCTCCTCATTCCTGACTGGACTCTCCTTAGATGCAGGACCACTGGTCAGTTTTTCAGATGTGCTAAGCACACAGTGCTCCATGTGAACCTAACGAGACCAACGCTGGTTGTCAATATGTCTGCAGATCAGAGTCGATGATGCCTAAGGCTTGCAAGCTTCAGAGAATGGCTTGTGTTATACCAAGGCAGTATTACCAGTAGGGCTCCTTTCCCCCTTATTTAATATAATCCCCAGACTGGCTGATTTTGCAAGTAAAGCACCACATTTGTTTTCAAAGCAGTTAATTTCTAGTTGCAACCTGACACGTAATTTTTTGAACCTACACGTGGAGGAAAAGTAAGTGGTCCTGCCTGTGCATGGGTTCTAACTTGGTTATGGTCATTTAACATGTCTAGAAAGTTGTGTAGTAAATGTGACAGACATATATTAGTTTAGGTCAGGGCTTCATATGATTCCTAGCCTCAGTCATTGTCTATCTTATAAGACGTGTGAGGACGGACATTTGGATGACATCTAGTCAAAAAGTTCCAGATTATGGATTTTCATTTAACTTCTCTATTAAAAAGAAATAGGTTCTGAAAAGGGAATGCAAAGGTTGCAAAGTTACTCCTCGAGAAGCCAGAAATCATTAATTATCTGCAAAATACTGAGAATTATTAAGACCATATAACAGAAAAGATGAAACTCAAACTTAGGACCTACTGGCTCACAGCTCTGGACTCATCTGGAAGAGTATTTGCTTGTTTCCTTCCAACTTAAAGTCAGCTTGCATCCAATTATGAGCAGTCATGCAAACTTTAAAGGCACATAAACTATAAACACACATAGCAGAGTATAACAGAGTGCCCATATGTCCTACAGAAAGACCACTCTGCTAAATACTCAAATCACCCCTTTGACTTGCATCTGTGACAGCCACTTTGGGCTTCTGAACAAATACATTGAACACAAGTTCCATAACTCAATCTCTTCTGTCTCTGACTTTATTCAATTCACACAATAAGAAGTCCTAGAGGCGCTGAAGGAAAATTGAGCTACCATCTGCAGCTCTGATCTAAACCTTTCTTGGCTAGTGAGAGTTAGAAATATCAGGAATTCCTACCAACAGAGATCTTCAAGGTTTGCTTTAATGTAAACTGTAACCAATTATTTCATATTTAACCTTAGTCCAGGAGTCAAAAACATAGCTCATGTGATCCCTGACTGTTTTCATGTGCAAGTTGTCCAAGTAAGAGAAAAATCAGAATCCCCTGACGATGGAGAGCGCCACCTATCATTATAAGGCACTTTCCAAAACACTTTAGGTTAATGCTGAACCAAAGAAAAGTCTCTTGGTCCATTTGGAGAAATTTCTCTCAAATGATGGCCTCACTTAAATGTGGAAGTTGCATCCCAAAGGCCAAGAGTCCAAACCAACCCTGACCACTTCAGGATAGTGCAAAGCAATACCCGTTAGAACTTTATGCTTCTGAAAAATTTACTGAGCGCACAAAGATAAACATTAGGTCTTAATCCTAATTTCCTGGGAATCAGAAAATATTGACAATAAAACCTTTTTCTTATAACTGATCTCCTAGCAAAAAAGAGTGGTGACTTCAATCCTCAATGTCTCATGGGAGGGTACTTGAAGAAGGGTGGGGAAGGGTTCTGGCATGGTGTTACCCTGTAGTGAACAGACCTTCTGAATGCCATAACAAAAAGAAACTGGAAAGATGACCCAAAAAGACAAGGAAATTTTATGTTAAGTGATAAAACTAACAAGCTCCCAGTCTGCAGCTGGTTTTGCATATATATGTATATATAAACTGATTGGAAACTTCCACTGAACAAGCAATGGAAGCCGTGTTGGGGGTCTTGAATGGGAGTTTTTTCACTGACTTCAAAGGGTTGTAGATCAGCCTCTATATCAGGAAATCTTCCAGCCTCTCACTTCTTTTCTGTAGCCATGTGAGGCAGTGAGAATTTTTTGTAATATTGTTATGATACTTATGTGTGCCTCAGTTTCCCCTATATTTTGCACAGAACCTGGAGGGGGTGAGGAGGACGGTTTACCCTTGGGGCAGTCTAAGAGACATGGGTATAAAATGTCACCTAGCTTTCTGAGCCTGAATGAGTCATTAAAAGGGACTAGCTCAGGCCAGCCCCATATCAATGGAGTATCTGAGAAGACCACAGAAAACTCAGTCACCAGGACATTGACACCTGGCAATCAATAACACAAAGGGAGATGGATTTCCTGTCTCTCAGTAATGAAGCTGAGCAAAGACCCTTGTTCAAGAACAAAGGACTAGAAAGGTGTAAACAATGGTATACTGTGGGGCTCTGCTGCCTGGGAGCCTATACTTACATTTGCGTTCCACTTGTCAGAGGCAGTGATGGGGGCAGGTCTGTGGCCCATTCCTGCCACCTTCACTGTCCTCCACTGGGGGATGGTAGGGCGCGTGGGAGAGTGGGAAACGGGCCCATAGACCCTGCCCTGGCAGGGCACTGCAGCTGCTGCTGCTGGGGTGAGGAGGACAAATGTAAGTATGAGGGGGCCATCTGGTGGTGGGGATGGAGTCATGATGGAGTCTCCAGAGCCATGCCTTTGACTGCCTGGCCCTTGCACGGCCATGATCCCTGTGGCTCCCTCCTTATCCCTAGTGTAGAGGTAGAGGGGCTGGGAAGATACTTGCTTCTCCTGCAGTGGAAGCCTGCCACTGGTAGGCCTGAGCTGTAGTTGGTGCAGCCAATGGGAATGGTAAAGCAGGGCAAGCCCCTGGCTTGTGATGGAGGGGAGCAGCTTGGCTCCTCCAAGGAGGACACACCCAGTGCCTGGTGTGGTTTCTGACATAAGAACATTCAAAAACCAGTAGGTGGGTACTTCCATCTTTCTGATCACTCTGCTGATGATTTGTTAATTGCCGTGCTCAGACAAATGAATAACACATCAAGGCTTCAAAGAGAAACTGCAGAACTGGAATTCATTTGCACAATTTACACTGTTGTTTCAGGGCTAAATAAGGACTTTGGACTATTTTTCTCACTACATCAGGTGATCTGACCTCATCTTCTATATCCTGTTAGCCAGTGTTTGAATATTAACAACTGCTTTGATTTTCTGTTACAGTGTGACCTGATCCCATGACTTACACTTCCCTGCATTTATTTTTCTCCCATTCTGTAAGTTCCTTCATCTTCAAAGTGTCTGACAAAGTAGGATTTTCTCTCATGAAAGTTTATGCAATAAATACATTTGTTAGTCTTTCAGGCTATGTCTACGTTGCCAAATTAGTCCAGACTAAGCAAGCATAGTTCGGACTAATTTGGCCCATGGCCAGAGGCTAGTCTGAACTAAGAAATTTCTTAGTTCGGACTAGCCAAAGGTTAGTTTGGACTAGTAAGCACTGTTCCCTCTAAGCTGTGTGTATGTGTGCGCGCACACAGGTCATAAAACAAAATAAAGTATGCACAGAAAAATTCAACAGTGCTAAAGAAATTTTTTGCACACACAAAGAAATATTTTGCACATACTGTCAAGGCTGTTTCCCCACTCTGGCATTCTGAGTGCAGAAGGTGGGGGCCTGCAACAGGTCTTAAAATCCACTGGCCTTAAAGCCTGGTCTTAAAAACTCTCCAAGGCCATGAATTCCTGGCCTTGGAGTGGTATCGCTGCCACCACCCAAATGCAAAAACCTCTTGAAACCGAGGAAGGTACACTTGGGAACTCCTTTCTGTGAGGTACCCTCAATCACTTTTATTCCTCTCTCAGGAGAGTGACTGAACCCTAGCTGGGATATCAGCTGGAAATGGAACAGAATCCCCTTTAGTAGCTGGCTGTGCAGTCTGAGGCACATGCACACAAACCCCTTGCCTTTCAGGACACAGAATCAGAGCTTACTTAAAAGGTAAAATCTTTAATTAAAAAGAACAGATAAGAAACACAGAGTTGCTTCTCTGTGATTTAACTTAGGTAGTTACAGGGTAGGGGAAGGCGGTACATGTGCTCAGCACAGAGAAATCCAAAAACAAACACAGACCCTGACTGTGTCTAAGTAAACATTCCCTGTTCTACTCATGCCTGGTCAGTAACAAACTTAGCTTATCTTTGGTAAGGATGTCGCTGGATCCTTCTTCAGGACTTTCTACCTGGCCTCCTCCTGATCCTTCCAGGAGCTCTGCTGCATCCAAACAGGACAAGGCAAGGCTGCCACTCCAATTCAAAAACCTGTACTTTGTTCCTATTGGCTGTCCTGGGACTCACTGACCAGAGTTTTAACCCCTTCCTCTACACATACCACCTACAAAAACTTAGAAGGAACATTGCTAGTAAGACCCTTTGCTTAGTCCAAAGTAGCCTCCTTAGTTCGAACTAAGCACATGCAAGCTGCAAAATAATGGCTAGTTCACACTAAAACGTTCAAACTAAGCCATTATTTCAAACTAGTCATGCATTCTAGTTCAAACTAAAAGGTTAATTCTAACTAGGACATGCGGCTGCTTCGAACTAAAAAGCCACGGTTAGTTCAAACTAGTCTGAGGCTAGTTTGGAGTACCCTTGGACTTTTTAGTTTGGACTAGCAAGTCCAAACCAAAAAAGAAGATGTAGACATAGCCTAAGTGCCACAGGACTCCTGGTTTGTTTTGCTGAATTAGACTAACATGGCTATCCCTCTGGACCTTAAATATGGAGTTAATTGTAGGTTGGCTGGCTCTGTGCTAACTAGAATGGACCAGGATTATCCTTTAATCTGCATTTCTCTATGCTAATTTGGGGACTTCCTATGCTGTGTTCCAGCTGACTAATAAAACCAATTTACAACATGTTTGTCCCTGCAAATGCTTGGTGAGGTCAGTTAATCCCCGAAGACAGCACAAATCTTCATCAGGACTCACTGAACAAAGCTCACAGTGTGAGTAGGACATCCTGAAGCCCCAGAGGTTTACCATTAGGGGACAGTGAAGCCACATGGCCCACCCTGAAGGAACAGCAAGACTCATAGTTTCCTCCAAGGGACCATTCCAAAGCTGGCAGCATAACATCAATCCTGTGGATCTGTGACATACCAACATTACTGTTTTACACATATCATCCATATTATTTGTTTCAGCAAAACTTACCAGTGCTAGCCTCAGCTAAAATGAGATAAGCGGGCACTAATTCCATGGAATCTGGACCATAAATATCAATACTGAAACGTAGTGAATGTAAAGCTGCAGGAATTGCTTCTTCATGTTTTCCTTCAAAAACAAACTTCTGGGCCACTTTGTGAGTAAGTTCAACTAAGTGTTTCTACATGGGAAAAATTAACAATGGAATGGGAGTGAGCAAAGGATGACTGGGTTATTTCTAAAATGAAAATATTGTATCACTAGACAACACTGGAAACACAATCTACTTTTTCAGCCAACAGCTACAATAACCGTTTCAAATGGGAAGCACTGTTGTGGGTTGAGTTAATCCATTGAAATTGATAAGTCTGAACATACCCTTCAATTAACAGTACTGTAAGCATAATACCCCGCCTAAGATATAAGTTCTGTACAGCCCAGGCCAGGAGCTTCTGGCTGAGCACTGCTTTGGGGAGAAGGGTGTGTGAACATGAGTGAAAAGAGAGATTACTTAGAAACCGAGAACAGACGACAACAGAAAAAGCAGGAGAGGCAAAAAGACAATTAGGGGCCTGTAAATACACTGTGATCCCCTGAAAAGTTAGAACATTTTTGGATTTAGTTTTGCCTGAAGAAGTGGGGTTAGGGAGTGTAAGTTAAGAAACTGCTCCTTTTGTTCTTTATTACTTCTGTGGTCAGTAGTACAGGGCTTTTTACAGTCCTTGTAAATAAATGAAATTGCATCAAAGAAAATACTAAACTGCATCAATTCTACTTCTAAATGGAACATCTTCAAGGCCTTAAACTTCGACTAACCACTCATGTCAAAAAGTGATTGTAATTTTAGTTGTATGGATGGAACTTAAGAGTGTCACATTACAGAGATGGGTTCTATTCCCACTCTGCTAGAAATAACATTGTATAATCTCAGCTCCTCTGTTACCTCATCTTAAAATGAAAGAAATAATACTTGCTGACTACTAAGAAAGGGTAATAGGACTTACTGAGCAAAAAAAAGCTGTTCACAGAGATTAACAATAACATCCATGCAAAATATGACACAAACTCATGACCTACTAGCTCTCAGCCTAGTGCACCTTCCTTAAAGCCAAAGGGTATTTTGATGTTCAGAATCAGGATCTTCTTTTGCTGTATTACAGCTGGAGCTCTAGCTCTGGTATATCATGTACACACAGTACAGGAGCAGCCGAAGTACATTTGGAATGTTTATAAAATAACCAAAAGAGAGGGGGGGAAAACAGTTTGGGGTGTGGGTGTTCTACAGACTTCACAACTAATTTGATGCAGAGCTCACCTACACAGTGGTTGAGATAAAAAATGTCTTCCCTTTGATTGTCAAGGGGACATGATGCTTTCTCTTGTGATTCAAGAGACTCCTTTGAGCACTGCTGTCCGTAGGGGGAGGGGGCGAGTGGGCCCCCTCCACCGGTTGTGCTGGTCCCAACCTCTTCCCCCCCCCCCACTGCCTTTGCCAGGAAGCTGAAGGCAAGGAGTGGAGCAGGAGCATGGAGCCCAGCCCCTGGGCCAGTCTGTCTCGCACCCTCCACATGGGAAGTGACCTGGGGGCACTGCCTTTGAAGCCTTTCTGGTACCTTTGCAAGCTGCAGTTGTAGGGAGACCTGATGAGGGAGGTAGGGCATCTAAGAAAAAATACACAAATTAGCTCTGGTTCCATGCTGTTCTTCTGAGATTTATTTCAGTGAGGAAATTTTTCTTGTAGATTGCTCAGCTGACGTAGTATGGACTTTGTCTATGAATTTGCTGGCAGGGGAGAGTTCTTTGCACTGATAAACCAGGCAAGTCCAGACCTCACTTATATGCCCACAAGCATTTCAACTTCGCCCTGAGGAAGCGGAGTTGAGTAGGCGGAATCATGAGCAAGAGGAACATTAACTTGCTCTTGTACTTCTCTTGCTGTCCATCTGCATTTCGTAGGAAAGAGGACAAGAAACAGTATAACTCCTGAGAAAATATTTTTATCTTAGTTTAGACACAATCTCAAAGTCCATGAGAAAAAAATTGAGAAATTTTATTTAAAAATGTCAGTTTCTGTGTAGATTCTTCCTATGATGCAGCTTAGAGTCCTGCAGCAGGACTAGTACAATCCCACGAGTTGTGCAGCACTCACTGCCTTAATAGGGAGAGCAGGACAAAAATTTAGCAAACAATGCAGGAGCGGGTGGGAGTGGGTAGGTATATTTTCACTGACAACAAAATTGTTGCTGTCAGATTGATTTATTTGGACTGATTGAGCGGAAGTGAAGATCTGCTCAATCAATCCAGAAGTTGAGTTAGTGAAACCACCTCCACAAAAAGTGTAGCATTGCATCAATGGGTACACATTTCTGATTAGTGTGCTGTAGTGCAGATGGTATGCAGAATGGACTTTTGGAAGTTGATATAAGTTATGCAAGTTACAATGACTGCCCCTAATTTGCCAGTAAGTATAGACCAGGCTAGTATTACAAGATGGAAGGAAAGCAGGATTTAAAATATACTCCTTCTGCGCTGCAAACGATATGAATTCCCCATCTAACCACCCTGACTCTTCCTTCAGAGCTGGACATCTGTAGAGCAGCGGCCGCTGCCCAGGGGCTGCCAGCTCTGATGGCAGCACTACCATCATCAGTAGTGCAAAAGTAAGGGCAGCAATTTACCACCTACATAGGCCAAATCCTGGCTCAGAGTCAAAAGTTTGGTCTCCCTTCTCTTACTAGGAAGTAGTTGAACCTCACTGTAAAGGCTGTCAGAGAAGGCTGTCTATGCCTTTTGTATGGCACCCAGAATTCTTTTATTGTTTCTATCTTATTTTGCGTTATTCGATCATCATCCTAATATTTTATTATTTGAAGGAAACACAGGTGGAGGGCACCTTTGATCAGTTTGGTTACTCTAGTAGTATATATATTAGGGTGTGTTGCCTTGTTTAATCAATGTTGTAATTTTTGTTATTAAATTTTATTAAAGTATCCAAATGCCTCAATTACAACAGAAAAAAACCCCAAACAAAACAAAAAATACCATTAATTAAATATCAGTCAGATGTTTTCCATACCTTAAACATATACAGATAGGAGGAAAATTCTAATTGTTTTCACAGATCTCTCTTAAGTAATATTCTCTCTCTTTTTTTTTAACGTACCTGCCTGTGCAGAAGCTGTTCCATGCCGTGTTTTCTTTCTTTTTCAGAATTGAAAAATGGTAACGATGTACGAATTGGAATCAACAACTGGCATATTTTCTCATGGATGCTAACCCAGTCAGCTTTCTGATGATCTACATCACTGGTTAAATAAGGGGGAGAATATTTTAAGCTGTTTTCATCTTTACTGCATTTCTAGCTGTATTCTCTATTAATTCCTGCAGTAGTTTCAACTGTATTTTCATCAATAATGAATACTTAGTCTTAACAAACATCACTCTGAAACAGTGACAAGATCTAGTTATCTAATAATATTCTGAAGTAGGAAGGCAGCGCTCTTCCGCCAAATCAACTTGACCTAAGATGTTACAGCCATCTACAGAAATCACTTACAAAGCCTTTATTTAAGATGGAATAAAAGCTATTGCTATGCAACAAGGCCTGGTGATTTCTGTACACTCCCATATTGTGGAACTTCAAAACTCCAATCTCAAATGTTGGAGAACTAGGAACTGCTAAATTAAAATCTGAGGGGAAAAAATCCCCCAAACAAACCATAAATGTATGAAACTAGAAAAACCATGGCTAAGGTTCTGAGTCACATGACATACCGTTTCAACTCTGCTTTTCATATGAACGCCTTGTAAAGCAAATGGAAAATATTCATAAACCTGCAAACAATCCTCTAACTGCATTGTTATCATCCTTAATTGTGATTGTGCAACAAGAAGTATTTCAACATCTTGTAATCTCTGTCAATCAGCAGCGATTATTTCCCATAACCATGCTACTGTAGCGATCATCATGTTGATGGTTCTGTTACACTGCATGAATAGGAGTCCTGATTTGGAACTCTCACGGATAGGTACGGTACTGTGACGGTCCTCATGTCTACTGCCATCCCTACAGGGGCAGGAAAAGTTTGTACTGTTGTGTATGAATGAGCACATCAATTGTACACATCCTGGTTTTTAATAATAATACTCTTTCAAGTAGTAGGCGAGGAAAGCTTCATTATTTCTGTTTGAGTTTAGGGTTCTAAACTCCCATGTTCAGAAAGGTATGGGGAACAGCAACCTTAGCGCCACAGTAAAATTAGGCTCGTTCTAACTACAGAGTAATATTGGCAAAAGGCAGCTTATGTCAACCCAGTTCTGAAAGTGACGGTATAGTGGCTGACTTACATCGACTAGAGCAAGGTTGTGTATATGCTTTCAGAACTGGGTTGATGCAAGCTGCCTTATGCCAATACAACTCTGTAGTTTAGACCAAGCCAAGCCTAATTTTTTTCTCAAGTATTGCATTGCTTACATCACCTGTTGTTGCCCTTGATGGCCTAAGGTGTCAGCCCCACCATCAGCTCTGAGCCTCTGACCACCAGAGCTGTCAATCCCCTGCAGTGCCTCACTTAAGTTGGTGCAAGCACTCCCGGTAAGGACATGCACTACTGGCAGGAGAAAAGCGTGGGCATAAAGAGCCAATTTAGTTACTGTGGCAGCTGTAGGTCAATCATAGACATGCCCTTAATAAGTGAATTCTAGAGCTAATTTTTGGACCAGAATTAGAAATCCATAGTCTCGTCATGGATTGCCTATTGCCTCCTTTCAGTGTTAGGAGATCTCTCTCCTTAGGGAAAAGGACATATGTTATTGATTTGACTTTGGAAGTAGCTGGAACCTGTGGAAGAATATAAAGAAATAAATACTGTAAAGCAGACTGACCATTCTATATGTGGCCTGGTTCATAACTATGACTTATTGGCTCATTGTGCCTCCTTTCCTAGCTTCATACTCATATTTTACCATGACATTCACAGCATGGGGCAGAAGAAGGAGGCTATTAGAAGGATTAGTGAAAAAAATAGGGACTCAGATTTTTTTCAGTATGTAATGACATCCACCCATGGACCTCCCCATCTCATTCAAATTAGTTGGTGAAATGAAATGACATATTCAGTATCTAAAGGAGAAGAGTGGACAAGACCTAGTTTATTAAACCCCAGAAGTGACTGAGATGATGGTTAGTAATTGGAGGAAGCAACAAGAATTGGAAGAGGTTATTTCAGCTCCTTTGGTTAAGAGAGTTTGTCTGGCATTTGTAATGTACCTTTACAATCTATAAATACTGTTCAAATTCCAGCTGGTCCTGGACACCCAGTGAGCTAGTTGTGAGTTAGTTCTCATTGCCCAAGAATACTGCTTGGTATTTGCAGCTGGTTATAAGCTTCTAATCTTTTGTTTTAATATAAAGACCAACAGTGATTCATGCCTTTGACACCTTGAGTTTGTATCATTATGATGCACTTTATATAGCACTGCACCCAAAAAAACTAAAACAAACACGTCCCATTCAGAAACTTCACCTTGCCAGTACATAAAGTGCCACACAACTGCTTGTTGTTTTTTTACTGGACTAGACTAACACGGCTATCCCTTTGGAAATTAAACTAGATTACAATTCATTTTCATTTGTTAGGTAAGGTACAGGTTTCAACTTACGAAGTTCTAGGTAGAGCCCTGCACGGATACAAATAAGTGGATCCGCATCCACAAGAAATGGCCCGTGGATATCCGTGTTGTATCTGCGGATGCGGATATAATGCGGATATCCGTGGATAGCCACATATTTGCAGGGCTCTAGCTCTGTGCAGATAAAAATATGTGGATCCATATCCGATCTGCATCCACAAGAAATGGTCTGCGGATATCCGTGTTGTATCCATGGATGCAGATATAAGGCGGATATCTGCGGATCTGCAGGGCTCTAGTTCTAGATAGTTTAAGAATTGCCAGGGCCGTCCCTAGGGGCGTGCGGGGCACTCTGCGAATTGCCCTCTGCAGGGCCCCCACTCACCCCCACAGCACTGGGGGGCAGGGCCCTGCACCAGCCATCCCATGCTGGGGACCAGGTGAGCTGGTGAAAAGCGGTGGCCCAGTTCAGTGCTGCTGGTCCCCTCCCCCACCATGCTGCTTTTGGCTCTGTGCTGGAGTGGGGGGGGGGCGCAGCACGGGGGAGTAGCGGAAAGGAGAAGGGAGGTGCCCAGGGGATGGAGCAGGGGGAAGCGGCGGGGCCCCGGGCGCTCACCAGTAGTAGGTGACGCCGCAGGCCCCGCAGCGCAGCTGGGCCGGCCCCCCGCACAGCTCGCAGGCCAGCCTCCGACCGCGGGGCAGAGCCAGGGGCACCAGCCGCTGCACCTTCATCCTCCCGCCGCGCCCAGCTCCCGACCGGCCCAGGACGCGGCGCGTTGCTGAGCAACGCGGCACTTCCGGCGTGGGCGGGGCCTAGCGGCCACTTCCGGTGCGGTGGCGGAAGCGCCGGCCGGCATGGCGGCGACGGCCAGGGCCGAGAGCCCGGGGCCGGCCGAGCTGGCGGCGGAGCAGCGCGTGCGGGCCTGGGCCGAGGCGCAGCGAGCGCGCGGGCGGCGCGTGGCGCTGGTGACGTCGGGCGGGACGCAGGTGCCGCTGGAGGCGCGCGCCGTGCGCTTCCTGGAGAACTTCAGCAGCGGGCGGCGCGGGGCGGCTTCGGCCGAGCGCCTGGTGCGCGCCGGATACGGCGTCTGCTTCCTGCATCGCGCGCGCTCCGCCTTCCCCTGGGCGCGCGCGCTCCCGCCGCCGGGGCCGACCCTCCTGGACGCGCTGCGAGTGCAGCCGGGGCCGAGCGTCACCGCCGACCCCGCCGCCCTGCCGGGGCTCGTGCCCGCGCTGCTCGGCTACCGGCGCGCCAAGGAGGCCGGCGCGCTCCTGGCGCTGGAGTTCACCGGCCTCACCGAGTACTTGGCGCTGCTGCGCGCTGCGGCCCGCGCCCTGGCGCCCTTCGGTATGGGGGCCAGCCCTCGTGGGGCCAGGGTTTCTGGCTTCGCTGTGGGGAAGGCTCATCTGAGGGGGCGGGGTCAGGCAGGATTTGAAATTAGGGGTGTTGGGGTGCTCAATAAATTGGTGTAACACTGTTATTAGTTGACAGCTGGGGGGGGGGGTGTTAAGTGGGTGCCAGGGAAATCTCTGGTCAGCCCCTTTTGAACCATCTCCTTAGCACGGGACCAGGGGTGCAGGGACCCTTGGGCTGACTTTGGATAGCCGTTGTTGGGGGCAAGCTCTTTTTGGAGGGTACTGGCATTGGGAGTGGGAGGTGGGATCAGTAGAGCCCTGCACGGATCCAAATACGTGGATCTGTATCTGATCTGCATCTGCAGGAAATGGTCTGCAGATATCTGTGTTGTATCTGCAGATGTGGGTATAAAGCGGATATCTGCACATTGGCAGGGCTCTAGCTCTGTGAAGATATGTGGACCTGTATCCAATCTGCATCTGCAAGAAATGGTCCGCGGATATCTGTTGTATCTGCAGTTGCAGATATAATGCGGATATCTGCATATTTGCAGGGTTCTAGGCATCAGCCCTTCCCCAGGGCCATCAGTGAATCTGGCTGCTTTCTCCACAGGCTCCAGTGTGATGTTCTACCTGGCTGCGGCTGTGTCAGATTTTTACATCCCAGCATCAGAGATGCCTGAGCACAAGATCCAGTCCTCGGAGGGACCCCTGCAGGTAATGCAACCTGCCTGGGCACTGGGCCTTGCTCCATGTTTCTTGTTGGATCCTGTTTGCCAAAAGTGTGATGTGGGGTGAAATCTTCCATTTGAGTCTGTGGCTTCCTGGGGTGAGCCAGGACTCCTAGATCATATTCCCTGATCTGACAGGTTAAATGACCTTGGGCAAGCTGCTGCTCCTTGTGTGTTAGAGAGTTCATATACAAATCTGGGGCGTTAATACTCCTCTCATATGGGTAACGAGGTCTTACTCTAAGGCCCAGCACTTTGGAAACATCATGCTGCGTCACTGCTGTAGCATCTGTCAGACCAGCCATCGCTGTTTGTTAGACTGTCAGTCAGTGAAAAGCCTACGTGTGTCTTTTCTCTGGTTCTGTTTTCTGTCCTTTTTATTAAAGGCTTCCTTTTTGATAGGTAGATATTTTACTGAGATCTTCAGTTTCCCTTTTTAATCAACCTTTCTCACATTGTTTTTTCTTGGCAATAACTCATTTCACATTATTAATATCTCTATTCTGGTGATGCTTGGAAGCCACAGATGAGATTTGGACCCAGTTAGGACAGGCTCTTTATAATCATGTGGGAGGAGACGATCCCTGTCTTGAATAGCTTATAGTCTGTCTGGAAAAATTAGACAATGAGGTGGAAAATTGAGGTGCAGAGAGGGGGAGTAATTTGTTTAAAATTACACCGCTGGTCAGTGATAGCGCTGGGAGGTCCTGATTTCTACTTCTGCACCCTAATCTGAGACCTGGATTTATCCACAGTGGGCTGTGGAAGTATCTGTCTCCTGTATGTGGAATGAAGAGTTCATTGAAGAATGACTCAGTGTGCTTTTTCCCCTCTAGAGCAAGGGTCTCAAACACATGGCCCGTGGGCCACATGCGACCCCTCAAGCTATTTCCTGCAGCCCGCAATGACACTATTGTTACCAATATTTGCAGTATTGTTGTATGAAAAGGTTTCAGTGGTGTGGCCCTTAGGCTAATGTACGAGCCCTTATGCGGCACTTTACTAGTCCTCATGCGGCCCTCGTGGTGATTTGAGTTTGAGACCTCTACTCTAGAGGCTGTCTTCTGTATATATTAATTCTTCGAGTAGTCTCTGTACATTTAGACTGTCTGGAGTTGCAGACAGTAAAGCTTAGACTGGTAAAACTTTTTAATGGTAGTGCCTGTTGAAGTGCTTACGTGTTCCACTCCACTCATTCCTCCAAATCGGTTTTGATAGCTAGAGAACAAATCAGGAAAATTGGAGAAAATTCTCAAGTGTCCCAGTTCTGTTCTTTCTGCCCTTCAGTTCACCTTCCTTCACCGTTGGATGATGATTCCCATGGGCAGTGGGGCTGGTTTGGTCTTCCCCCTGACCAAGGGCAACTCTTAAGGGAGCCTTCTTTGATAAGATTCAAGGGAAAGGTACTATCGCTCTTTCCGATGACATAGGAATAGTGTCTTTCATTAATTCTAGAAGCTATCTGAAGATGAAATAGAAGGCCCTGATGAACACACAGATGCGGATGTAGATTTGGAGGTTCAGCCGTCAGTGGATGGCAATGTGGGAGCATCTTCTAGAAGATAATAAATTTTTGGAAAGCATAATATTACAGAAAGGATGGCTGTAACTTTTGAACTGACTTTCTCTTAAATTAGAGTATATTGCATTCAATTTTTGATATTCTGGATTTACTGACTTGGAGTAACATTACTCCAGCCCGTACTAGGTGGTTTGTTCCAACAAGCAAAAAATATTTTATTAAACTCAGCACCTGGACCAACAATTTTTTAAAAAGCTGACAAGTTATATCAGCTGCTTCCTTAGAACTCTTGGTTATTCTAGCTAGCCCTATACAGATTCATTGATAGTAGTGGCCCTGCAAAGAGCTGAAGGTGTCAAATGTGCTCTACACTTTCTAATACTGTAGAAAGAAATTGGGTGCTCTGAGTAGAGGGAGATTCTGTCACATGTTAGTTATCAGTCAGTAATGTCCAAGATACCGGTATCTCTTCTGGGAGAAGATAGTTTGCACAGTCACTATGGGAAAAGCAGACAAACCTAGACAGATTGACTACCAAAGTTCAGTTTGTTGAGAACCTCCTTCTGTTTTTCAGCTGTGACATCCAGAGCATTAGTATCTGTGATCACCTTGAGGAACCATCAGAGGCTGCACTTGTCCAGACTTCCTTCAGAGACAAGAAGCCAATTAAAAGACTTTCCATTTGATAGTAGATAGGGTCTTCAGCTCTAAGACAGATGAGGTTGCAGAGAGATTAAAGGATGCCAGATAACCTAACCTGGTATCTATTGCAGTATATCTAAATCTACCCTTACTTAGATGATTGTCATATTTGGGTTTCATCACAAGAAGATCTAGCAGTAGCTACACCACAAACATGTACCCAGTTTCTAATACGTAGGTTCAAGATAAAACTGGGAGAATCACATACCACTCCAGTATATATCTTTTATTGAAGCAGTTCTGGATTCTCTTTCTAGTAGAAAGAGACTTTGCAAGTGTTGCAGATATATATATATATATATATATATATATATATTGCAGCATATCAAATTCCAACAGTAAGTTTATGAGGGTAACACCCTTCAAGGAGGTGTTCCTGTCCCTCATGTGGTAGTCTGAATGTCAAA
This sequence comes from Podocnemis expansa, assembly GCA_007922195.1. Classification (NCBI taxonomy): domain Eukaryota; kingdom Metazoa; phylum Chordata; order Testudines; family Podocnemididae; genus Podocnemis; species Podocnemis expansa. The sequence goes on from ML681997.1 coordinate 31,179,186, forward strand.
GGAACTGTATTCAAACCCCACCCCCACCCACTTCTGCCAGCTTTGTTGATCTATTCCTTCTGATGCTCCTAATGTGTGCAGGGGAGATCACTCAAATTTCTATGAGGAAAAAACTACATTTCAGCATTCTTGATTTCTTCCCCACCTTCTGATCAGAACGGGTCAGGCAGTTACTGGCAATGTTTTGTGTAAACAAGTACGGGACCAAATCCAGCCAGTTGCAGAGAAGCTATGGCTTTGTAGGAGTGCTGCAAGGTACCCCAAAATGTATCCTATATCTCTTCACTTGAGAGGGAAGGACAACATACTAGCAGATCAGCTGAGTAGAGACCTACACCATAATTGAGTGGTCATTCAAGGACTTGATCACAACATATACTCCTGGTGAGGGTGTCTAGATGCAAAACTCTGCAATGAGTTAACTTCAAGTGCCTGAGGTTTTGCTCCAGGGCAGAAACAATCAGTGCACCTTGGATGCATTTCAGCTAGACTGGGTCATAGATATGCTCTATGCATTTCTCCCCCTCATCCCTCTTCCTCTTATTCAGAGTTGTTTTAGTAAGTAATATAACTCACTGATGTAGACATATCCTGTGTCAAATAGCTACACTGTCTTCACTAAGCTATGTTGACAGCTCTTCTCATTCTGGTGGAATACCAGCATTGGCTCAGCAACTGACTGTGTTTTTACCAGACCTGTTCAGTAGATTGCTGCTACAGCAGCAATGGAGCCTACAGTGTAAATGAGCCTCAAGTGGATTATCCTTCAATTTGAGGAGTGTTAAGGAAAATACCTCTCTTCCTCAGTGCACTAGAGCAAAAGTAGATTCCATGGCCTGCCTTAAGGCGCATTGCCGTAGTAGAAATCTGTAAAGCTGCCAGTTGGAGGTCAGTTCATACTTTCACAAACTTTACTGCCTTAGATCTAGTAGCTGGTTCAGCTGCACAGTTGTTAAGCCAGTGCGGTAGTTCTTATTTAACTAGCCTTCCTTGCCTACCATCCAGAAAGCTCTTACTGCTTTGCAGCTTACAAGAATGGGAATGGCTGAGAGAGCTCTCAAAGAAGAAATGGAAGTTACTCACTTGGAGCCAGAGTTCTATGAGATGTACTCTGTACACTCCCACTCCTTGCTGACTTTCACTTCTTCCCTTAAATCTTAATTTCATTTTTGGACCACAAGGGATAGTGAATAAAACTGCATCTGGTGGTGTGCCATGCCCTCTTTTGTAGTTACCTTTCCCTTTGCTGCTCCAGTGATTCAAAGAATGAAGAGGATGTGTGAGCTGTCCAGTGGGCATTGCTACTAAAATACGCCACCCTCTAACTTGCATCATTGGATCATACCAAGAGTAGGAATTTACAGAAAACATTTCAAAGAACTCCAGTGACAGGGAAATAATCTTTGTTTCTTTGTATCTGTTCAGTCAGGGAGCTGGGACCAAATATCACTGGGGTTGCAACGTGACTTTCAATAGTTGTATGTTCCATTATAAAATCTAAAGTTAAGGCTATACTTCCACCCAGAAGATCACTTGAACTCTGTCCCTTTGATCCCAATGCTGATGAGACTTTCTCAAAGTGATCACAGTTTCTTACCCTCCCTAAGTCTTTCAAAGCATGTTATGGAGATAAAGGAGTAGAAAGCGTGTTTGTTACTGTCACCTTACGTGACCATTAAAGTTACCTTCATGCCACACACTCTAGTTTTCTAGTGCTTGAGTTATCAGAATTGACCTCAGACCCTGGAAGGCCATGAGGAACATTGTGGACCATCTGGAACCATAACTCCTTATTACACAGTTGGAACTGTTACTTTCCTTTGTAAACGAGAAATTAAACAAGACATGGTTATGGGCTGGTTTGGATAGCCAAACTCTGTCTCTTCTCCCCTTTTCCTCCCTCACCCTCTCCTTCCGTGGCTCCTGAATTTTTTTGGGAAAACTTACCTTGGGAACTCTTCACCAAATGACTCAAATTTGCACCATGGTCATAGATAATTCCTCATTTCTGGAACTGCAATACTAATTTTCAAGTACATCTGATTTTTCTTGTATATAATATTGAAATTACAGGATTATTGTTGGAAACATTGGGGTTACTTTTCCTCTAGTAATAGATAAGGAATGAATTTAGCTTCTGGATAAGAGAAGCCTGCATGTTGATGCTATCATCTTGCGCTGTATCCTCTGTGAAGTAGATCCTCATTTTTGTTATCCGAACTGGTATCCAAAATTAGTTTTATTGTGCAGGTATGTTAATGAAACATTGATCCTCCTTAGTAGGGTTTAACAGAATATTATTTTCAGAATAACTCAAGTGTAAAACACAACCCAGAACTGTTAGGCATAATGTGTAGTGAAGCTGACAGATCCCTATTCACTGTTTTTATCTCTCGTTTAAATGTTATACTAATGTATACTGCAACTAATAGTTTCTACTGATTTCTTTTCTTTTTTTTGTCCTATGCAGATCACAATGAAGATGGTGCCAAAAATGCTGTCTCCTCTAGTGAAAGAATGGGCCCCTGAAGCATTTGTTATTTCCTTTAAATTAGAAACTGATCCCTCCATCTTAATTGATAAATCAAGGAAGGCTCTGGAGGTGTATCATCATCAGGTGGTGATAGCAAATGTCCTTGAGTCACGGAGAACTTCTGTTCTTCTTGTAACCAAAGACTCAGAAACTAAATTGTCACTTTCTGATGAAGAAATAGCACAAGGTGTGGAAATAGAGGAGAAGATAGTGAACAGTCTTCAGTCTCGACACACAGCATTTATAGATAAACAAAACTCTGAAGGGAAAGGACCAGCTTGCTCTAGTTCTGAAAGATTAGAAGCAAATTGAACTTTAGGAGGGTGGGGGTGGAGCTGTAGGAAATCTTTATTACAGGTGAATGGAGAAAAACACTATGAAGCATTACACATGAGGTAAAAAGACTGAACATCCAACATAGTCTGGCTCATGCATGACTTCAAAAGTTATTTGCTGCTTATGTTAAAAAAAAAAAAAATACACTGTAATGAAAACATTCCCTAAAACATGGTATTGTGCCAGTTTGTAGAAAGGAGAAGAATGTGTTTTCATAATTCTCTCCTATTGCAGGGGTGGGGAAACAAGGGATAGATGTGCATTTTACAGTTTCCTAGGATCTGCTTCTTCAAAATCCCATGTATCAGGCTGTTTTGAAGTCCCAGAAGATTGGGTAGAGCTCACCAGAAAAACCCTCACACCTGCAACTGAAGTAGAAGGCATAGGCACAGGAATCATTTAAACACAGGGGCAAAAATGATTAAACAGGAAGGTGTGGGGTTTGATCAAAGATGTAAAATGGGAGCCAGCTGGGGATACTGAGTGGAGAACCCTGGACAGCACCCACCACTCCACAGAGAAGGTGAAGAAGTCAAAGGAACTCTTTCCAGATATGAGACAGTCAGGGATTGGGAGCAGGCTGTGTTATTATAGTGAACTGCCCCGTGAAGCTGCTGCTTCCTGGTTTGTTAAATGACCATTTTGCTGGTAGCAGGAGGAGGTCTTTTGACTTTGTGGGGCCATGGATAGAAAGTGCATAGAGGAGTGGAGGTGGGGAGAAGTGCAGCCAGAACATCAGCAGAATGATCTGGAGGAGGTAGAAAGGGCTGTTACCTGTTAGGTATGGGCCTGGATCTCCCTCTTTGGAGAAGGGGCAGGCCTAGGAGATGTAAATGAACCATGTCTGTGCTCAGAGCTATGTATAAGAGTTAATGAAATGTTGATCCTCCTTAGAGTGGCTAACTAATATCTGTGGTGGGTGAAGCGTCAGAGTTGGAATAAAAACTGGCAGAGATGGATTGACAGAATTGTGTATGCTATTCAAGTGGTGTGCTCACAGGGTGGAGGCTCATGGGATAGTGACCTGATCCCATCCACGTAACAATCTTATTCCATCTTCTGAAGAGAGATTTTCTTCCTTTAAATTTGTGCCAGTCAGATCCAGACCAAAGGCATTGTACCTGCCTTGGGGACTCAGTAATTCCTTACTTTAATCTCTACTCCCATATAATGTTTTGCTATGTTCACACTGAAACCCATTCCTTAATTTCCAACATGCTGTAATGAGAAGTGGTAACTACAGTTAGCTCTGCCTCTGTGGGCAACATGGAAGTTAATTTTACGTGATCTTGAAATGGACTCTGGAGTATTTTTAAAATAGAAATAGAATGCAATATTAAGTTGAGAGTTCAGCCACTAGTAGAGAAATTCAGACTTCTGCAGGTTAGCCTCTGCTCATTCCAGGGCAATAAAAAATTGCTGGAAACTGACTTTTGTATGTCAAATTCAGCTGTCAGGGGACTTTTTCAGATAAGTCAAATGTGATCCAAAGAGTGGGGACAAAGTTTAAGGAGAGAGGCCAAATGATGGCAAGATTTTGATACAGGCCTGGGAATCAGAGTGTGGAAGCAGTACTGCTTGGCCAGCACAACACGTGTAATGGAGGAACTCAGCAGGCTCATGGGACTTGCATGAGAAACACTCAGCAGCATTGGAGGGAGTGGAGGAGGCAGCTATTGGAGATGGACCAGGATTGAGGTTGGAAGGATGGATTACATGGTAGCAGAGTTTTGAGCAGACAGTTGTCAGCTGATTTGGGAAGAGGGTTTGAGAAGTTGTGAATAAATGAGTTGGAAAGCAGAGCAAATGGTAGGATGGGAAAAGGAGATGTGTGGATATCATTAAAATTGATGAGGTGGGGATTAGAAGAAACCTGATAGAACTAAAAGGGAAGATGGCTCTTTTGATAAGAGGTGTTGATCCATGGTTCAGCATTAAATTAGTCAGGGGCTATGAGGTTGGAAGGAGAGAGCAGTTGGCCTGGCCTGGGAAATTGTAAAGAGGAGAAAAGTGGGGAGTTTTAATTGAAGAGGAAGTAGGATGGGGAAGATTTGAGAGAGTGGGAATGATATATAACATGGTGTGAAAAGAGCTAAATAAGGTAGTTTTGAGGGAAGAAAAGGAGGGTGGGGACTTTGGGATTGTAAGGAATAGGACTGAAAAAGAAGCTTCTTTGGAGATGATGGGGCATAAGGGAGTGTGGGAGAAGGAGACTGCCACAGGATAGTGCAGGCAGTGATGGTAGAAGAAATACATGCTCTATTGCAGTAATTCCCAACCTTTTCTCTGCCATGGCACACCTTGGTACCTTTATCTACTCTTAGGCACACCACCATATAGTCTCCAAATGAATTCATGAAAATTCATGAGCCAATCCAGAACTCTTGAGTAGTTTTTCAAAAAATTCCATGGCGCACCTGGTCAGGCCTGAGGGCACACCTGTGTGCCATGCCACACTTGTTGGAAAATGCTGCTCTGTTGGGAGCAGAAAGAACAATAAGGTTATGAATAGTGGTGGAGGAGGGATAGGGTAAATGGAGGGCCTATGATGAATGAATCATCAAAGAAGAGACAAAAGTGACTGAAAAAAATGAGGTGGTGGGGCATAGGCCTATGGGAAGGTTGAGCATGAAAGGAGTGGGGAAGTACAGTGCAAAAATGGGAACTGGTGGACAAGAGGGAGAGTGCACTGAGACATGAAATTAGGGAAGGGAGGCAGAGATGAGGTAGCAAATGAAGAATGTTAATGAGCCTGAAGGTTAGGCAGAAGTGATAGAAATATGAATGGTGAATAATTAGGAGATGAGTCAAAAGGACAGGTATATCTTTTTAATGCATGCAGTTTTAAAAATCTTTTTGATTGCTCTGCACAGTATGGAGATCCTATTTATTATGTTTTATTATAGTATTGCCAAGGCACCGACCAGGAAAAGGGTCCAATTGTGCTGTTCACTATGCAGATGGCCTTTGTCCTGAAAAACTTAGTCTAAAAAATTGACAAGGTAGACAAAGGGGTGGACTGTTGGAGAAAGATCATACAGATGAAGTAAACATGGCTCTGGGGAATCACCCAGAGTTCTTTCTGATCGACCAACTATTTTCCCAAAATTAGACTCCTATTGTCTGAACTGCTTGGGGAAGACTGTTTCCAACTACTCAGTGCACCCAAGGCCTGGAAAGATGGGCAGAAACATCCACAGACCTTTCTTCAAAGTAAACCCATAGTGGTTAAGTCTTCAGAGCTATTGAGGGTTTGGGTAGGTGTCTTGATTCTGTGAAGGGCCAAAAAAGTCCAACTGACTTCAACGGGAGTAGAATTAGGACCCTAGTCAGGGCTGGCCCAACCACATAGGTGAAGTAGGTGGTCACCTAGGATGCTAGGCTTTAAGAAGTGCAAAATTAGATGAGTGATCTTTATTTAAAAAATATATTAATATGTTATCTCTTATAATGGGGGGGGGGGTGCCAAATATCCATGGGCTGACCCTAGTAAGGTATAATGTGAAGAAGTATTCAAATCTAAAAGAACATGGGAGTTTGGTAAATTTTAAAGGATGCTCTAATTCTGCAAGCCCTGCCACAGAGATTTTGTCTACTTTGGAATCTGATGTGACAAAGCAGAGGGAAAATGGAGGCAGAAAGAAAGGGGATGCTGGTGCCACCTGTTTTCTTATGTATACAGTTTGATTGTTTTAAATGATACAATTTTAAATATAAATTAGTGGCTCACCACACCTAGCAACATGGACCCTGTAAACATTTGCTAGTTCCCTGTGGGTAGAGAAGGGGTATGGGGGGAGCCCCTAGGGTGTTGCATGACCCCAGGGTAGTGAGAGGGGACCACAGAATAAATGGGGGTGGAGTTGGGGACTGGGCCCCAGTGTTCCCAGGGGGTGGGAGTGGAATCACGGTGGGGAACAGCCGCTAGGCCAGGGGTCTCAAACACGTTGCCCATGAGCCCAAAAGGTATTTCCCATGGTCCACAAGGACACTCTGGTTACGGATATTTGCAGTATCACTGTATGAAGAGGTTTCAGTTGTGCTGTCCGCCGACCAACCTACTAGTCCTCCTGTGGCCCTCCTGGTGATTTGGGTTTGAGACCCCTGGCTTAGGGGGACCTCGCTGACTCCCTCCCCCCCACGTGGGGCCGGCCTCTGGAGGCAGGGGAGGGCGGGCGGAGCAGGGTGGAGCCAAGTTCGGGGGGGGATGGGGGGCGGCTGCTCGCGGGAGAGACCCCTCAGAGTGGGAATGGATCCTTCCGTTGCCATGACACCCCCGCTCGGCAACAAAGCTCCCCAGCTGCCGCAGAATAGACGGCCCCGTTGCCATGACGCCCGCGGCCCCGCCCCCTCGCCATCCCCAGCGCCTGCCGCTCGCGGGGCCCAGGCGGCCTTTGGGCTGCCCCGCGCGCCCGCCGCATGGAGGAGCCCGAGCGGGTGAGTGACGGAGACCCGCGCCGGGGTGCCGCTCCCCGCCCCCGGCCTGCCCTCTGCGGCCCGGCCCCGGCCCCGGCTCCGGCTCCGGCCCCGGCTCCCCAGCACGGGGCCCGCTGCAGGAGAGGCCCTGCCCCAGTCCAGAGACGCCGGCCCAGGACAAGGTGTCCCACCACCACCACTCATCCCTCCTCCCCGCCGTACCCATTGCCCCATGGTTCAGCTGCCCCCCGGTGCTGCTGAGCTCCCCCTGCTCCCCGCTCCCTGGCCAGCTTTTAATCCACTCTGCCAGGTTACTGAATTTATCCCGTGCATTAACCGAGGGAGCTGCCAGCCCCTTTGCACTACATGGGCCTTGTTCATGCAACTTACAGGGTTTTCCCCAGGAACCGAATTAGGGGGTGCCTGAATTTACAGGGGTGCGTGAAGGGCAAGACCGTGAGGGGTGAAGGTGAGCTGTGTTGTATCGTAGTGAAAACCGAAAATCGTTTTGTTTGATTTAACTCATGTTGTAAAATCACACAAATTCACGCTTCGTCCCCAAGTCTACTACGTAGTAGCATGTCTACATCCTTTCTGGTTTCTTGTTGTAAGTTTGCACAGCTCTTAATGCACCTCTCAAGTGCAGTGTGCGTTGTAAGTTTGCACAGCTCTTAATGGACTTCTCAAGTGCAGTGCATTCATCTTGGAGGGGAGGTTTCTCATGTGTCCAGTGCTTCCCATCCTTTATGACGTGCTCGTGAGCAGACTTCTTTCAGAACACAAACTTCAATCCTGTGAGGAAAAGGGTCACTTGGCTGTAGCTGGAGTGACTTAGGAGTAGCAAGAGAGAAATTTTTATTTCTTTCGTCCCAGGAAACAGTACAAAGATTGTGTTGCACCATAGTGATGATAAAGAAGAAGCTGAGCAAGGTGTAAAGCCTTTAAAAACAGACTTGGGATACCATCCCCAGCAGGGGCAAGGCTGACCACTCAAGTAGCCACTCCCTCCCCAGCAGAGGGCTGAGTGGGGTGGGGCTGATGGTTGGGGGCAGGCTGATGTGGGGCAGCGCACTGCAGGACCAGCCCAGCCTGCAAGTGGGATGGACTGGCACTGTAGTGTGGTGTGGGTTGACTGTGACTGCTCTGGACCAGTGGGGCCTGGGCTGCAGCCCCTAAAGCTCCTGCACCATGCTACAGCACCAATCCACCCCACCCCGAGCTTGGGCCAGTCCTGTGGTGCACTGCCCCATATTGGCCTGCCCTCAGGCACCAGCCCTGCCCCACACGCCTTCTGGGGCTGGCCTGGGAGAGGGTGGTGCTGGTGCAGCTGCAGGGTGAGGAGGAGAACAGGCTGCTCCAGGCTTGGGGCATTGTCCAATGGGCTTGGGGCATGGGCTGAAGCTTGAGGTTAAATCTTTGTTCATTCATCATATGACATTCCACTTTGTGCTCAAATTCTCTGTTCTGCCCTGATCACACAGCAGCTCCAACGGTTATAGTCACAGTGCCTTACACCACTCAATTACTAGTGACTGTAGGACATTTGGGCATCTCCATCACCTGCAAGCTCCTCTACTTTTACTATAATGATTTATGGTACGTCCTCATCTTGAGTAGTGTGCAGGTATGGTAGTCCCATCGCAAAAGAGATATATTGGAATTGAAAAAGTTACAGAGAAGAGCAACTAAAATAGTTAAGGATATGATTTCATAAAGAGATTAAAAAGTCTGGGACTCTTCAGTTTGGAAAAGATGACTAAGGGCTAGGATAGATGTCTATAAAAAATGTTATTTACACTTTCAGATAAGACAAAAACTAGGGGGTCACCCAATGGAGTTAATAGATAGAGGTTTAAAACAAACAAAAGGAAGTGCTTCTTCACACAATTCACAGGTAATCAGAACTTTTTTTTCCAGAGGATGTTATGACGGCTAAACCAGATTTCAAAAAGGAAATGCCATAACCAGGTTCAAAAAAGAGCTAGATAAGTTCATGGAGGATAGGTCCATCAATGGCTATTAGCTAGAATTGGTAGGGATAAAACACTATACTCTGAGGGTCTCTAGCTTCTGTTTAACAGAAGCTGAGAGTGGATGATGGGAGATGATTTGCTTAGCGATTGCCTGTTCTCCAAGCGCTGCTCACATCTGTTGTGATGTAGGTGTGTACATGCCATGGTGCATGGTCTCTCAGAAAACTTTTTGCCCTTAGCCTGTCCCCATGTGGTCAGCAGCCAATACTCCCCTCCAGTCCCGCCCTCTGGACACGTTACATAGGTGGCACTGACCCTGCACCCCCTTCAGTTACTTCTTTCTGCTCAAGTGATGGTCTTGGAACTGCTCTGCCCTTGTTTTTCCCATTGTATTTTGCTGCAGTTAGTGTGGTTATTTTAGTCCAGCCTCTAGCCTGGAAGTTTAAAGAAGTTTAGCTTCTAGGGCTCAGCGTGTCTCAAGCACTGGTCGAGCATCTGGGGCTGCATGTTGTGCTTGGCACTGGCCTGCAGCCATGCTGGGCTTCAAACCATGTGCTTGCTGTGGGAAGGCCCTTCCAGTCAGCAACCCCCACAACGGCTGCCTGGAGAGCCTGGGCAAGGGCCACAGAGCTAGCAAGTTTTGTATTTGCTGGTTCTTCAAGCCCTGGACTCAAAAGGGGGACAGAGTGCCGGCACTGAATGCTCCGGTGATGGGGGAAAAGATCTGACCTCATCCTTGGTCTCTTTCCCTGGTATGGGCCAGAGACCTTCTGACTCTAGCCTTGAAGACCATGTTGATCCCAGCCCCATTGACACGGGAGGCCTTCAAGGTGGCAAAGGCACTGCTGACCTTGCTGATGCCTCCCACAACAAGACTAGTGGCATCAAGGGGAAAACAGTCTTTGCCCTCCAGGGCCTGGTACTGCCCTCTCCATGGGCCCAGCCCTCAGGCACTGCAGTCCCTGGCACAGGACAAGAGAGTATGGCATCTGAGCTCAGCAGGGGTGGAGAAATCCACACCCACTTCCCTGATTTCGGGGACCAGTGAGGCCTGGCAATGACTGTCCCTATCAGCAGGATGCCCCATCTCCCCAAGCACAGGGTCCAGATCAGGGGCTAAACCGGATCTGCTGTCACCAGCCCCAGAGACACCATGTGGCCACTCCCTAGCACAGGACTTGACACTGTCACCACTGCAGTCACCTGGCACTGCTCCCACCCTCAATTGGCAGTGGAGGCCATGATTCGGCACCAGCATTGATCACCCTCTTTGGTGTTGGCACTGGATGTTGCCATTGTAGACATGGGGTTTGAAGAGGTCGCTGCCACTGACGGAGGCCCACTTGTCAGGGAAGCACTGTCAGAAGCACTTGGTGGCTGGGGACCAACATTGGTCCAGGGAATGTCATGGCCACAGTACCTGCTTCTCAGATTCACCACAGGCCTCACCTGGCAGCACTGACTTGGCACCAGAGGCCTGTAGAGGCTGCTCCCGACACTGCTCCCACCACCACTCTTGATGGGATGAGTGCCCTTTGACTCCCAAAGAAAAGTCAGCCCTGACACTGTCACCTCCCCCAGCGCAGGCCATCCACAATTGAGCAGCCCAGTGATCATACTGGGGCCCTTGGACCATGCCACTGAAAGGGGCCCTTTCCACAGCTCCTCAAGGGCACTGCTCTCTCACTCCAGCTGAGACCCACATGGGTCAAACTCCGAGTTGAACCTTGGTTAGCAGGAGTATATCACCCTTGCTATCATGCCCTGGGGTGAGTGGTCATGGTCTTTCAGGAGATCCTAGAGGCCTTGAGGATTTGGCAATGGCTGAGCTTTCCACAAAGGGGGGTCCCCTTCAAGATACAGAACCCCTTGGTAACCTTGATCACAGACACATCAGACCTGGGATGGGGTGTACATATCAGCTCCAACCTGAGTACTCAGGGGAGATGGTACACAGAGAAAATTCCCCTCCTCATCAACATGAAGGAACTGAGGGCAGTGCACCTGGCCTGCAAGGTCTTCCTCAGTTAGGTCAAGGGTAGGACAGTGCAGGTTCTCACAAACGACATAGTGGTAATGTTCTACCTCAGTTGCCGTGGGGGGCCCTGCTTATCAGCCCTATGTGAGGAGGCAATCCATCTCTGAGAATTAGCACCAGAGAACAATTTATATTTAGTAGCAGCATATCTGCTATGGGCAAGGAATGACCATGCAGACAGGCTCAGCAGATGTTTCCTGATGCAACATGAGTGGTCCCTACTCCCAGAAATAACAGCACCCATCTTCCATGCTTGGGGCCTCCTCAAGATGGACCTATTTGCAAGCAGCATGAACCAGAAATGCAAGCTGTTCTTCCTTCTCATGGGCCGAGAGAAGGGTTCCATGTTGGATGTGTTCTTTATTACCTGGGCAGGGCCCCTACTCTATGCCTCCCACCTATCCCTCTGATCCACGGTGTTCCAGTAAAGATCGAGGGACAGGATGAAGGTGATCTTGGTAGCCCAAGGATGGCCCCACCAGCTGTGGTTCAGCAGACTTTGTGATCTGTTAGTAGCCCCTCCCAGGGCACTACAGAAGAGGGGAGATATCTTCACCCAGGACAATGGGTAGCTCCAGCACCCAGATGAGAGTGCATGCTCCCTATAAGTTCAGGAGATCCTAGTGGGGAGCTGGAAGCCATCCACTCAAGCCACATATAGGGCAAAGTGGAAATAATGTACCAACTGAGCGATAGCTAAGGGTGTCGTCCCAGAAAAAGCCCCGATCCAGGTGATACTTGACTACCTCTTCCCCCTAAAGATGGGTGGGCTGGCTTTAGCATCCCTCAGATTCCACCTGGCAGCAGTCTGTGCCTTCCACTGGTCCTTCCAAGATGTCACCCTCTTATCTTACCCCATGACCACTAGATCTCTTAAGGGGGTAGAGAGGTCATACCCACAGATCCGTGACCCAGACCACATACTCAATGGCCTAATGGGGCCAACCTTTGAGCCCATAGATTCTTGTTCCCTACTACTCCTGTCCTGGAAGGTGGCATTCCTAGTAGCTATCACTTTGGCCAGGAGGGTCTCCAAGGTAAGGGTCCTGGTCTTGAGGCTATACTAGACAGTGATCCATAAAGACAAGGTACAGCTTGTACCACACACAGCATTCCTGCTGAAGGTAGTCTCCTCCTTTCATGTCAATCAAGACATTTTCCTCCTTGTATTCATCCCTGAAATGCACATAACAGAAAACCAAAGAAGGTGGCATACCTTGAACATCAGAAGGGCCCTCATTGCTGTCCTATATTGAGAGGATGAGGCCATTCCAGAAGTCAACGCAGCTCTTTGCAGCAGTTGTAGAGTGAATGAAGGGCCAAACGGTGGTGTCACAGTTTATCTCATCCTGGATAATGAGCTATATCAAGAACTACTACCATTGTTCTAATGTGCCCCTTCCGGGATTGGTCAGGGCACACTCAACTAGAGCTCAAGCCTCATCTGCTGCCTTGTTGGCTCAAGTGCCTATCCAGGAAATCTGGAGAGTGGCAACCGGGTCATCCCTGCATACAATCATGTTGTACTCTGCCATCATCCAGCAGACAAGGGACGACACAGCCTTCTGCAGAGTTATACTAGAGGCAGGGAAATTGTAACTCCACCCAACATCCTCCGTAAGGCTTGTAAGTCACTTACATCAGAGTGGATGCGAGCAGCACTTGAAGAATGGAAGGTTGCTTACCAGTAGGCATCCTTCTTTGCGATGGTCTGCTCACATACCCTCCCTCCATCCCTGCTTTTTGAAGTTCGTGGAAGGAAGGGACTGAAGGGGGAGGGGGGCAGGGTCAGCGCCACCTATATGCTGTGCTTGGAGGGAGGGACTGGAGGGGGCGTTGGCTGCTGAACTTACGGGGACAGGCTAAGGGCAAAAAGCTGTCTGAGAGACTGATCTATGGCACATACACACCTACATCAGAATGGATATGAGCAGCTAATCTCGAAGAAGGATGCTTACTGGTAAGTAACCTTCCGTTCTGTTCATTCCCTCGGAAGCATCTGGCATTGGCCATTGCTGGAAGACAGGAGATAAGCCACAGTTCTCACCCAGTATGTCTATTCTTACATTCTTATGTAAAAAATAATTATAATGTAATAATAAAAATGTTTAATACAGAAACTCCCTAGTGTAATGACTTCTTGAGTTAGCAATGACTTGGCCAAGATTTTTAAAATGCATTATTTGCCATATTAGGAAATGTGTATTTATAGAAGTTGCCCAGTCACAAATCTAGCATTCTGCAGCAAAGTCACTAAAATATAGGCCAATAAACAAATGTGTCCCTCCCTTCACTGCACACCACTGGTAGTATTTGCCTTTGATCCATGGAGACCTGTAGTTCAGAGGTCCTTTCATGAGTTCACTTTCCACGCTGAGCGCTGGGAGTGGTGAAAGCACCTTTCTTGTTCCTCTAACCTGGGGATCAGCAATGCAGGCTCAATGAGCCACCTGTTGCTCCCTGAGTGTCCCCTTCTGGCTCCCTGGCAATCTCCTCCAGGGAGCCAGGTGTGCCCTGGGGACTCCCGGCTGACCCCAGCATTGTGGCCAAATCAGGGTCGCCGGGGTCATCCCCACCCTCCCACCACAATTGGATGAGCCAGAAGAAGTCCAGCAGCTGCGCTGAAGCCCCTAGCACTGGCAGAGAGTGTATGGGTGGCACAGGCTCCCTCCATCACTCCACTGGCAGGGCAGAGCAGTGATGCCCTGCCTACCCCCAGCCGGCTGTCCTTCAGAGCTGCAGCTTGCGGAGGCGGAGCCCCTGGAATGGTCCCTCCGCAGAGTTCAGGATGCTTCAACCTGGCCACTCCAGGTCTCAACAGAGGCCACCTTGCCCCCAGGCCCTGGATCGGGCCCGTTCAACCCTGAGGTGTCTGGGTTGAAGTGGCCTGAACTCCATGGAGGGGCCATTCCAGGGACCGCACCTCTTCAAGCTGCAGGTCTCCACCAGCTGCTTTTGGGAGGGACAGCCAGCTGGGTGCAGACGGGCAGCGCTGCTCCGCCCTGCCAGCAGAAGGAGGGACAGAGGGAGCATGCACCACTCACATGCCCACTGCCAGCGCCAGGGGGCTGTGGCACAGCTCATGGACTAGCTCAGGCTCATGCGGTTGTGGTGGGACAGTGGAGGGAAATGACTCTTCTGCTCTTTTGGGTTGCTGACCCCTGCTCTAACAACTCCTTGCTATGTAGGCCACGTGCTCTGGCTGCTGTTGTTTGTCATGCAGGGCCAGCTCTGCTGCGAGGCAAGAGACAGACATGGCTTCGGGTGACAGTTCTTAGGGGCGCCTAGCCCCCCTGAAGATCAGGCTGGCTCCCGCCTCTTCAACTCTTTCCTGGCAGCTCAGGCACTATTAGTCAAACTGCAGCTTAAGTAATGTAGGCAGAGTGCACTTTAAATCCCTGTGCAGGCAGACGCTGGAGATTTATGCACTTTGGAAGACCATTTTCAACCTCCATGAGAAGGGGGGGGTGCAAAATCAAAATTTGGCTTGGGGTGCCACTACCTCTTGAGCTGGCCCTGTTGTTATGCCACTGTTCACTCTACCATTCTTTTGCTGATGGCCCTGAATCATAATACCTTCTGCTGCTTCTTGCCACTGTGACATCTATCTGAGCCAATTTCTTGAGGTTGCACCCAGCTCTCAGTGATTGCAGCTCTTGATGGGGAAACCTCATTCCTTGTGCAGCCAGGGCAGTCTCTCCCACAGCAAGTCTAAGCATTTCTGATTATCAGGGATTTCAACTCCAGTGGTCACTTAAAAAAATAAAATCTTCTCTGTGGAGCCTAATCAGCTCTATCTTTTAACAGGAGGGTGAGAGGTCAAATAATGCCTGTGACTCATAGGTAGAGTCCACACTACCAAGCAAACACTTGTCCCCTCTGCCCCCTTCCAGTGGGAGCTGGCATTAAAACCCCTTGTTTAGCAAGCGCAGCTGATTCAGACCTTGCCTACAAATCATAATTCAAAATTATTACATTGGCTAACATCGCCGAAACCAATGTGCTGACCTTGTCATAAAAAAACACAGCAGCGAGAGGATGCTAATGTTTGTTCATATAGTTCAAATTTATTATGCTTTTTCAGGTACAGGAATTTTACCACACACTGTATATGCTTTTAATGTGTGTTATAATGCTTCAGTTTCAATTCTAATTTCCAATCAAGAACTGAATTGACAACATTGCTTATAACTAGGTGACCACTGGTGTGGGGGCAGAGGGGGAAATTCTGAATGATGTATACCCCTCAAGAAGCTTCTAGGAAAGTCTCTGATCTTGTCTGACATTTTGCTAGTTAAGAAATGTCTCATTTAAAATGTTTTCTAGAAGGATGTGTTTTTCCAGTCTGGATAAAACTCAGGTATGCCTTGATTTTAGGGAATGAGCTGGCTGCTACCCAATCTAGAATAGGGGGCTTATAGGCTGAGCAAAACAGATGGAAGTAAAGGTGTGGCTTATTTCAGCCCCCTTTAATGAGGGAATGTCACCCCTGTGTATTGTTTAGGGGTACATTTTGAACAACTGCCCAAATTTATACATAGAGCTATTTCTGTTGCTTATAGACATTTGCTAGGTAAAGCATAGATATGTGAGTTAGTAAGTAGTGCAAGAAGCCAGCAGGCTTCAAAGGCTCTAAGATAGTAAATTAGGCAGATTGAAAGATAAGGGCCAAAAGCCTTAGCAAGGTAGGAAACTGCTAGATGCCAATTGATGCTAGTTTGGGATATTTTAAGACAGAAACATCAGCACATGCTCAACCACAAAAATGCTGTAGCAACCAATTGACATATATGCTAACAAGCTGGAAGTAGATGGTATAATAATGCATGAGAGGAGAGTATCTCAACATTATCAGGGTGAAGAAATTTAGATATAGATAGGGAAGGCTGGACATCTTTATGAATTTTCATGGCTGCCATGGAACCCTATAACCTCAGACTACCTTGTTGGAATCTTCTTGGTATGCCAGAGATAGGATCCTTTGTGGCTCACTTATCTCATGGATCACAGATATCCTCAAGAGATGTTGTGGGTATACAAATGCTCTGATTCTGACATCTTGACTGTTCTGTATTACCTCTACCTACTTTGCTGGGTTGAAATGTTTGTGATTTTGCAAATGTTTTAATAAAAATATTACACAGTCAAGAGGCCTTTTGTCAATGTGACTGTCTCTCCCATGTCCATTAGATTCCTGACAATAACTCTGGATATGATCTTGAGGCAGGACCCTTCCAAACCACAGAATACTAACTTGGAAATTCTGATTTCCATACAATCACTAAAATCAAGCAACAGCTGTCTTTCTTTAAAATTGCCAGGGAGTTGCTATTAGCCATTATTAAATGATTGTGGAAATCCTTCAGTTTTGGAATAGAATCCAAACTAGTATATGACACTTGAGTCTGATAATCTCTATGGTATATTTTTGTATCACTTCCTAAACTGGGCATAAAGGCAATGCCGCAATATTTTCATCCCAAGATCCTCATATCCCAAATACCTCTCATCCAACAGAAGTCATCAGATTTAATGTCGTTAAATGCCTTTCGGAGGCAAATGCTTCCATTACATTAATTTTATTTGTTTTCTGCATTGCTGTTACATACACACTAACTGCAGCTGAACTTTTACTGGTTCAGAAATATTATGGCTACACAAATCTTGCCCAGGAAGAAATGTTTTAGATGTTTGAGTAGGTTACAGTTTGATGATTTCTTCTGACAGGAAAAAGTACAGCTGGAAGACATGCTTCAGCGGCTCAAGGAAGAAGGAATTGACCCTTCAGCTTCTGCAGATGAACAGCTTTGTTATATTTGGCGCTTATTCTTACGTAATGAAGACAAGTTACGATCTGCTAGTCAGGACTTAGAGAATCTTCGACAACAGCAAGCAGAAGAAATGAGAGAGGTAAGAACTACTTGATGTTAGTCATCTTCTTCATAAATATTTATTTGTGCTTTCCATTATGATTTCACTTTTCATCAGTGCTTTCCTTCATCTCTTGTCAGTTCAGCTAAATGATAACATAAAAGAAACATTACCAAATCTTATCTATACCAAAATGTCAGGTGACTGGACACCAGAGTGGAGGTGCCAGAGAGTGTAAGATAGCCACAGCTACTCAGCAACTGGCTGATTTCCTACTGCTTAAATCTATGCTGGACATTGTAATCTTTCTGAATGCAATTTGGCATCATTCATTAAGTCACTGAAAAAGCAGTGTTATCCCTGATGTAGAATAAGTAGTCTGCAATCCATTGCTAATTAGCACTGAGTGATCTGATAATTAAAATGAATCCATTTTTAATTTTACCTTGATAACCAGAGGTTAAAGTATAATTTGGTGGGCTCTGGAACACTCCTGAATTTCCAGCCCCCATCACACACATCCAAGCCTCCTTCACACATGTCTGGGCCCCCTTCACCCTGCCCCCCATACACCTGCCATCCACCCCAGCTACTGCCCAACAAATGCCTGCCCCGCACTAGACCTCTCTTTTCTCATGTCTTCCTGAGCCCCAATCCCCATTCCCTAAGTTCCCTGCCCCCATATCCCCATTCCAGCCATCCTAACCCCCAACCCTCCAGCTCCCCTGTCTTCACTTCACCCCTTTCAGCCCCCCAACCCCCTCCACACCTTCCCAGACCACCATCCCAACCCCTTCTCACCATCCCTGTCACGCTGAGCTGCTGTCTGCCTGACTGTCCCGAAACCCACCACCCCACCCCCTGGGTCCCCTTAACCTGTGCTGCTGAGGAGCCAGGCCAGGCTGGCCAGGGGGGATGGAGATGGAGAGAGACTGTGTCTGGGCCATGTGTGCTACCTGGGCCCAGCAGGAAGGGGCAGGACCACCACAGGCTCTGGCGGAGGAGAGGGTGGTCAGGCTCGGTCCAGCCCACAGCCCCTTGTGTTGGGCCTGGGGGAATGCACTTGAACTTAGTGTTCTGGTGCATTCTTCTATTTTTAGGGGGCCTAGAAAGCAGCATTCCAGTACATTCCTCTATTTTAGGGGGCCCTGGAACAGTGTTCCTGGGCATTTCAGCTTACTTTAACCCCGATAACAAACTATGCTAATAGAAACTAAAAGGCATCTTTCAAAAGTTGGAAGTCAGATCCTCCTGAGGAGAACAGAAAAGAGCATAATGTTTGGCAAATCGAGTGTAAAAGTATAATTAGGCAGGCCAAAAAAGGATTTGAAGAGAAAAGACGTGAAAACTAACAGCAAAAAATTCTTTAAATACATCAGAGGAAGGAAGCCTACCAAACAGTCAGTGAGGTCACTGGATGATCAAGGTGCTAATGGGGCACTCAAAGAAAATAAAGCCATTGTGAAGAAGCTAAATGAAGTCTTTGCATCAATCTTCTCTGCAGAGGATGTGAGGGGTATTCCCACACCTGAAACGTTCTTTTCAAGTGACAAATCTGAGGAAGCATCTCAGACTTGGGTGTCATTTCAGGTAGTTTTGGAAAGAATTAATAAATAGTAATAAATCACCAGAACCAGATGGGATTCACCTAAGAGTTTTGAAGGAGCTAAAACACAAAATTTCAGAACTACTGACTGTTTTATGTAACCTGTCACTTAGTTAGCCTCTGTACCAATTGGCTGGAGGATGGCTAATGTAACATAAATGTTTTAAAAATGCTCCAGAGGTAGGGTTACCAGATACCAAAGCATGGAAAGGAGGACAGGGAAGTACAAAAAGGAGGACATTGGAGGACACCAATGTTCCCTCTAAGGGGAGAGGGCAGCTGAGCAACGCCTGTTGCTTGCTGCGCTCCCCCCCCCACCCCACAGGGCCCGCTGCGCAGCTCCCCCGGCTCCCGGCGGCATCCCCCCCACTCCCACCCGCCTCCCCCCGCTTCCGACAGCCCCCCGCTCCCAGCATTACCCCCCACTCCCAGTCCCCCCGCTCCCGGCAGCAGCCCCCCCCCAGCCCCCACAAACTTACCTTGGAGCTGGACTTGAGGCAGGGCCAGCCCTAACTCCTGGGCCAGAGAAGATCTATGGAGCATGCCCAGAAAATCTGGGCATGCTCCGTTAGAGCTTCTCTGGGTGGGAGTTTTGAAAACTCCCTGCTCCACAGGAGCTCTATGGAGGGCCTCTGGCTGCCGGCAGTGCACTGCCAGCAGCCTTCCCTGCGCTGGCGGCTGTGGCGGGCTGCGCTGCAGCGCGCAAGCGCAGCTTACAGGGAACATTGGAGGACACATACACATCTGGGTCCCTGGCCAGGCCCCCTTCATCCACTTAGCCACCCCAGCTACTGCCCTCCCTGATGCTTGCTCCATTGATCACCCTACTCCAGAGAAATCTGCCTAGCCCCTAGTTACAGTGTGAGATGAATTGCAAGAACAGCAGCTCAAGACTATCAAATGAATGGCTTAAGTATTTTTCATCTTAACATTAAAGTAACCATAAAGCCAACCACTTTAAGGAGTCACAAAATTAAGTATTTAATGCTTATATCAAGGTGCAAGTCGAATCACACTGCAGAACTCCTATCCAGATTGATATTTTTATATCGTGAGTTACAAATGGAAGCAAACCTCAGTAAATTTAATGTAGTAATTATGGACAAGATTAAAATCAGTTTAAACACACTAAGTTCCTTCACAGAATTCACACTCATTGTTTGATACACGGTGGTGGAGGGCCTTGACTACATGAAGTCTAACAGAAGTTGAGGTGTTGGCTTCTAAAGGAAAAGTAATCTCTGTCAGCAGTATTCTCCCCATGACTTGAAATTAGGAGTGTGGTGCAGGGGGTGCTCACTAATTTGGTATAACACTGTTACTAGCTGACAGCCGGGAGGAGGATGCAGGAGAGGTGTACGGAAATCCCTGTCTAGCCTCAGTTTTGAGCCTCACTGTGCAGTATTTAAAAAAAAATCACAGACAACGTCTTTAAATTTTATACACAAAGGAAAGGAGAAATGAGAAGAAATGAGAGGTGCTGGTTTTTATGTGCAAACCTGCCTGAAACATAACCTTTTTACCTAAAATGTAAATTTCTGGAGACATCATATCCTACTATTGTCTGCCATAAACTACATATGGATATATATCTATTTTATGACAGTTGACATGTTCTGTTTGCTTTTATGTGAAATACACGTCAAATGAGGGGGAAGCAGAATTAGATGTTTGTGACTATAAAATGCTCCTTCCAAGAGGACAGCACCTATTCTTAGATGCAATGATCAGTTTTTTCCCTAAATATACCAAAAGAAACACTCTCCCTGAAAGTAAAATAAAAATAAGCATAGAATATATAAGCAAAAGGCAAAACCAAGCTGCTTGTTTTCTGTGATTTGATAAACTAGTAACAAAGGGACAAATATTGTAATCCTTGCTCAATCAAATTTCCCACTGACTGCATTTAAACTATAGGATCAGGCCCAGCCCAGCAGCTACTTTAGAATGTATAATACTTGCACATCTGTCATCTGTATATCTTAATAAAATGTAAGGATACATCTATAGCGGACTAATCTCATCTTGGAAAGGAGAAGCAAACTGAAAAATCACATTGAGAAAAGGAAAATCATATGGATTCAAACCTCCTCACAATCAAAAGTGAACTTTCCTTGACCACTAAACAGAAGATTTGTTGCCAAAAGTCAAAGTTCATTAGGAGGAATAAAGATCTGGCTTAGCAGAGCCATTAGAGAAAGAAACCTCCCCAGAAACTTTAAGCAGGGCGGCAAAGCAGAAAGCAAAGAAGCAGTCACAGGTTTGTCTCTGGGCACTGCAGAGGCACCATCAAGCTGAAGAAAAATCCCAGCCCCTCCAAAAAATAAGATCAAGCCTTCCCCAAAATCAGGGGAAGTGGAGCAGACCTGAGCTGGAGCCTGGAAAGAAGCCAGGATTGAGGAGCAGAAGCAACAAGGCAAAGTGAAACCACTTCCATGGCCCCAGCCAGCCCTCTTCATTCTCAATAAAGCTGCACCAGCCCAGCAAAGGATCCTCTCCAAATTCCCAACCTGGCCAGCTGCGGAACACATGCTGGAACTGCCTGCTTCTATTTTTAGAGAGGTGCCCCAGCCTCCAGCATAAAAGCCAGACAAAAGGAACTTTTACACTAATGCCTGGAGGACGGGAGGGCAAAAAGGAGGATATGTCCTCCTTTTGCTGGACATCTGGTAACCCTATCCAGAGGCAATTCGGACAATTACAAGCTGGTAAGTCTAACTTCAGTACCAGGCAAATTGGTTGAAATGGTAGTAAAGAACAGAATTATCAAACACACAGATGAATGTGATTTGTTGGGGAAGAGTCTGCATGGCTTTAGTAAAAGGAAATCATGCCTCACCAGTCTATTATAATTCTTAAAGCATGCCAACGAATGTGGAGAAGAGTTATCCAGTAGATATAGTGAGAATTCAGAAAGCCTTTGACAAGATCTCTCACCAAAAGCTCTTAAGTGAAGTAGGCAGTCATGGGATAAGAGGGAAGGTCCTCTTCTGGATCCATAATTGGTTAAAACACAGGAATGAGGAATGTAATAAAAAAAAATTTTTTTTTAAACAACAAAACACATGAATGCTTGTTGGCAAAGGAAGGGTGTCTTAAGGAGAGGAGAAATAAGAGAGAAAGGGGTTTGGGGCTACCTTGAGGGGAGGAGAATAAATGAGGATTGGTGGTGGGGAGATGAGATAGTTTGGGGGCTCAGGTGAGCAGGAGGGAAGGCATGAGTTGAATGGCAGAGTATAGAGGAGAATACAAGCAGGAATGCCTGTCAGCCTCACATTTTCCTATTCTGCATCTGTGTGCCAGAATCTGGGGTATCTGAGCCCTTCACCCTACCCCCCATGTGAGCTGAGATATGGGTTCTTCTGCCTTTTGAGGTGTCTCCCAGAATGTGGGGCCCTCCTGCCCCCCCCCCTCCCCCCAGTGTGGTCTGAGCCTCCCCTCCTTGCCCTCCTTAAGTGAGCTCCAGTCTGGTGGTCCCTGACTACCAGGGTGTTTAAGCTCTGCTTCCCACCTCCTCATGTGCATGTGCCAGGATCTAGGGAGCCTCTATCTATCTATGGTGGTCCAACTGCCCGCCTGCCCCCATGTGCTCTCATGTGTCCCAGGTTCTGAGGACATGCCTTTCTGGGGGGGAAGTCTGAGCACTTCTTCCTACCACTGTATGTGAGCTGGTCTCATAGACTATCATGGAATATTAGGGTTGGAAGGGAGCCCAGAAGGTTATCTTGCTCAATCCCAACTAAGTCACCCCAGTCTGGGTTTTGTCAAACAAGGCCGTAAAAACCTCTGAGGATGGAGATTGCTCCACCTCCCTTGATAACCCATTCCAGTGGTTCACCACTCTCATAGTGCAAAAGGATTCCCTAATATCCAACCTAGACCTCCCTAACTGTAACTTGCTCTTTGTTCTGTCATCTGCCACCACTGAGAATAGCCAAGCTTCATCCTCACTGGAACCCCCTTCAGGTAGTTGAAGGCTGCTGTCAAAACCCCTCCTCACTCTTCTCTTCTGTGGACTAAACAAGCCCAGTTCACTCAGCCTCTTCACATAAGTTATGTGCTCCAGCTGCCTAATCATTTCTTGCTGCCCTCTGCTGGACTCTCCAATTTGTGTACATTCTTTCTGGGGGGCAGGAGGGAAAGGGGGGACAAAACTGAACATAATATTCCAAACATAGCCTCGCCAGTGCCAAAGAAAGGGGAATAATCCCTTCGCTCGATTTGCTGGCAAAGCTCTTACTAATATAGTTCAATGGGCCATTAGCTTTCTTGGCTATAGGGTCACACTATTGACTCATATCTAGCTTCTTGTCCACTGTAACCCTCAGGTCCTTTACTCCAGAACTGCTCCCTTGATGGTTGATCTTCAACCTGAAGTAGTACATGGGATTCTTCTGTCCTAAGAGTACGACTTTGCATTTGTCCTTGTTGAACCTCATCAGCTTTCTTTTGTTCTAATCGTCCAGTGTATGTAGATTACTCTGTAGCCTGCCCTTATCATCCAACATATCTACAACTCCTCACCAGTTGGGTATTATACACAAATTTGCTGAGGGTGTAATCCATCCCATCATACAGATCATTAGTGAACATGTTGAATAAAATCGGCCCCAAGACCAGCCCCTGTGACACTTTGCTGAACACAAACTTGTTCTGGTTTAAAATCCTGCTGTGGGCTGATCACATTAAACTCAGGGAGAATTCATTTGTTAATTTCAAAGAAATAGGAATGAGCCATTTGAACCCCCTATTCTTGGCACAAATATGGTCTGCTTTGCAAGCTCAGAATCTAAAGAAAGTATCATCTGTTGGGGCCACTTACACCCCATCTCTGCTTTTCATGTATGGTTGGGTGATGACTAAACATTTTTCAACTCCTTCTGGCTGTCAAAGCTGCAGCTGCAGTTTGGTTGGAGTAGAAGTCTGTCCTCAATTTCCCCCCCATCAGCCCAGTCCTTCTGCTGCCTTTTTGGGTGCTGTTTTTCATAGCTAAATAGCTAGTAACCTTGTTTTAGTTTGTTTAAAATGTGCACACACATGCACACTGAGTTTTTTGGTGTTCATACCATTGGGTGTCTCACTGAGCTGTTTTCCTTTCTCTAATGTTGGGCCTTTCAGTCAATTTTAGTGACCCATCAGGCAAGAGAAATGAATAGAACCTTTGGGGTCACAATATCCCTAAATATTTAAAGAATACAAAGCAGTGCTGGTCTGTGTTTCTTTTCTTCCTGGCAGAAGTGCATTGTGATTTGTAGTATAACTACTCGGGGTACTTATGTGAGCTAGTGATGCTGATGACGTGTTCTAAATGAAAGTCACACATCCAAAGTTTGAAATACTGTTGTTCTGTTTCTTTATAGGTGGAGAATTATGTGGGCCATGTCCGTAGCCTCACAGCTGAGCGGGATGCTTTCACCACTGAGTTTGAAAAAGAAAATGAACAACTCAGACTTGAGCTTAGAAAAGTGCAGCTCCAGCAGGGTAATCTCTTTCCTTCCTCTGAAAGAGCTTTGATATTTGTGCTGTAACAAATGTCAGGGACTGCAGGTTATTTACAGAAGCTGACTGAGTGCTGCTTTGCTTTGTACTTCAGAGAACTCAATTTTATTAGATAAGTATGTGTAATATACAATTATATAGGTAGACAGAATGTATGTGTAAATGATTGATTATATAACATTAAAATTCAATTTGAAATCAGTTTAGAAATACTGGTCTTTGTTTTGTTGTCTCCATTCAGTGAATGGGGTTGCTGCCTCTATCAGTATGGTTGCAATTTTAATTATATTTCTAAGAGGTACCCACTATTCAGGACAGAACAGAATCAGCTGCACCACTTCAAAGGCTAGTAAGCAGGCAGTCAGTTATGAAATAATGTAATTGTTCAGGTAGCCAAAAGAGCCCAATGCTGGTCCCACGGAAGCCAGTGAGTTTTATCATTGATTTCAGTCTGATTGGGATCCATCCCAGAGTTTACTTTAAAACAACTCTTAGAGTTTCTGAA
This sequence comes from Podocnemis expansa, assembly GCA_007922195.1. Lineage (NCBI taxonomy): Eukaryota > Metazoa > Chordata > Testudines > Podocnemididae > Podocnemis > Podocnemis expansa. The sequence continues at coordinate 31,203,963 of ML681997.1, forward strand.
CTTTCTAGTAGTGCCCATGGTACTCTCAGCCCTGATTGGCATTACAGCTTCACAATGTCAGGTTCTGTTAACTTCTTAGTTATGTTTAATATATTTATTTTGTTCATATTTCAGTTCTTATAAAAATGCTTCTGTTTTTTCTGCAGTTACTTCCAAAAGGGAAAATTTTGTGTTTTTAGCAGTTGCTTTTCTTCTTAATTCTGCTAAATGTTTGTGCTTAAATATCTTTACAGCATGCTGCAGTTTTCCTTCACTTTCCTTTTGTGACAGGTATATGTTGGGTTTGTGCAGTGTCAGTGCTTTATCCTTTTACATAGGGTGCAGCAGAGAGTGGAGGGTGTCAGGATCCTGATCTCTGCCTTGCTCTGAGCATCCTGAGGATTTCAGGAAGTGCTTTTGGTGCAGTAGGATTGGATATATAAATACATTCTGCCTATTAATGGCAGAACAGGGGCAGACTAGTAGCTTTATACCAAGTATATGTATCAAATAAGCTGGGCACCTGGAGTATGTTTGTTGTCTGCCTGTGTTGAAGGAAAAAAGACATTTGGCCTAGTGGACTCAGGATGTACTGGGTCACAAGCTGGAGGGGATCTGATACCAGTAGACCACATGCAAAACACAGATCCTATTATTTCATGTGTAGGAGAAGATGCAAAGTCTGACCGCACTCACTGTTATAATGCAGATGGGAGTCATAAAGACAAGAGTCTGATTAAAGTATCAAGATTCTTAGCAAGGCTGATGGTGACTGGATGAGACTAAAGGCACTTCTGGAACCTACTGGATTCAGCAACTGCCCTGTAATCAGAACATAGGCAAGAAGGAAAGAGTCCACTGGAGAGATTTATGCTTGCACTTCCCCAGTGGACTAAGATCTTTGCAAAGTTTGGTCCTGTTGCTGACTCACTCTGCCTTCATTTGAGAAGCATCTGCAACAAGGATCAGGGATATTTCTGCATTAGCGGGCAGAGTTAAGGGTGTGTAGTTTTCATTTACTTTTGGAATTTTGTAACTTTTGAGCACATGATTTCTTGACCTGGTACTATGTTAACAGTTGGCTTATTTTCTTGAAATTTACCTTATCTGTATATTCATTTTTGTAAATATTCATTGTAAGTTACTTAGTATTTGAAAGTCAAGGGCCAAGATTTTTGAAATTGTGACTAGGTTTTTAGGGCCCAACTTGATACCTTGAAGGGCCTAATTTTCAGGGAATGGGAGCTCAGCCCTCTCTGAAAATTGGGTTTTTTAAAGATTTCTCTGTGCTCTCAAAATGTTACATTAAAAAACATGGCCACCAAGTGTTTTAAATGACTAATGGCCTATGGCTGTGGGATTGCAACTCATCAGCCTGCTGAGAATTTTATCACTGCATTGCCATTGCCTCGCCATCTTTTCTCCACAAGATGGCAGACAAACAATGAGAGAACACATCTTTCTTTCCTCTTGTGGCTTAGCTTCCATTGTCTGTACAGATGACTTTCCTGCTTTTTAAGCTTTCCAAGGATGTTAGGCTTTGAGTAAGAAGACATTTGTGGAATGGAAAGAGTGAGTCAATCTTCAGTGTTAATTTCAGGGATACCCTTGCTGGTTTATGTGCAGAATTCCCAGGAATCTGTGTGGTTCTGGTAAACTTTGGTTTCACACAGTTTCATTGTATTTTTGGAGAGTATTGTAAGAAGCTTGGGCTGGGATGTCACTGCTATGCAAATACTTCCTATGTATGGAAACTATTATGAAATCTTAACTGAAACAGTCACTGCAGCTCTTGTGATATGTACTGATAACATGTGTTCACTGCCTAAGCCCACATTTACATCAGTAAAACTTACTTAAAAGCAACGTTGTCCACATAGTACTAGTAGTTGTCAGTATCTAGAGCAGTCCACGTAACAATGACAATTTGCTGCAACTACCATTCCCATCCTGTTCCTATGAACACTTTTTTACCACCTAGTTTTTTTCAGCAAAAGTCTGAGCAAATGGATGATCCTGACATCATCCTCCAGAGCCCCAACATGGGGAATGATTCCAAGTTACAGCACCTTCTCCACAGGATGCCTTGCTCCCACAATCTCTAATCAAGTGACTTATAGATCAAAGAATTTAAAGCCTTCCAGAGAATAGAAGAGCTACATTAGCACAACTTTCACCAAAATGGAAGGCCTGAGACAAGGCAATGATGAGTGAGGATGAGACAGTTCCACTGGTCTACTGTATAGTTGTTTCCACTAGGAAGACAGCTTAGCCTTCACCGTAGCCCTTGCCAACACTGCAAAAAACCTGCCACAATGAGTTAGACTAAGCAATGTTCTGTTCTCCGCCTGAAGAGTGCAAGTCTGTCAGTTTGTCAGCTATTAGTTTGTCTTGGAACCTCAGATGGCCAGTGACAAAAAGATGACCACACCAGCCTGCTATATCAGCTGCAGTATTTTTCTGTAGAGAATTTTGAAAACGAAGTATAGCTAGACAGTCTGAAAAAGAGGAAGGGAATCAGCTCTGCTTTGAGAGGAGTTGGGTAAGACCACATTCTGTGCACAAAGGAAATGATATACTGACCATGACATGGTCCAGTCCCAACCCAAATGTATGATCCAGAGTACATCCACATATGAATAGTGGGCCAATAATCACCTGGAATGCACTGCTAAATAGACAAGTCTTGTGATTCCAAATCAACTTGCAAGAATGAGAAGGGATTTTCCCATTATCCAGGACAATGGGTTCACTTAATTGGTGGCCCCAAAACAGCAAATAAGGGTTCTTTCCACTTTACCCTTGGGAATACCCTTTGCACAAGGGTCTTCTTTGGCAGTCACAGAACTAACAAGAGTGACTCAGCATACCAACCCTGAAGGAGCCCCAGGTCCAAGGGGGCATTCTAGGGGAGTATTATGGCATTCTTATATTCCTTCACTTTGTACCACAAGGCCCATAGAGGCCATGGCAGCCAGACTGAAAGTTAGGAGAAACAGTGAGGGCCTGTACTTGTAACAAACAGTTGACTTTTTGCTCACCATCTCACTGAACCTGTTGCTGCTGTTGGTGTGAAGGATTTACAGTATAGTGTGAGTGGAAGTGGGGTGGAAGGGTAAGGCAGAACAGTGTGTCAGTGACAGTGCCCTACAAGTTCCAAAGGGTCAGGGGCAGCTTTTGGGGTAGGCGAAGCAGGTGTCTGCCTACGGCCTCCAAGCATCAAGAGGCCCCTTCATCTACCCTGAAAGCAGTGTCTTCCTTCCACCCTGCAGAACACATGGCATGGGGCTGGTGCCATCAGCTGGGGTGAGGCTCTGTGGGAGGCGAGGCCCAGGGCCAATCGGGCTGTGGGAGCCCTGGTGCTGGGGGGGGAGGGCATGGGGCAGGGTGGGCCAGCCCAGAGGCCCAGATCTGAGCTCCTGCCCTGACCATTGCCTTTGGCGGTGTGTGTGTGTGGGGGGGGCGCCTGCAGAGGAGCAGGGCCATTTTTGGGGCCCCTGGCAGGGTGCTGGGGCCATGGAAGGAGCCAGCCACAGAAAGAAGAGGACATGGGTTGGGGCCCCTGGCAGAGCGCTGGAGCTGCAGGGGGAACTGGGGCACAGGGGGGGTTGGGGCTCCTGATGGGGGGGGACTGTAGGGGGGTTTGGGGGTCCCAGGTAGCCACAGCCATGGGGGTGTGGAGGGTGGACGAAAGGCCACAGGTGGGGAGCCGGGGCTATTGGGGAGATGCACGGGGGGATTGGGGCCAGTGGGAGGGAGCCAGGGCTGCAGAGGGGGGAGCTGGGACCATCGGGTGGCTGGTAGTGTGGAGCTGTGGGCACAGAGGGAGGTTGTGGGGGGCATATGCGGGTCCCACAATGTGCCTTTGCCTAGGGCCCCTAATTGGCTAACGTTTCCTCTGCAAAGGGGTAGTTGTGTAGTCTAGTTCAGCAAAACAAACAAGGAGTCCTGTGGCACTTTTGAATTGTTTTAGTGTTCTACAAGATTTTGGGTGAGCAGAATATGGCAGAAAGTTACCATAGCTGTCCTCTTACAGTATATATACCAAGTGGAAAATGAGGTGATGTCACTTACTGATGACAGTATACGGTCTGTATGTTAGAACTAAAACTTAGGCTCTCATGTGAAGAAAAAAAGATGTGCAGAGAAGAAAACAGATCTTGAAAGAAAACCTCAATAAATGAAACATGTCTGGATCAGAGACTGAAGCCGATACAAAAATTAATCAAAATAAGATCTAAAGGGGTAGAGTAAAAACTAAGTTATTCAGTTAGTGGTCTTTTAAAGCAACTCTCATAACCACAGGAATAAATCTGTGGTATAGATTATATTATCCTCAGGATCCAGTTACAGCTGGCTTTGTGCACAATTATTGGTCTTATGGGGCCTCATTTAGTACCTCTCTGTAGTGAACACTTTCCTGTTCTTGAGGCAGTTTGCAATCCATTTCAACCTCTCTCTTCTAATATGCTTGGTGTTTTTGTGGGGTAGATCAATTGCTTGTGTGCTGAGGTGCCAAAAGCTTTTAAGAGAGACAACCATACCATCATGTTTCCATTGCTATTGTTAGGAGTACCTCTCAGTTTGCTGAAAAAGAAAAACATGAGAAAATACAGGCTTTGTGGGGAACAGCATATGGAGGAAGATGACCTCAGTGTTTGAATCTAAACTATTGCACTGATTTGCTGTAACAGTCTGACCTGATCCTATGACTTACATGTCCCTGCATTTATTTTCCTTCTATTCATCTATACTTCTCCATCTTCTAGAGTTTAATGAAGTGGGATTTTCTCCCATGAAGGCTCATGCAATAAATAAATTTGTTAGTTTTTTAGTGCCACAGGACTCCTTGTTCGTTTTGCTGAACCAGACTAACACAGCTACCCCTTTGGAAAATATCAGTAAAAACTCACATTCCTAACTGAAATAGTTAGTTATACCAAGCTTGGGTGTGTGTGTATTGGCCTGTTATTTTGTCACAGGTCCAATGTCCTGGTTTCAACAAGGACAATTTGCTTCTGCATTCCTGCTTTGCCCTACCTTGCTAACAGTTAATTTGTGCTTCCTTCTATAACAATGAGCTAGGAGAGACCTTCCCTCCAGGAGTAGAAGTTTCCTTCATATTTGCTCACCCAATTTCCTTGTCAAGTCTCCTCTTTTGGCTTCTACAAGGACTGCCACCAACCAAGGCAGATCATTCTTTCGCCTAATTTCCCTTCTCTCTAGGAGGCCAGGGGGAGGGCAGAGGGGAATATATTTCAAATATATGCATGTAGCATTTCAACCTATTTATTCCTTGTTTCACTATCTCAAACCCTGTAAAAAGCTGTTGCATTATATATTTACTTTACAGAGGCATAGAACAACAGTGACTGTAAAATCCCAGTCACATCACTGGTTACTATTATTTTGTGCACATTATTGTTGCACTAGATGCAGCACAAAGTCAAAGAAAACACAGTTCCTGCCCCCAAAGAGTTTAAAATCTAAAATTAGTAAGTCGGTTCATCAACAAATAATAAGTCAGTACATCAACTAAGTATATTGGTCCTATAAAAGAGGAGCAGCCAGTTTTCCTCCCCAGGTATTCAGGTTGCTATTTATCCATAGGTGGATCAGTGCTACTCCAAATCATATTGAAGGAACAATTCTGCAGATGGCTATTAGGGGAATACCTGCTAGATATATAAATACTGTAGGTACATAGAAACAGCCAGACTGGTTCGAACCACTGGTTCCTCTAACTCAGTATCTTGTCTGAGACAGTGGTCAGCACCAGCTGCTTCAGAGGAAGGTATGAGAAAATCCCCATAATAGATGAGGTTCAGCAGGAGTGGGGAGAAATTGTACAGCAAAGGGAGAGATGGTGTAGCAGTGCAAAGACAGGGGAGAAAATGTTGGTGACTTAAAGACTGTGTATGAGGTCTAAGGAAAGGAAGGATGAGACTGGGGGAAAATGGGTGTGAGGGGTGGTGAAGAGACCTTGGTGACAGTGGAAAACTGAGAGAGGAGAAAAAGTAAGTAAGGGGCATAGAAACCCCCAACACCTCATTATTTCTTCACCAACTCTTTTCTCTCTCAATAACACTTCTCGTCCATGAGCCCCAGTAACCTCTATTTTCAGGCAGACTCACCATAATTTATTTATTTACCCATCCCAGTAGCCATCTCCAGGGTATGTGACCTACCTCATAGTAGTCCAGGGTGCTAGCTGTGGCATTCACAGTGTCATTCCTTTTGGAATATGTCATTCATCCCCCTTCTGAACAAACAAGCGTGGTTCATAAGCTTCCTGGAACTGTGAAGATCAGTCTATTCTAGGCCTTATTCTGAAAAATGACCCCTCATGCTAAAACCAGAGTAGCTCTGGCGTGGATGTCAACAATGGGAGCCTTAGCATGGAAAATATGCTGGCATTCCTACCCAAGCAGAGATAGATAATACAGTGCTGAAAACATTGCTGGGATCACCTAGTGCAAAGCAAAATATTTCAGTTAATGTGAAATATTTCACCTGAATGCATGGCTTAAACACAATTGTAAGGTATCATGCCTTGGCTCCCACTAAGGCTTAGCTATACATCTTCCTTTGCTTAGTCAAAACTTGCATAGAGAAACCTTGTTACAGACTGAAGTGTAAAGGAGTCAAATGGGATTAATATCTCCTTTCCTGGCTAAAATGGCACTGTCTCCTTTGGTCTGAAATGTAAAGGTTCACCCTTCCCCCATATTTTCAACTAATTCTCTTTGAACTGTCATTTTTATTCTTGAAAAATCTGAATTCTTTGAAGACTAACCTCAATTTAGCAGTTGAGTGTATGTGGTTTTTGGGTGGGGTAAGTGTTGATGTGATCATTCTGATTATAGAAACTGCTGTAAGGTGAGGATGTTTATAATTTGCTAGGGATCTGTAGCATTGTCATTGTCATATTTCTTATACATGCACCTAGACTCTCCTAGAGCATGTGGTCAGATGTATTTTAAACAGCAAAATAAAGGAAGAAGCATTTTGCCTCACCTCGGGGAAAAATGCAAGGCAGCCAGGTTTGACCTCAATATTCATTGTACAAGCTTCAGTTTGAAAACAAGGGAGGAGTCAAACAGGAAACCGCAGGGTGTTTTCCATCCATGGGGTCGATAGAGCAGGCAGCAGAATGTGGAGTGGAAACATGCAATTGATTTGGCCTTCAGGCTTAGAACAAGTTTGTTATACTGGATTTTATCCAGTCTGAGTTTAGAGACCTGTGCAGCAAATGCAGCTTATCAGTAGGAAAGTAGCAACTGAAATAGGAAAATGTTTTAGCTTTACCTGGAGTACTGTGGTTCTATAAAGACTAACAAAGTCAAAGCATCTGATGAAGTAAGATTTTCTCCCACAAATGCTCATGCGCTAAGTAAATGTGTGAGTCTTTAGAAGTGCCACACAGGACTCCTTGCTTTTTTTGCTGAACTAGACTGACATGGCTGCCCCTTTGGAACATAGCTTTACTTGTTTTGTTACTGGAGACAATTGTTAAGACTCACCTTTGAGAATTGTCTACTTCCCTGAGGTGAGACTAGGACCATTTAGAAGGATGTGGCCAATGGAGCTGCATCCATGATCCCTTGCAGATCTAAGGAATTAGTGTGAGACTGTGAAAGAGCCACAACTACCCTCAGATCCTGTCCTTCTGCTATGCTCATAGGATCTAACTCATTTTCTGTCCTGAACTGGAAATTTTGAGAGAGGATGAAAAACTACTGGAACAGAAATGGAAAATCCTCTGTCACATGGGGTCTTTAAAACAGATTTAGCCTGATCTCTGTGAAAGTGAGGCAGGCAGTGGGAGCAAGTGTAGCTGCTGGGCAGCTGGGGTTGGGAGGAGCCATCCTAGTCCAGGACAGAAGTGAACACTGAGCTGAGTGGCCTTCTGCTGTCCCCAGGAGAATTTGCCCAAATGTGGCCAAGCTATAACCTCCTAAAGATATTGGTTTGTACACACTCAAGGACTTGTTAGATTTCAGCAGCTAAATTCTCCAAAGAGTCTGTTTGCATTGAGCATGCTCCATCCCCTCACAGCAGATGTGTTTCAGCAGACTGTGCATGTACCATCCCCATAGACAGAATGAGCATGATGCCTCCTGTGCTTGCTGGGGCTGAGCCCAAATTTCCCTGCAGTTGTTCCTACACGCAGACAGTGGCTGGGGGCATCCAAGCAGCACAGAGGCAGGCAAAGAAGCAACCATACTGGAATGTAGAGGGGTGAAAAACTGGGGAGGGGGAGGACAAGGAAGAGGAATTTGCAAGAACAGCAGTTGGGGAACAACTAGGGTTGGGCACTGGGCAGTGTTGGTGGACAAGTGCAGATGGAGATGGGGACAAAGTTGAGCTAGGAGCCCAGGACCAGAGGGGTCCATAAGCACTTCAGAACTCTCTTCTATCAAACCTGAAATTGAACTCAGGAGTACTTATCTCTACATTCTTTTGTGGTCAGGAGATCCAAAACCCACTGACAAAGTGTGACTTACCCCCTCTGGTGACTAATCTGCATAGCAAGGGATGGCCAAATTTATAGAACTCAACCGCCACATGAGTTGATTATTAAACCTTTGAGAGCCGCACTGAGGCATATACTTTTACCTACTCCAAAATTACTACGTTTAAAATTCATTGCACACTTTAATTTTATCGTAAAAAGAGGGCAAATATTGAGCCTACTAGTGTCAGATTCTAATAGTTACCTAAAGTTATCATGAAAACTAGGCCTATACAGTAAACAATCTATTTTCTTCTTTGTATTTGTGTTTCTTATTATTCAGTGTCATGTTTAGAAGGATTTGTAAAACACAATTTTATTTTAACAATGAGTAAACCACATCAAGGCCTATGAGAAAATCTAAACATGCTGCGCTTCTCCTCGTGATCCCCGACCATGCTGCCACTTCTCCCCACCATCCCAACCATGCTGCTACTTCTCCCCGCTGTCCCAACCATACCGTAGTTTCTCCCCACTGTCCTAACCATATTGCTGCTTCTCCCCACCATCCCAACACCTTCCCTAACCCCCAGGCCCTGACACTGGCTCCTCTGGGCTGAACCCCCTTCCCACAGCCCCCTTACTGGTCCACTCTGGTGGTTAGGTACAGGCTGGGGCTCGCTCCCCTTGCTTTAAGCCCTGCCCAAGCTGAGCATCCAGTATGGTGTCTCCAGCAGCTAGGTACAGTCTGGGGCTCCCCCCAGGGCAGGAGATTTATAACTCCTAGGCTGGGACTGCTTTTGTCTCTCTCTCTGACCGGCATGCAAGCCAAGTTCTGCAAGCCACAGTTTTTCATTCAAGAGCCACATGCGATTTCTGAGCTGCTGTTTGGCCATGCCTGGCATAGAGAATAATACCATGACTTCTTCAGCTGTTTCTTAGTTCAAGTGATAGAGGAAGTGTATGCTGTGGATCTAACGCTGTGTATCCTACCAAGGACCCAACCTGAGGGTCAATGTGGCTCCACAGGATGGAATTTTTATTTTGTTTAATTGTTTTTTTTATTTAGAAATTACATATGTGAAGCTGATATGAAAAGAAATCCTCAAAAAGAACTCTTGTGTAAACTCAAAAGTTTGTCTTGCTCACCAACAGAAATTGGTACAATAGAAGATATTACCTCACCTACTTTGTTGCTCTATATTGACTGAACACAGCTGCTAAGGTTGCAAAATCAAGGTCTCAACCTTAATTCGCCTCCCTTGTGTGTATTCATTGTGAGACAGCTTCGATTACATGCTCATTTGCTATTTTTTCCATAGGATCCCTGCCTCATTCAGTGCACTTGAGAACAGTGGAAGCTGCTGGGAACAAAGTACATTTGAAAATCTAACTACACTTGCCAGTGGTGAACATTCTCAACTTCACGTGTCAGCAGGGAGGGGGGTTAAAAATACCGTAACAGCTTAGACACTTGTTGGAGGTCCTATGCAGTGAGTGTCAGGCAGTTTTGAAAGGCCAATATATCCATACTATAATTATTGTTCATTGCTCTGCTATGTTTCTTTCAGAAGCCCAGCTGAAAGAGGTTGAGGAAATGCTGGAACAGGAAGGCTTGTCTGAAATAGCTCACAGCAGTCCCAGCGAACAAATTGCTTATTTACTGGTGGAAAGAACTACACTGCTGGAGAAACTAGAGATTGCAGATCAAAAGCTGGATCCACATAGCTATGTGGACAGTCTGTGTGCAGCACAATTTCAGGTATCAAAGTCAGCAGTTAGTAATGATATGATTAGCCCTTCAGAAGGGACAATTAAGGATATTTTCAGATTTTTAATTTTTTTTAATCATTTATATGAAGTCTGTGGATTCTTAAAACTGAAGTCTGTTTCTGTACTAGTTTTTACCTGTCGATGTTTGTACTTGCTTTGCTCCAGAGTTTTGGAATTGAATAATTTTTTGAACAACATTTTTCTATAAAAGGAGAGAATACTGAAGGCTTTGTTATGAAAAAGAAAACCTGTAAGGTCCAGCTCTGAAGTCTTATTCAGGTAGCATTGGCTTCCCACTGATCCCAATATTTCTGGTGACTCTATGTGCAGGATTTCATGAGTCATGCCTTCCTCAAAATTGTGAGATTACCTTAAAAATCATTAGATTTAAAAAAGAGTTCTTTTTAACTGCTTTTTAGTTTTTGAGGAATTCCTCACAACCACGTTGGATAGAAATTTAATAAAAGAAAACCCGGAAAGCTAAGAGCCTCCCAGTCACATGACTCTAGGAACTGGGGCTTTAAGTATAACACTATGTATCTTGAAACTTGTCATATGACCCAGAAGACCTGATAATCCTATGTGTAAATGAGGACTGAATAAGGACTGCAGGACTGGGACCGTAAAGGTATTGGGATGGCAAGACTAATGCTTTGTGACAGAGATAATTTCCAAAGTCCTTCAAAGAAACAGGAGATGCTTTAGAAGAAAAAGTCTCTACTATAAAAGTGAAAAGGCCATTTATTTTAGACCAGTGGCCCCCTTGTCTTCAGGCAGCTTATTCAAAAGCAAGGTTCATTACAAAACCAGCAAAATGAAGTGTACCATTAGTTTGATGTCCCATTCAGCAATAATAATGAGTTCTAGGAGACTTGTTTCAAGAGTGCTCTGTCTCTGTGCAGGTAAATAGTAAATAGAAAATATGCCAGTAGATGGGGTTCAAGAATGTTTAGCATGGTTCATGGGTTTTGCAGGACCAATAAAACTTCTTGTTGTATGCTGCCAGTGGCATCTTCTGGGCAGCTCTTTATAAGGCTGGCCTCATCTGTGCTTCTGAAAACTGGGTGCAGCTGTCCTGTCCTTTTGCCTTTGAGCTCTGGAGGGAACTAATCTGGGTCTCAGCTTTCCACTGGCCAGGAAGATGTTGCCTGCTCGGGTATGGAATAGCCGTATCACTGAAGGACGCTTTTTGGGTCCTGAGCATCCTTCGCTGCCCATCAAAAGCTAAATTGTTTCAGTAATTATGCTATTATTAAATATTACCATAATCCTTTCATATTTTCTGTGTATAGATAGTGAATTATAAAAGCCACAAAAATATACCTAATACATACACAACCCAAAATAGTGATTAAACAATTTTGTAATGTGATCTCAATGCTGCAAAGATGTAAATTACAAACATGCATAGTGTGGGATATTCCAAAGAGCTCAGTGTTAGGCTTAGGAAAACCCATCCCCAAGTCTTTGCAGTGTTAGTGCCTGAATTTTCAAGTCACAAAAGGCTATGGTATCCCAGAGAAAAACATCCAACCCTCTGCCTCAGACATATTATAAATAAATAGTCATTAATATTGTCAGATAAACACCAAATTGGCGTTTAAGTTCACACGTAACACATCCAAGTTATAGCTAATGTTTCAACATATAACTGCCTTCAATTAGCATAGGAGCAGAAGCTTCATTTATACAAAATCCTTGGTTCATGAATCATTGCAGTCAGAGCTCTGTCAGCTGGTACCATTTATCTGATACAAATAATTACCAAACACAGATAAATTATTTCTAATTAAAATTTGATAAGAAGCTCCATCGTATTTAAAAAAGAGTCAACCATCTCTAAAAAAAGACCAATAACCTTCAAATAAAAGGCATAGTTTAATTACAACTTGTTCTTGATCAATTACCAGGTATAATCAATAATCTCTACAAAGAGGGCAGCACTAACTGAGGAGTCAGCACTGAACAAGCGAGTTAATCAAAGGGAGGAAGAATGGAGAGAAAAGGATTTTAGAAAAGGATATTTTACATATATCTATGCAAAGTCTCCCATGCATCACTCAGGCAACAGCATTGTTGGTGTGTCCCAGGTGAGCAAAGGCCAGGGGATTCTAGATCATAGAAGACAATCATTAGTCAGTTATTTGGCCAAATGAAATAATTGCTTGCAAAAAAGAACTGCTGTAGCTGATGGCCAGAAAATCTCAAGGATATTCAACACATACAGTCCTCACTGACACTGGTTAGTGACAATGAAGTTAAGTTAGTTAAGATTAGTTTGACGCATTTATAAACTCTCTTTGTCTAATTCTAATGCAGACTTTCATACTTCTCACTCATCATAGTTATGTGTGATATCTGTTAGGAATGTAGTCTCTCAGCTCTGGACTACTGAATGTGACAAACTTCTGATGATAATTTTGGGACAAAAACTATGAATGTTCAAATATTTTAATCTATCCTTCTCCCATGGAGAGAGGTCGAGATTTGGTTGTAAATTCTAGGCAGACAAAAATTAACAGTATGATTACAGCTATTCATTTCAAAGGTCATAGTAGGGTGAAAACTGTTCAGTTCTGATGCAGGATATTCAAAATGATCAAGATCTGATTTCCATATTAAAATAATATCACCAATCCAATGAAGCCACTACAGCATAGTCCAAGAAAATTTGTATTTAAAAGGATTAGGGCTGGGAAATAAGTATGGAAAGTATCCACCACCACAATGCAAACCTTGGAAAGCAAGGAAATGTCAAGTTACAGAACATCTTTTAATGGTACCTTAATGACAACACAGCTTGAACAGACCCTGAATTCTCAGCAGGAATATCTTTTTCAGAATCCAGGTGATAAGGAAATACATTACAACACAGCACATTCACTTTCCTCACAATAAAATGCAAAAACTTAATTACAATATTTCCAGTGTTTACAGCATTGATGTATGTGCACAGGTTCAGGGTGCTGAGTGTTTTGTGTTTTTGGAGGAACTATGAGGTTGTAATTAAGCTTTGAGTGCAGACTGGATGGAACATGGGGAAGTCATCCAACTTTCTTCAGGTAGATTCAGTCCAGAACATTCAATCTCAGTATATTTCTTTGTGCAGAGCTGAACTCATAGGAGGTAAAAGGGCAAGGCCCATGACATCACACAGTTAAAAAAGGCTGAGAACCAGAGTTCCCAATAAGCAGCAGAATGCAGCTGTGAGGCCTCTTTAAATCAGTTTAGGATCTATCTGAATTGAAGGCACTTTTTAAATATAAGGCACGATTACAACCTATGGTTAATTAAGATACCATAGCATGTAAGAGGTTGAATATCAATATCTACTGATGATGAGCAGCAGGCTTTTTTATGGTGTTGGCTTATTAATATGTCTCTCCATGCAAGGATAAGTTTGATCATATCCACCAGATGTTAGAAGGCAAACTTCAGCAACAACAAGAATCCATGCAACATATGAAAGAGATGATGAATAAGGTGAAATGTTTATGCAGCCTTTTGCTTCTAATACAGTTTGTAGCTATGATTCCATACACAGATGTGAATTTGGGAGGTAAAGTAGATACAGGTTATCTGGGTTGAAAACGGTTATGATTAATATTACTGTTCTGCAGAAAGTTGGTCCAGCAGGAAAGGTCCCTGGCTCCTGAATAATAAGATGCATCTGACGAAGTGGGTTGGAGCCCATGAAAGCTTATGCCTGAAGAAATGTTAGTCTATAAGGTGCCACAGGACTTTCATTGTTTTTACTGTACACAGACTAACATGGCTACCCCTCTGGAATTGTCTAATAGTGATATCTCAAGGGAGAAAGTTTTTCTGTTCTTTTTATCCCACAGGGTTCACCTGGAAACCACCAATGCTAAAATCAGCTGCCAGACTGCAGCCATGACATAAACTATACACACGTCAGTGTTCTTATGTAACTGGGGATTGCCGGAGCAAATCCATGTACTACCAAAATAGCAGCTCCCACACACCTCCTGCAGTGTGTCCCCACTCCCCATGCACTAGGGCAAGCTGCAACGCTGCAGATGGTAGTGCAGCTGAGATATTTGGTTTCCTCTGTCTGCATTGGTTGTGTTTCAGCCCCATGATGAAGAGCTGGAAAGGGAGAAAACATTACGAAAGCGAGCTGAACGAGACCTGGATGAGGCTGCACAGAGGCTGCAGATGGCACATGAGGAGATCCGGAGGCTGACAGATGAACTCGACATGCAGAAGAAGGAGCAATGCAAACTGGGTAAATTAGAGTGATCTGTGACTCTGTTATTAGCCTGTACTGGGCCTGATTTTCAGAGGTGCTGACCACTCACATCACCTGCTGGAGCTACTGATACTCAACACCTCTGAAAATCAGGCCCCATTCTATGCAAACCTTGCCTGCCCTCTGAGAATACTCACAGAAGAGTTCTCGTACCCCCACTCTGTCTCTAGCATGGAACATTCAATTTGTGTCAAACTTTAGCCTGATGCCTCAGAATTCTCCATAAAGTCTTTCAGATGTTTTCAGTAGCTGATAGGCAATGACATGTGAATGGAGAAAACCAAGACCTCGGCTGTTTTGACCTGAAACTATAAAAGCATAGTCCTAACTTCTTCTCCTTGACTTGTGTGGAATAAGATGATAGGATTGAGAGAAATGGCTGCCTGATCAATCCACAAGCCTCCTGCTCCATGTTTCTAAGGTGCCATCTATGAATCTTCTGTCCTTGTCTGCCATCTGAACAGGGGGTCATTGAGTTGTTCCCCATGTATACCTCAGAGGATGTATTTCAAACCTGTCTGCCCTACTCCTGGATGCTAAACTATCTGCCCAGAAAGCCTGCTTCCAATGTACTTTATCCCCAGCTGTCACATCCTCCCTGCTCTCACCATAGTGACAAACTCGCCATTTTGCACCTTGCTGTCAAATAGTCTCTGCAATAAGGCCCTCTCACTTCCCTATGAACAAAGGCAACCAAGCAGGAAGTGGGGGTTGGGAGGCTTTGGACAGCTGGTGGAGAGCAGGGAATTGTGAGTGTTTGTCACTTTGACAGGATGCCCTACCTAGAAGCACAGTATTTATTGCTGTAGGGTAGCAGATGAGAAGTTGAGCACTTTATTGTGGCTGTTTATCCTGAGGATCAGCATTGCAGCCCTACAGTGTTTGTGGCTACACAGTCCAGACTGGATGGCATTTTGAATCTTCTCCTCTCAAAAACTAATACAAGAATTTTTTTTTTTTTGAAAAATCTGTTTTATGAAGGAAAAAGTCACACTTTATATTGAGGTTTTGGCAACCAACTTCATAGAGGGACAAATGGCATTCGGTCACCCACGATTGTACTTTATTATAGAATAATAGGGTTGGAAGGGACCTCATGAGGTCTTCTAGTCCAACCCCCTGCTGAAAGCAGGACCACTCCCACTAAATCATTCCAGCCAGAGTTTTGTCTAACTAGGCCTTAAATGTTTTCAAAGATGGCGATTCCACCACCTTCCTAGGTAACCCATTCCAGTGCTTCACCACCCTCCTAGTGAGAGAGCTTTTCCTAATATCCAACCTCGACCTTCCCAGCTGCAACTTGAAACCATTGCTCCTTGTTCTGTCCTCTGTTACTACTGAGAACAGCCCAGCTCCCTTCTCTTTGGAGTAAGGTTGCTATCAAATCCCCCCTTAGTCTTCTTTTCTGGAGACTAAATAAGCCTAGTTCCTTCAGTCTCTCCTTGTAAATCATGTGCCGCAACCCCCTAATTATTTTCGTTGCCCTCCACTGGATTCTTTCTAATTTGTCCACATCCTTTCTGTAGTGGGGTGTCCAAAACTGGACAGAATATTCCAGATGTGGCCTCACCAGTGCTGAATAGAAGGGAATAATCACATCCCTTGATCTGTTGGCAGTTGAGGTTCCACTTATATATAGTTAATGAAGGGTTATGAAACAGCTAATAGGTTTTATAGATATCACAGGCATGAGCAGCATGCATTGCAGATGATTCTAACTTATGAACATATCCTTAGAAGTTGTTATAAATGGTTATGAACATAAGCAACCTCTTGACCTGTTGGACTCTATTGATAACAATTGATAGAAACAATTAATTTACACTTTATTGAAATGTCTCGTAATCATTTACTAGCTTCTTATAATCCATTTCTAAATGGAACTTTATGAGGAAGAGTCTTTTTGCTGTGGGCATCCATCCTTGTGCCTGGGCGAGGTGCTCCTTTTCTCCTTTCAGTCCCCTGCCAACAGCCACTCTGGCTCTGTGGTCATCTCCCTCATGCTGTGACTTGGCCCAGGGGGCATGTCACTTTTAGTCCTGCCTCTTGCTTCTAGGGAAACGTGAGTCCAACATGCCAGCAGCATCATGCTGAAGGTTCAGCCTAATTTCAGATTTTTGGGCTAGTCAGCCCTTGGCTGTAGGGTCTTCATGTCACTTCCCTAGGTGGGCCAGTAGGGATCCCAGGCCCACCCTCTACTTTGGTTCTAGCCCACAGACCCTGTACAAAACAGAGGACGTCTGTTTGTTCAGATCATTTGCTGTATCCCTGGGGCGCTTCCTAATATGGTCTCTGTAGGTCTTTCTCGTAGTCTGTTTCCCAGCTGACTCCTGTGCGTGTCCCAGACAAAAGGGGACAAAGTATTTCAGAAATAAAAAAAGCAAAAAGGTCCTGCACTAGGCCAACTTGTCCCTTGGAGACTTTGATGCACAGAAGTCTCTAGTTAGGCTCTGGCCCCAGCTGATTTCTCCATCCAGGCAGTTTCAAGACAGTCTCTGATTAGGCTCTGGCCCTTCCCAGGCCTTCGTGCCGAGGGCTGGCTCTGGAGATCTACTCTAACTTCTCCTAGTCAGCCACCACTGGATTGGGTTTTTCCTCTTATGTTGGAGATTACAAGGCCAGAAGAGACCCCTGTAACCATTTTGTCTGATCACCTGTATGACACAGGCTAGAAATATTTCTCACAGTAATTCCTAAAGCAGATGTTTTAGAAAAACATTCAACTTTGATTTAAAAATAGGCAGTGATGGGGAATCCACCACAACCCTTCGTAATTTTAGGTCACCATGAAAAATGTACATCTTTCTTGAATTTGTTCAGCTACAGCTTCCAATAATTGGATTGTGTTAGACCTTTCTCCGCTCTATTAAAAATCCCATTATTAAATATTTGTTCCCAATATAGATATTTATTGGCTGTAGTCAGGTCACCCCTTAGCATTCTCTTCAGTAAGCTAAATAGTTTGAGCTTTTTAAGTCTATCATTCTAAGGCAGGTTTTCTAACCTTTTAAAAAAAACAAGGAGTCGTGTGGCACTTTAAGATT
The DNA here is from genome assembly GCA_007922195.1 of Podocnemis expansa. NCBI lineage: Eukaryota > Metazoa > Chordata > Testudines > Podocnemididae > Podocnemis > Podocnemis expansa. Next base: position 31,221,487 of record ML681997.1, read on the forward strand.
AACAGATTTATTTTTCGCGTGAGCTTTCATGGGAGAAAATCCCATAAATCTGTTAGTCTTAAAGTGCCACATGACTCCTCTTTTTTTTTGCTGGACTAGACTAACATGGCTATCCCTTTGGAAATTTCTAACCTTTTAATCATTCTCTTGGCTCTTCTCTGAACCTTCGGCAGTCTATCAGCATCTTTCTTGAATTGTACATACGAGAACATGGCAAAATATTCCAGCAGCAGGAGCCACATCAATGCCTAATACCGAGGTGAAATACCTTCACTACTTCTATGTGAGAGTCCTGTTTCCTAGCATATCATTACCTCTTTTGGCCACAGCATCACACTGGGAGCTCACGTTGAGTTGATTATTCACTGTAACCATCAAATCTTTTTCAGTGTTACTACTTTCTAGTTTAGAGTCCCCATCCTATAAATATAGCCTATGTCTTTGTTCCCAATTGTATACATTTACATTTAGCCTATTAAAATAGATTTTGTTTGCTTGCGTCCGATTTACCAAATGACCTAAATCACTCTGATTGATTGACCTGTCCTCTTCATGATTTACCACTCCCTCAGTTTTTGTGTCACCTGCAAACTTTATCTGTGATTAGTTTATATTTCTTCCAGGTCATTAATAAAAATGTTAAACAGCATAGGGCTAAGAATCAATTCCTGCAGGATCACACTGAAACAGTCTCACTTTAGTAACAATTCCCCAGCCTAACAGGTAGCCAGTCTTTAATTCATTTAATGTGTGCCATGCTTATTTTATATTCTAATCTTTTAATCAAATTGTTGTGTGGTATAAGTCAGATGCTTTACAGAAGTCTAGGTATTTTAGGTACTTAACTACTACCTTAATTAATTAAACTTGTCATCTCATTTAAAAAAAGAGTTATTTTCATAGGCTCTGTTTTTCATAAACCCCTGTTGATTTACATTAATTATTTTACTCTCCTGTCAAGTCTCATATCATCTGTTCCATTATCTTGCCTCCTATCAGACAGGCTGACAGGTCTATAATTATCTGGGTCATCCCATTTATCCTTTTAAAAAAATTAGCATATTAGCTTTCTTCTAGTTTTCTGGAACTTTCCCAGTGCTCTAAGACTTATTGTAAATTAAAGTTAATAGTCCAGCGAGCTTCCTAGACATCCTCTTTTAACACTCTTGGATGCAAGTTATTTGGACCGGCTAATTAAAAATGTCTCACTTTAGTAGCTTCTGTTTAACGTCCTCCAGGAATACTAGTATAATGGAAAGAGTGCTATTGCCATCAATAAGAATGTATCATTTGTTTTCTCCCCTGTATACAAAACAGAAATATTTATTGAACATTATTAATGATTCTGATTTCCATCTAATAATGGACCACTGTCATTGTTAGGATTACTTTTGTTCCTAGTATATTTAAAGAATGCTCTCTTATTTTCTTTAACTCTTGGCCATAGATTTTCCCTGTGTCCATTGGCTTCCTTTATCAATCTTCTACAATTTGTAATTCTGATTTGCATTCTTTACTATCAACTGCCCCTTTCTTCCATTTGTTTTATATTATTTTATTTTTTACAGCTGCCTTCAATTCCTGTCCAAACCAGGTTTGTTCACCAGTACACCCTTCATACTCAGTTGCAGGATTACAACTTTCTGGGAATCTAGTGAGGTATTCTTAAATGATTCCTGTTTATCGTATACATTTTTTCTGATTAAATTCTTCCTTACAGCTGAGAATTTAAACAGGAAGAATCAGAAAATGATCACCTGAAGTTTTAACAGGAGCTGGAGGTCCCAGTCCTGCAATGTGATCTATGAGGGTCAGACCACTATACACAGGCTGAACCTCATTGACTTCATTGGGACGCCATGTGGAATCTACCTGCACAGACTTCTCCTCTGATTGTCCATATCAGCCTCCTTTTACACAGGAAGACACTTGCTCCAAGTCGTTAAACAGCTCCAGTCAGCATCCTGAGCAGTCAGCCACAGGCAGTGTTTTATCAGTTTTGGAAGCAAGCATTCCACACAGAGGTTTCAGACCTCCTACACTAATTGATTGATAAACATGCATCAGAAAGGATGAGCTCAGCAATGTGTCACAGCCTCTAGACAATACTTCTCCTGATCATGAACAGAGCTGCTGTATTTGACTGCCTTTCCTGACGGAACCTTGTATGCACTGAACCAGTGAGAAATCTCTTTATGATGAGCATGCTCAGTTTTGAAATCTGTATAAAAGCATGAATTAGTGTTTGGCTTTTCACACTGTGATTAAGGTTTTAATGCCTGACATTTCTGTGCTTAGTTAAGCTTAGAGTATTTAGTGTTCAGAACCCTATTAAAACTTATCAAGGGAAGCTATTAAAATTAGTGATAATTGTGTTTCTGATGTTTAATCCTTCTTGTAGATTTTAGGAGCTTAATATGCTGTAATTAGATTCACTCATGGATAATGAAGTGAGGTCCTGGTTTATCTGAGGAAAAATCCACCTGAAACCAGTGTTTGTTCTTGCAGCCTGTTCAAATTTAATACAAAGTGTATGATCCCTATTAAACAATTTCCAGTCCATCATGTACTATTGCCTAGTTTTGTGCTTTTTGCGTTCTTTTGAGCTCAATTGGAGCAAAAGGCAAGTTGTTTGAAACTGTTGAATGAAAAATTAAATGAAAAGATTTGAGAATTCTATGCTCATAAAAGTGGACTGGCAAGTTATCATTAGAAAACTTGTTTCTTTATTGTCTCTTAGATTCTACTTTGCGGCGGTCCCCACAAACCTCCGAGAGCTGGAGTGAAGAAATGAATAAGCTGAAAGACAGTGGTAAGACAGCATTAGCTTTTTTTAACAGAAAATAGAGTTTTCAACTGAATAAAAAGTTTTGCAGAAAGTATTTGCTTTCCTTGAAAAATTGTTATATTTCATTGGAAGACTGAAAATCCAAACATGAAAAAATTTCAGCTAAAACCTAAAATGTTATAGGTTTTCAGCAGTTTGAGGCTAAAATATCTTCAGTTTTTACAAAAAGTTGAAAGAGATGAAAAATAATTTTCATCCACATTTTCTGTGAGGAAAAAGACCCTTCTGACTAGAGCTACTTAGGAGTATGATAAAAATATAAATACAATCCAGAAAGATTTCTAGTGTTATGCTGCTAACATTGTTTGATGTTACTTACAGTCTGAATTCTTTACTACCCATATTCACCAGAACGGCTGTAGAATGAACTATATTATTGTCAGTAGTTGTGACTTTTTGTTGCACTGTAAGGAATAGAAGCAAGTACTGTACTAATGTGATTTTATTGTACGAATAAATAATAATAGTAATTAATTATTGAACCAGTGCTGCTGTGCTAATAAGCTAGGCTTCTTTCGGCTCATAGTAAAATTCAGTGTTGTAGTGTTTGTGATGAACTTGAGAAGCTGTTTGTTATGTGAGCCCATTTCCCAAAGATTTTAGTTTTATGTATATGTTTTGAGAGCAAGAAAGTAACCTCTATCTATTCTTCTTGCACTGATTGAACCCCTTACCTCACAATGCCCTGGACCTTTCAGTTGTATTATTCAAGAAGCTGTTTACCAGTCTGCAGAATGAATTGTGCTTGTTTTTGCAAAAAACAAAGCTCAGTAAATGGCCTCCTGGAGAAGCCAAGGGCAAGGTGACGAAGGGACATCAATACTAAGAAATGGGTCCAAATTCTGAATACAGCGTGCAGTAGAAAGGGACCAGAAAGGAGGCAGATCTGGCCAGTGAGAATTAACCTGGTGTGGAGGAGTTATTAGCCAGCAGAGCTAACTGCTATAACACCCCTCAATCAGCCCCACTCAGCAAAGGGAATTTGTCAGGTGCATAGCTGAATTATGCTGTGCTCCAGGTATACTGAGCTGGAGAATGGTCCTTAGAGACCCCTCCCAGGTTGGAGTAAGTTAGATCATGTCCTCCTACTGTTGTTGCTATAACCTGCAGCAAGGCTGGGGTTCTCGTATGCCACCATTTTTACCAAGCACTCATGGCCCAGATTCTCTTCTGTGCTTATTTTTATCTTACTGAGCAGGTCATTTTGAGACATCCAAGGGACACATCTCCTTTTCCAGAGAGAAGTCCTCCCTGCTATTGAGGGCTGATTCCTACAGAAATAGCTGGAGTAGGATAAATATGCACAACCATAGAGCAATGTCAACTCTCCAGCAGGTTGTTTGCCTACCCTGAAGTCTTCACTGTGGGGGACCTTCACTTCACATACCCTGGGGATTCTTTCTGGCTTTCAGAAGTAGCCCATGTTGTTTCAGAGTTCTAAAATGTAATAGTCTTACTTGCCATGTATGACAGTTTCACTGGTGGATAACTATGTCTAACTTTCAAACAATGGCTGTTTCCTAGGCATTTTCCTGTTCCTGCATTTCAAAGCAAATGGTCTCTTGTATAAACCCTGAGTTTCAGATTGGTTGGCAAAATACCATTTTGCTAGGTGGGTAGAGGTGCACGGATAAAGCTTAGACACTTGGCTGAAATTTGTCAAAGGAGTCATTTTTAAATCTAAGAAAGTCTTTGTTCAGTTTATTCAATATTTCAGACTATATTTTAATTGTCACAGAGATCTGTACTTAAATATTTGAAAGTGTTAGGGGTTTGGGGGGGAGCTATAAGTGAGATCAAGCTCAGCCTAACCAAGGAAAGGCTACTACACTTCCGTAATAAACCACACACTAGCAAATCTCGGGCTAAAACCCTGGTCCAAAATAACAAGCCTCTGCCATCTGAGCTAAGAAAAGTTTCTTTCAGCTGTTTAATGGTTCCCTTATGCTTTGGAAACCATTGTGCACACAAAGGTAGTACATTCCAAGGGTCCATACCCTGCCAGATCCTGGGCTCAGGTGCACAGCACTGGCCAGTCACAGGGCAGCATTGAATTCATCCCCACCAGTCAGTGGATCTGTTAAGTGTTTTCCTGTCTGTTTCTGGAGTTTAGATAGGACTGAGCTGCAGAAGGCCATGGAACACAATAGCAGACTGGACAAGGAAATTTTAGCATTACGCAGTCGGGTCAAATCGCTTGATTCTGAAAGAAGGGTGTTTCTAGAACTGGTAAGTCTTTGCCTCCATATAATTCACTTTCTTAATCTGTTCACCCTACTGAGCTGTCTATGCTGAGACTATCTAACCAGTTATACCATCACATCTAACCCTTCCTGCTGCTGTGTCTCTGTTCTCTCTTATTAATCTTACTTGGAGTTAGAGTCCTTGCATTTCGTGAGTGGTGTCCTTTGAAGAAATCTGAACAATCAGAAACATTTGGGCATTGGGTATTGCTGTAAAAAAGTTTATACAGTAAGGCCGGTGACCATGAGCCTGGTGGCTGTTGGACACATTGAGCACTAGAGAGCTCCAGAAGAAATTGGTGGGAGCTGTGAGTGCTCAAAGTGGCTGAAGTTGGGCACCCAAAAATGACACACGAAAGTCACTCCCCTCTTCTATTGATTACAACAAACTTAACTTTAAGCCTATGTTTAAATGTTTTACTGAGTAGGGATGGGATTGCTCATGTGCATAAGTGCTTTGTAGAACTGGGGTCTTAACATGTTTGTTGTGTTATACTGCCCTGCCTGCCAAGTGCTTGTTTTCTATTAGTAGCCAATCCTCAGAATAAGTTACCACCTGAGTAATCTGCAGATGTTATCAGCAGTGATTGTATATTTTCTTTGGGGTCATGGATAAAGAAATTGAATAGTTTGTCAGGGGGAGGCAGCATCTCATCCCTAGTGGTCAGATGCCAAGGTAGCATTTACACCCAATGGTTCACCTATGGTGGAAATCTCACCTAGTGGGTACCACTTTCAAGGGCAGCTCTGCCTAACAGGTATAGTTCTCATCAGCCATCCTGCCTAGTGGATTCAATTCGTGAGCAGCAACATGCTGTCCCCCTCAGAATCAGTGCTGGGGCATGTGATTCTTGCACCACTCCTTGCCCCATCTCTTGAAGGAAAAAAATGAGTATTTTTGTGTTCCTTCCCTGCCCGTTGAAGGATTTCAAAACTGTGTGGCTTCAAGGAGAGCTACTGTTGCATAATTGGTCCTTCCAGTTTCTGTGATTCCATAATCCTGGGATTGGTGACTGCCCTGGTGCTCAGTCACAGGTGACCTCCTTAGAACCAGACATCTCTTACTGCCTCACAAATGCTCAGTGTGTCAGATCCCCAGTGGCTGGCAGTTTTGCACCACCTCTCATCCACTGTTGTGATTTAATCTTGAACTTGCTGCAGTGAGAATTGCTCTAGTGAGTCACAGAGTAGAATGCAAAAGACATTGTAAGGCCATAAATCCTGATTTGTTTTTCTCTTGCAATAAATGTGAGAACCTTCTGAAATCCCTCCACTTCAAATACTTCGGCTGGGATTTCATACGTGTTTTAAATTATAAATAAATAGCACTTTTCATCATATATTAATCTATGCTTCACCTTGGAGCTTTATCAGTGAATATGAATACAATAGACAATAATATTCTTGTACAGTTTACTTGGGAATTGCATATTTTTCCCACACAACTGGGAATGCTGATACGAGAACCAGCTTTTGATTTTCTGTGTATTGTATGTTTGAATGCTGAATGTTAATACTTGAATTATTTTAGCCATCCAGCATTTAATCTAGCAGTTTATTTTGAAGTAAATTTAGTAAGATTTTAACTGTTGTTTTCCTAGGAATCTGACAAAACCTTGTTACCTGTACATTGAAAACTTTGGACTAATTGTTCTGATTGGTGTGGTGTTATCTTATAATATTTTTGGTTAAAAACAGTGCTCTTAATTTTGCATGAAATGCATTTAAAACCTAATTCTGGATAATTATTTGGGCTGTTCTCCTTTTCCTGATTTGCTGTGGGTTGTAAAATAGTTTGAGGTGGCCACATGAAGGCACAATGGGAATATGAGGTGCTGTTTTTGCTTTTAAAGGTTGAAAAGCTTAAAGAAGAGATTTATGAGTATCAAAAGAATGAGAAACCAGAACTTTTATTCCCTGAAATGGATGAAACAGAAGAAAACACATGTTGCTCACTGCAGGTATTTTCAACAGCTAACTTTCATGTTACCATTCAAGAAATTGTCTACAATAAATAGGCTTTATTCTTCTCTTAAGTCATATAACACTACTAAGAATATAGCAAAACTGTTCTCTCATTCTAAACAGGTAAAGTGTGTATTTTTCCATTCTAGAATTTGAGTGTGTCTCAGTGATATGAGGACATGTGATTTCAAGATATATGGGGCTTAAGAATGTATTTAAAGTTGAGAGCAAATTTCAGCTAGTGTAAATTGGTGTAGCCTCATTTACTCCATTATACTCCTTGTGGGACTCATGTAAAAGATTGTGCTTCTGTTGTGCTACACTGAACTTATATGCATTAAGATGTTCTTGGAGTCAGCCCTTTCTAAGGCTTCTATTTTATGTTTTTCTTATATCTCTGCTGACTTTAAATATATTCTTTAGATGAAGGATAAAAAGGATCAAGCAAGGTTTGAAGAAGAGCGTACTATAGATAAAGCTGACTCAGATCACGAAAGAAGATATCAAAATAACGAGGCAATTCATAAAAGGTGAATGATGTGGAAAGCCCAGGGAACAGTTCAGTCACTGCAGTTTTAAATTAAAAATGAGAATACAGGTGACTGATTCATGCTTGCTTCAAAATCTCCATCTTGACAAAGAGACTTTTCCTGTCAGCTGTCACCTCTTACTGTCCTTCCTCAGTTGCCTCCATGTAACCCAGCTCATGAACTCACTAGGTCTCCTAAGAGAAGATTTCCTTTCTTGTAGTGTTAATGTCACTGGCATTGGATCATTTACTGAATGATTTAAAAGATCTTTCAGTATTAGCTTTGTTTGCTTGTACATGAATCATAAACGGAGATGTAAAAGCCCTCAACTTGCCCCTGGAGTCAGGGCAGGAGATTTTTTTCCAGCATGTTCTTCATAACTTTCTCCATCCTCATGTTACATTTCTTATGAAATGGGTCTTCCAGCCAATCCTTTGGAAAATAACTCTGTAATCTAATGAATTTCACTGTCGGGAAAATTACTTTGATATTCAATCTCTATTTCCTTCTGCATCACAAAGTCACAATCTGTTTTGTTTTGTTTTGACACCTAATCTGTTGCAAAATCCTATCAAGGCCTTTGCTTTTCAAGTTAAATACCCAGACTGATGTCTTCTAGACCAGGGTCGAAGCTTCACTCCTCCCTGGCCTGCTACCCCAGCTGTGCCTCTTATGACAGGCAAAGAGGAGGCTGGGGGCTGCTGCATGTCCCACCTCTGCTGCTTCTCTTTGGATGCACCAGGGAAAGGAGGGGCATGGCTTGACTCCCTCATTCTTTGGGCAGCTGAATGGCTTGCTGCTGCTGCTTTTAAGGTTACCTCCCACCAGACTAGATGTCCCCACCAGTGTGAGCAGCCCTACAACTTCTCATCCATAGCAGGGGATGGGGCTAGGGTGCAGTAGAGGATGGGTGAGTGGTTCTTATTGTGGATGCGACTACAGTGGTATCACCAGGGCCCCAGGCCACACAAGTCCCAGACCTGCAATCACCCAGGACAGACATGGCTTGTCTCTGGAGTTTATAAAACACTCCTGGAGAACCTGTGTGCTTTCCTTTGTCCTCTCTTCAAACTCCTGGCCAGCACCAGGGGCACAAAGGATTGTAAGGCTTCGGTTGTGACATTGTGTTAATTTAGCAATTATGGCACCAGTGATTTTCCTTTGTCATTGGGGTATAGGTGCCAAAAGGTAATTGAAGAGGTTAAGGGCAGGAATTTTCAGCTCCTGCACAAGTTACAGAAGCTGCAGCGGGAGCATGAAGATTTGGTAGAACGTAATGAAGAATTAGAATCGATTCTTGGAGAGACTCAGAACCAAACGAGAGATGAGAGAGAACGTCTTGAGGGTGAGATTGAAGGACTTCACAGAAAAGTAAGTCAGACATGTAAAGAGTGCCATCTGTTTCTTTTTAACTTTTACCTGCTTTGGCTCAGCAACAGGGGCATTGCTGGGGCGGGGAGGGACCCGGGGCACGGGCCCAGGCCCTGCCCCCACCCCCAGCCGGCAGGTCCCACCTCCCAGCCTGTAGGCCCCACCCCCTGGCCAGGGATAGGGCCAGCCCACGGCGGGGCTGGGCCAGAAGCAGCTGCAGGAGGCCGGGCCCTGTGCTGTGGCGGCTGTGGGTGGCTAGGCCCCTAGATCCCCGGCGGGGGACGGGGCCGCCATGGCCACGGGCATCCGGCCAAGCTCCAGATCCCCGGCCCGATTAGGCCAGAGATCTGGGGCACTGGCGCTGGGACCCAGGGCACGTGCCCTGGGGTGCCCAGTGCCAGCGATGCCCCTGCTCTGCACAATGAAAAATAAAAGAAAACAATACTTTATACAACTGCATGTTGCTCTGTGGTTTGGTTCAGTAGACATACAATTAGCAGCACCTACCTCTTCCAGTCATTCCTGGCTTAATACTGAAAAATGACAGACTAACTTAAGAAGAAATTAGCTTCTGAACCACTGGGAATCAAGCAGGAATTTTTTTTGTAGTTGTTTTCTTCTGGGGCAGTGTTACTGTTTAGAAAGCCTGAGCCAAGGATGCATCAGGTTTCAGGATTGTCTTTTTGGAAAGCTGGTGAGGAGAGTGAGATTGCCATGGAGATCCTGAAATGTATAATTTGGCATGTGATCAGCGGTAGCAGCTTGCTGACCTACCCTGGAGGAGCTGCAACTATGTTGTCCCTGTGGACAGAGGAATGGCAAGTGGGATGGCAGGATTGGAGGAGTGGAGAGGCAGGAATGGGTGGGAAAACAGGAGGTGAGATAAAAGCGATGCCACAGAATTGGGGAAGGAGAGCCAGAGTGAAGAAAGCAAAGGCTGCAGTGCAATGGGTGTGTTGCATCTCTGAGATGCTTTCATTTTAGAGGTGCTTCAGAAGTAAAGGGTAACAAATACAGAAAGGTAGTATCTATGCTTAGAGCAACTAGATGCTCGCTGAATAGATCCAGCCCTGGTTCCTCCAGTGCTAATGAAATCAGAGATCTCCTGATATCCATCATATGTTTTAGCAAGCAGATACTCATGGTCAGAAGATATGGATCTACTGCAAACAGATATATGGAGGGGTAGAGGTTAAATATTACGCCAAAGGAAAATATAACCTGAGTTGTCAATGATCATTAAGGCTGAGATTGCTATCTCAGCATGAAGCTGATTTTAGGTATTTTTTACTTTCTCAACCGCTTTTCTTTGGCTCTGACTTTTGTCACATTTACTTTCACCCCAAAGACATTTTTTCAGTTAATTTGCAAGAAAACCTACCCAGCTGGTTTTGAATTTTGTGATTTTTTTTTTAAAAAAAAGTCAAATGCTGCAGCAAATCCTCACTATCAAGCCAGTGTTCCTAGTACAAGGCCATGTGGGGGATGCCCAGAGCTCAAAGTTCTGAGCCATGAGCTCCAAGGCTATGTCTACACTAGGGGCTATTTTAAGTCGACTTCACAAGGTCTTTAAGTCAACTTAAAGTCGACCTTGTGAAGGCAATTTAGGGGTATGTCTACACTAGTAATGCTTGAGTTGACTTAATAACTTTTGAATGGGGAGAAGGGAGTACCTTAGGTTGACTTAAGGCAGGTTAAGTCGACCTAAGGCTCCAGTGTAGTCGCACCCCAAAAGAGGTAGTCAGCTGCACTCACACTGGAGGTGCAACTCACTTGGATTCTCCAAATGTCATCTTGTTCTCTCTGTATAAATCCACCATATTGCAGTGTGGAAGCTTGGAACCTTCTAGATAGCAGGTAGGGTCAGTTTTTGCTGTTCATTGTAGGATTTTTCCTCCATTTCCTTGTGTTCAAACTCATTATTGTGATGTTGACATTCACCAAACTTGAGTTGGCTAGAACCACTAAGAGGGTTGGCTTTAAGAGCTATACTTTACACAGCCCCAAGGTGTCCATCAGATCTGCATGCTCCATGCCTTACATGTCTGCGAGGGGCATTCCCTCTGGTTATGTTTGGTTCATTCTTCATTCTTAGAATCTGCTCTTGAGGCTCCATTGGTTGAATTTAACACAGGGTCTGGCTTAGTGATCTTCTAAAGACTTCTCAGCTATCTTGGCCACAACTCAATTAATGATCCACAGTTCTGATCCAAGAAGAGTTCCTCAAGTGTGAGATCTGCCTTGCAGCCTAAGAATCCAGAAGAAACTTCCATCTCAATGAAGATCCATGCCCTAGAAAAGAAGCATCAGTAATATTTTGACCACTTGTGTCAGTAAGGCTTATGGGAGACCTGACTCTGGAGCTTGCCTGGCATGGTTAGGCCTTTGAAGTTGGTGCAGGTACTACATTTCCTCCTGCCCTGACTAGCCTTTCTCTTTCTCCTTCTCAGTTTGAACCAGGAGTTTGTGTCCCTCTGAAGGCTTCAGAGCAACTACTTTTGGTTCCTGTATTTTGGATCCAAGTTCCCTTGCTGCTGTTTTATATCATCTTCAATGTCCTTGGATCTTAAGACCCCAACACAGCTGGGAGTATGTTTCCATTTGTCTAGCAATGTGTGATTTTTGTTAGATTCTGTGACCACCTATCATGAACTCTAGAGGCCATGTTCTCAGTTACATCAAGGTCCCATCACACTGCTCTGGCACTAAAGTAAGTGCAATTATAACCATAACTGAGAAATGAAGCTATCACTTTCTCCTATCTTTCTTCCCTCTACCCCAAGAAAAGCCTTGGAGAACAAGTGAATTTTATAGTGTGCCCTGTAGTCCCTCAAATAGTGACTTGCCTCAGCCCATGAAGGGACATATGTTCCATCGATCAAGACCTTTATGGAGAACTCCCTTACACAAACCCCTCCCATGGGAGGTTAACAGTTTGAGCTCACAAGTGCTGTGGTATTGCATAAGGAGGGAGGCAGATGCTTAAGCAGAGAAGACTTGAATCATTTAGGAATTTCTAAGCCAAAAACACCACCCAAAGCCTCACTTAAGAAATATATGCTCTGAGTAAAACACCAGTTAGTACACAAGCTGCTCCATTGTACTCCAGAGGCAATTTCTACATGGTCTGAAGGTGTCATCTTGCCTTGAGATGACAGAGGAATGGATGACCAAAGTGAGGTCTCACATCTCAAAGAAATAGACACAGCCTCCTTGAGGGGGCAAATGGTAAGAAATATTCTTGGCAACTGCTGTGAATAGGTTTCCATAAGACCCCTCTCTTCTAAACTTAGAAACAAATATTGAGTGCATCCAATCACTTAGAGATATTGGAATCATTTCTCTTTTTTTCATCTGCCTCTTTCTCCCAATCTCTAAGATTATCTCAGTTTGAAATGAACTGAATGTCAGCCAGATTAACTCTCATGCATGCCCTAATGTCCATTTAGACACTGGGTAAAGCTACCCACCACACCAGCAGGGCAAAGAGATAGAACCATGTTGCATCACTCATCCCCAGCTGCTCCATATATGTGTTGGGCAAGAAGAGCAGCAATCCAGAACCACATTACACCATGAAGGTGAACATCAACTGCCCAATAGCATCCTCTGAGAACTTCTTGGTGCTTCACAAAATGTAGGCTAACAGCATCAGCTACAAAAATACTAATAAGACATATTAATCAGATAGATATATAAAACTTGAACTCAACATATAACATCCAATTTAAGTTCATGGCAGTTCTTGTATCTGAGACACTTTCCTGCTTGCTAATCTTCCAGTAATGAGGAGTTGTGCAGAAGGGTAATAAATACTCCAAGAAGAAGGGGTTTTTTGTGTTAACTGTAGCTCTTGTTGGTATAGATCCTCATGTCCCAGACTCTTCCCTCCTTTCTTATAAGTCTTTTCTCATGAGTTCTGGTTAAGGAATGGAGGAGGATGCTCCAGCTGCTGACTGACTAATGCAGGTCCCAGGGCAAGCCGCACAGTCGAGTACGAGACTGTGTTAGAGAGGGAAGTGATGCACATGCCAGGACTGCAGGTACTAACAGAGAAAGTGGAGTAGTAGGGGTGCCCCTTTAGACATTTGCTCTGGAATGCTGGAGCCAGACTTAAAGGGCATGCCCTCCTTAGCAACCAAACTGTCGTGGAACATTCTAGGTTCTCCCAAGACAGACATGTGGCTGAAAGTGGGCATCTGCAAGGAAAAAAATCAGTGAAGGAGAACATGAAGGGTAAGTGACTTAAATCACAAAATGAAAAATGAAAGGCAAAGAATAGAAACAAGGGACTTTAGCTTGTAAGACTGCCTGGCGCACCACAATGCCAAGCAGCAAGTCATTCATATCTGTGAAGTGGCATAATTAATAACACTTTGGCCTTTCATAGCACTTGCCCATTGGTAGCTTCCAAACCAGCCCCGTTTCAGAGAGGGGCTGTGCCTGGAATTGGACCCCTGTATTTTAGTGAGGCATGCTGGATAGGGATGTGGCTCCATCACATCAGAGATCTGGCCTCCCAACTCCATTGCAAACATCCTCAGTCTAATGACTGCACAGCATCTGATTAGTCAAGCATGAATACCTATCAAATTCAAAGATACTTCCTGTGGAGCAAAGCCTGGGGCTGTGTCTCAGTGAACACTGTTTAAATGCCAAAGTACAATTAGCTCCTGTTCCAGACATTCCAGTTATAAGGTTGTTCAAAACCTAAGCCATTTCCTTGATTCTTTGTCTAGAAGACAGGAAGACCTTTTGGTGGAAGCCCCGGGATTAGCCTGAGAGGCCTCTGAAAAAGAATACAATGCCAATGCCTTTGTTTCTTTGGTGGAGTCATCCAGAGATCGCTGCATCATTCTGCAACTTAACTAAACTAAATTTAGTTTAGCACCTAGGTTTGGACATTTGCTCCATAGTTTTTTGGTAAGCTTCCTTTCAGAAGTAGCCTCCTATGCATTCAGTCACTGAAGAGAGGGTTTGCTATTCTTTGGGCTAAGAAGGTAAAATTGTTCATAAGGACAGTTTCTCATTAGTGTTGGATTTCCATCTAAAGCAGTTTGTGTCTTTGTCAGTTCCCCCCAATTTGAATCCTGTACCAGCTGAAGGAAGAAAGACATGGTCTGTGTCACAAGCTGAGACCTCCCTAAACAACTACCATTCACAGTGCTGCTGGTTCTTATGTTTTTTATCTTGTCTCATATTTGGTGCTCTTCTTCAAGCCTGGATCTTCTTAGGATCCAGGAGTCCCATGATAATATAGATCTCAGCTTTCATTTACCAAAAAAAAAAAAAAAAGTTTGTGTTTGGTTGCAGAGGAAAGTTTGAATGTGTGCCTCTGAAAGAAGGCTCCAAACCCTGAAGAGAACCCATACATGGCTGTTGTAAAAGAATTTAAGGCAATCTCATCGCTTTTGGTGGGCTGGCAACACAACCCAACCTCAGATGGCTGCTTCAGGCCCCACTCACTCCCTATTCAATGTAACACAGAGACATCTAGTGACTGAATAATATAACTGTAAGTAACTCCCTGTTACAATAAAACAAACAAGGAGTCCAAAACAAACAAGGGGTCCTGTGGCACTTAAAGGCTAACACATTTGTTAAGTGCCACAGGACTCCTTGTTTGTTCTACTGATCTAGATTAACACAGCTGCCCCTTTGGAAGGAGTCCTGCGGCACTTTTAAGGACTAACAAATGTATTCGTCGCATGAGATTTCATAGGTGAAACTCCCACTTCATCAGATGCTTGAAGATGTATAGTAGAACCTCAGAGTAATGCCTTGAGAATGCAGGTTTTCATAACTCTGAACAAAATATGAAGTTCTTTCAAAAGTTTAGAACTGAACGTTGACTTAATACAGCTTTGAAACTTCACTATGCAGAAGGAAAATGCTGCTTCCTCTTTATCTTTTTAAATAATTTAGTTTTAACACAGTACTATACTGTATTTCTTTTCTTCCCCCCTGTCTCTGCTGCTGCCTGATTGCATACTTGTGGCTCCAAATGAGGTGTGTGGTTGACTGGTCAGTTCATAACTCTAGTGTTTGTAACTCAGAGATTCTAACGTGTTACATAATAATTACTTAAAATAGTTGCTGGGATATGTAGAGGCTCAGCAGCTCATAGATTGTGGGACCAGTAAAGATGAACACTGAACGATGATGACAATGGCATAAGTCCGAAGAACGCAAGAATGGTAGAAATGTCAGGCCCAGGAGTCCTCATTTGTGTGAATTTCTCATTTTCTTAAAGGATATTTGAACATGGAAAATGCATACATTCATCCTTAGAGTCATTCCATTGAATATGTCCTTGTATCTTTTTTCATACAGCCATTTACTTGGTATTTTCCCTTTTGCTTAAAGCTGGTTCTGGGAGGCAAGGAGGTAGGGTGACCAGATAGCAAGTGTGAAAAATCAAGACAGGGTAGGAGATAATAGGTATCTATATAAGAAAAAGCCTTGACTATCGGGACTGTCCTTGCAAAATTGGGACATCTGGTCATCCTACAAGGAGGTCAGCTCAGCTGTTTGGAGATGTGAAAATCATTTTAAAAGTTTATATAAAGAAAAGAATCTGGTGACCTGAGTGAATACAATGACTGCCTGCATCAGCTGACAGCAGGTTTGAGTATACATCCTTTAGCACTCAAAACATGAGCTTGACTTCCACAAGGCTCACAGATGGGGCCTCTAATTCCTTAAGACCCTTGGAACTCCCAGTGTACAGTGTTCATTGTTATCCCCATGAGAGTGGCATTGCTGTATGCTAGGAGGATCTCCAGGGGATGTTTAAGACTCTAGTCCAAAGCATCGAGGGCTTACTGTTCAGTGTTTGAGCACGTCTGTTGAAATCAATGGAATTATTTGCATAAAGTACACTCATACATAAATGATTTGCTGGGTCAGGTCCAGTGCACCTGCTGCCTTGCAGACTGATCTCTAAGTCAGCATTATGGCCACCTATCTTGAGCTGTGAACCTGACCGAGCATCTACCTGAATGGCAGCTGTGCTGTGGAGCTCCCTTGGGGAGGAGAGTGGTCAAAAACAAATGTCAGTTGGATGGGGAAGTAGAAGCCTTCCACATGTTATAGATTAGGCAGGGCTGTGTACAGTGATAGTCTCTTCAGCTGCTCCTCTTCTGGGATGACAGAATAAAGGCACACAAACTACAGTTTATTGGGGATTTAATCTTTAAAAAGTGTCTGAATCACTTTCCTAAGTTCTGCCAGAGACTCTTGTACTTCCCTTTTACAGTTTGGTACTGAGAAACCAATCCACCCTTTTATCAGCACTGCAGACTGTGCTGGATCTAGCATGGCCTAGGAATTTCCAACTATTTTCTCTTAGCCTTTCTGTTTCTGACATTGATGTTTCTATAATAAATGTTTTCATGATTCAAATGACAAGTGTATGTTTTTAAACTTGGGATTTATTTGTGCCAAGATCAAAAGTTTAGAGATGGAGTTACTCCAATCACAGATGAGGAAAACTGAAGCCAGCATGCAAGACCAAGAAACATCTAAAAAAGTGCAAGATTTCCAAGAGGTAGGAGAACTTTGTTAAGGAACAAACTTTTCTGGTAAAGAATTCTAGTAGATGGATATTTGCTATTTCCATTCAGTTAGACAGTTTTTTATAGGTGTGATGATCCTTTCTTCAGTTCATGCCAAGGGGATAGGCATTTAGGGAGAAAAGCCATTAACTTACCATTAATTCTCTGTGTTAGCATTGTCCCTACAGATATTGTCATGAAAACTGTCTTGGTCTTCTCTGCACTGCCCTGATGTGCCATTTCCCAAGAGGCCAGTAGGGGACCCTGTGCCTGCCCATGCTCTGTATTCTAGTCTGGTCTCTTGTTGCTTCTATAGCCTGCTTACCTGCATCCCTTGTTGCTCCTTTCCTGGACTCTTTCCTGCCACTCCTGGTTTACCTCCTTTCTCTGGGTATGTCTACACTGGAGCCTTAGGTTGACTTAACCTTCCTTAAGTCTACCAAAGGAAAGCTCCGTCCACACTGGGATTGTATTAAGTTGACTTAAGCGCTTCCTTAAATCAACTTAATAACACCACCTCTTAAAGTTGACATAACGCTTAAGTGGACCTTATTAAGTTGACTTAAGTCAGTGTAGACAGGGCATAGCCTTAAGTCAACTTAGTAAGGTTGACTTAAGCATTAAGTTGACGTAGCAGCTGCCAGTGTGGACGTGGGCAGTCTACAGAAGTTCCGAATGTGGATGCTCTAAGTCAACTTAACAAGGTTGACTTTAAGTCAACTTAACAGAGCCTCCAGTGTAGATATACCCTCTGAGTGCACCAGCACAAAACCCTCCTCCCTCATCTCAGGGAGTGGCTGCTACATTTCCCAGCAGCACCTCTCTGTTGCCAACTTCCTGGCTTTATAGTCCCCACCTGTTTCCACCCAGCTGATCCAGGCTTGCTTTTAATAATTCCCTGTTTTTAATCAATAAATTCCTTTCTTTTAATCAGTTGCACTCCTCGCCAAATCCCCCCCCCCCCCCCCGCACTCCTGAATGGCATTAATTTGCCTTCTGTGTGGGAGTGAATTTCACCTACAGTCAGGAGCATCGTTGCCCTGGGAAAAGACCCAGGGCCTGGGCCCTGGCCGCACTCCCTGGCCTCAATCTGGAGTCAGGGCCCCAGGCCCCTGCCACTGCCAGCCCAGCCTGGCTGGGAATGGGGCCAAGAGAGGCAGGCACCGCCATGGCTGGCCAGGCCCTGGATACCAGGCCAGGGATGGCGTTGGGAGAGGCAGGGGGTGCACCAGCCATTCAGGGCACTAGTGCTGGGCCTCGGGGCATATGCCCCCTGTGCCAGGTGCGAGCTACTCTCCTGCCTACAGTGAAAGGATTCAGGGAAACACAATCCCATCTCCCTTAGTTTCTTTCTTGTGTCACAGGCTCCAGGTGTCAGAACGATCAGATCTTCAGTCATTGAAGCTCCGTTGGCTTTTCCTTTCTTGCTCTAAACAGTATGGTCGACTCTCATGGCTTTTTCACATGCCTGACCATATTTGGTGCTTTGCTTAAGGTCACAGCTTGTGGAGTCACATGGCTGTGCAAGAACCTCAGTTTTCAGTTTTAAAAAAGGTAAATTTCTTTACATTTTAGCCTTTGTGATTGAGGAGACAAACCTTGAAAATATGACTCATAAAGGCAACAAGACCAGAAAACAAAGAATCCCAAAGTTGTTCTTTTTAAAAATCCCTTGATTTTTAAACCAGTCCCATGACTATGAGGCATGATTCCTAATTTTTGAATGTCCAGGGCTGGCAACACAGTGACTAGTTGTTAGTAGTAGCTTTTGTTATTGCTACTCTCGAGTATAGGACTCTAACCATTCAGGAGAGTCCCAAGGCCTTTGCCAGCTTTCTCCACTACAAGTTCACCTTGTTCCCGTTAATCAATGCTGTATTCTTGGCCAATCTCTCCTACTGCTCAGCTCTTATGTCGTCTCTACATTAAAAAAAATAAGTCAACAAATATTATTTTGACTAACAGCACATCTTCAGCATCTTCCATCAGTGACCAGCAGTCCCTGCTGCAGTGAGAAGCCTGGGCTGCTGCAAGCCAGAGTGGCTTGTTTCTGTCCTGAGTGGAGGGGGGTTAGGTTCTGAAAAATTATTTTACATGTACAACTCAACAATCAACCCTTCTCATCTCACACAATCTCTTTTTCTCCTGCTCATCTTCTAGCCCTTTGTTTTGGCTGCCCTAGTGATTAGAAAGATGTTGTTATTACAGCCGTATATTAGTTCATGGGCATAGGGAAAGGGACAGTCCGTCCTCTCTGACATCTGTCATCAAGTTGCTTCCATTGTTACTGAGTTAAAACCCCACCCCTTACACGCCAGGTATTTTTAGCCCGATCTATACATTGCCTGCAGTGATTCTGATATGCTGATGATCTGTGAGAGCTAGTATTGGACAAGGTAATTTAGGATTTGGGATTTCCAAATTCACCTAGTGGGTGTGGATGACTGGGGTGCTAAGGGAACTGGGAATCCAAATGATGTCAGCCTTTTGGAGAATCCCAGCCCTTGTCTTTCTAGTGTAGAAAGGATGTGGATATGATGCAGAACAGAAGCTGATGCTGAACAATTGCAGATGCTGAAAAGCCACCAGGAGAAGGTTGAAGTACTGGAAAGTAAATTATCGGAGGAGAAAGACTGGAGAAAACAACTTGTATCTGACCTTGAAAAGACCCAGAAAGCTTTGAAGGCTGAAAAAAAGGTATTTAGTGGTTATGCATGTGCTGTGATGTCAAGCTGCTCTCTCAGGGAATACATACTAACTCCAGTGTTCTCATTAACTAGATGTTACCTTCTTTTGTTAATGACCCCTCACTATGTTCCACATATCATTTTACTTGACCTTTAGTTTAAAACCCATTTCTATCAAACACCCATTTCTGAAAGTTTCTAAAGGTTGCTTTGAATGCAGTTGTTTACTGTGGCTCCCCCAGTCCACTCCTCTGACTTTTTCCTACATAACTGATTCCTGTTCTACAGCACAGCTTGTTTTAACTTTTAGTCAGTGTTATAAAATAACAGCAAAAACTCTTTGCTGCCAAATAGATCTCTGGACCAAGAAAGCCAAACTGAAGACAGGTAGAGCATCCTGAAAGCCAGTAGCCCGGTAACTGATGGCCACTTATTGACACAAGCATCGGCATAATGCCATACGATGCTGGTTCTAGTGTGACCTGTATATTTGTAGATGTATAACCCTGCACTTGACTGCATCAAAATGTGAGAATGGACAGACTGGGTCAATGGTCCATCTAGCCCAGTATCCTGTTTTGTGACAGTGGAGTGCTACTCAAGATGCCTCAGAAGGAAAGACCAGAAAAGGGCAATTATCAAGTGATGTATTCTCTATCGTCCAGTCCCAGCTTTAACAGACAGATGTTTAAGGAAACCCAGAGCATAGGGTTGCATCACTGAGCATCATGGCTAATAACCAGTGGTAGATCTATCCTTCATTAACTTACCTTATTCTTTTTTTTAACTTCATTATTCTTTTGGCTTTCACAATATCTCTAGGCAACAAACTCCATGAAGTGACAGTGCATGGTGTGAAAAAATACTTCCTAATGTTTGTTTTAAACCTGCTTCCTATTAATTTCATTAGGTGCCACTGGTTCTTATGTTATGTGAAGGGATAAATAACACTTCCCTATTCACGTTCTCCACACCATTTATGATTTTGTCGATCTACATAATGTTCCTACTTTGTTGTCTCTTTTCTATGATGAATTGTTCCAGTCTCTTTAATCTTTCCTCATATAGCAACTGTTCCATTTCCTAATAGTTTTTGTTGCCCTTCTCTGTACTTTTTCTAATAGATCTTTTCTGGGATGGGTCAACCAGAACATCATGCAGTATTCAAGCTGTGGGCATACTGCAGATGTATATAGTGGCCTTATGATATTTTCAGTCTTATCTATCCATTTCCTAATGGTTCCTAGCATTCTATTAGCTTTTTTAACTGATGCTGTACATTGAGCAGATGTTTTCAGAAAACCATCCAAGATTACTCCAAGATCTCTTTCTTGAGTGGTAACAGCTATTTTAAATCCATCATTTCATATGTATAGCTGGGATTATGTTTTCTATTGTTGCTTTGCACTTATCAACATTGTATATCTTCTGCCATTTTGTTGTCTACTCATCCAGTTTAATAAGATCCCTTTGTAACTCTTCACATTTAGCTTTGAATTTAACTATCTTGAGTAATTTTATATCATCTGCATACTTTGCCACTTCACTGAATATCCTCTACTACAGATCATATATGAATATGTTGAAAATGACCATTTACTTCTACCCTTTGTTTCCTATCTTGTAAGCAAAACAAACTAGGAGACTTGTGGCACTTTTAAAGATTAACAAGTCCCGCAAGACTCATTGGGTGTGTTTACACTGGAGAGTAAGTTAAGTCAACTTAATGAGGTTGACTTTAAGTCAACTTAAAGTTGACCTTGTTAAGATGACATAGAGCGTCCACACTCCTCTTAAGTTGACTTACAGAGTCCCAACTGCCTGCCTCCACACTAGTACACACTAGCTTAAGTCTACTTAATAAAGTCAACTAAAGCTTGACACTGGCTTAAGTTGACTTAATACAGTTGACTTAAATGTTTACATTGGCTCAAGTCAATTTAACTATTAAGTCGACCTTAACAGGTGTTGTTATTAAGTCGACTTAAGGAAGACCTTATGTTGACTTAATAAATTCCAAATGTGGCCAGAGTGTTCCTTAGGTCGACTTAAGGAAGGTTAAGTCGACCTGGTTCTCCAGTGTAGATGTACCTCTTGTTTGTTTTGCTGAAAGAGACTAACATGGCTACCACTCTGGAACTTACCTTTTAACCAGTTCCTGATCCTTAACCTTCCCTCCTATTACATGACTGCTTACTTTGTGTAAGAGCCTTTGGTGTGGGACCTTGTCAAAACTTGGTGGAAGTTCAAATAAAAGCCAAAGCCAAAAGATATGTCAAAAGCCTTGTGAAAAGCTTTCTGAAAGTCCATGGTCCTAAACTGACAGATTCATCTAGGTCCACATGCTTATTGGGGCCCTCAGAGAATTCTAATAGATTGGTGAGGCATGATTTGCTTTTATAAAAGCCATATTGACTGTTCCCAAACATATTCTGTTCCTCTATGTGCTTGATAATTCTGTTCCTTATTGTAGTTTCTACCAACTTGCCTGGTACTGAGATCATGCTTTCCAGCCTGTAATTGTCAGGATTGCTTCTGAAGACTGCTATAAAAATCAGTATTACATAAGCTATCTTCCAGTCATGTGGTACAGACACTGATTTAAGTGGTTGGTTACATACCAGAGTTAGTAGTTCTGCAATTCCATATTTTAGTTTCTTCAGAACTCTTGGCAGAATCCTGTCTGCTCCTGGTGACCTATTAGTGTTTAATTTAAAATATGTGTTTGACAAGCGATCTAGATCACTCTGTATAAGTTAACTGTCCTGCATTTTCTGTTAAATCATTGATACAGATATAGAATAGATTGGATCAGAGGACTGATCCCTGCAGTATTGTAAAGGAATTCCATTCAGGCTACCCTGTAAGTGGTCCTGTGCCTCAGTTTCCCCCTTGATTCCTCAAGTAAATTCTGCACAGCCTTCAGGGTATATAAATAGCCCATTTTATGGGTTAGTTTATTACCGAAAGTCCCATTACCATAAGCACAGCACAGTCCAATCAATATATTCATCCCAACAGTCTAACACCAAGTATAGATCCAGCATTTCTCACCATGCCCAGCTCCCAGATATGGCTCTGAGGTCTCTCACATTTCACCCCAAATTCTCTGGCTGGGGTTTTTCTCTGTTCTGCTTCCTTCACAGATAAGCTGCCAGTTCTTTTCTGGCAGTAACAGCAGTTTTACTCCTTCATTATTTCCCAGCTTTCAACCCTCTCTGGCCTTCCAGCTTCAGCTCTCCAGCTCAGAGAGCCAGCAGGCATCTCTCTCTGCTCACTCGGTCCTTCCTGGCCCTGGCCTCGGAAGTTTGTAGGTGATAGTCTTCCATTTCCATCAACCTGATCTGGCTTCACTGCTCAACCAAGGAACTCTCATGACTCCTTGCTATGTGAGCGTCCCCTCCCTGCAGGTCTTAGCCTGTTCTGCTCTTCCTCTAAGCTCTGTTTACTTTCAGGGCTTGGAGTCTTTTCTTTACTAAACACTGGCTTCCCAACACTTGATCTAAGCTTTCTGTCAGGATTCTGGACTCTGGGTTCTAGACTCTTGTCTCAGGCTTCTGAACTTTCATTTATAACTGCAGAGGCTGGCCCACCTCCTTCCTTAGCAAACCAGGGTGTACCTGTACTGGAACAAGAGCACTGAGCCCAATTTCATTTATTGGGCTAGCTGCCTATTACAGGGACCTGGCTAGAAATACCCCACTACATGAGGCTTCTTCATAATAATGTTTTGAGACATATCAGTTAGCCATTTTTCAGTCCATTTAACATGTGCCATATTTTTTTTTAGTGCCGGTTTTTAATCAGAATGTTGTCCAGCAACTAAGTTAAATACCTTTTGTATATCTAACTAATTATGTCAACACAGCTAAATTGATCAACCACACCTGTAAATTTGTTAAAGAATGCTATCAAGTTCATTTAATTAGTCCTGTTCCCTTAACTACACAGCTGTGAAATTATTGGTAAGCCTCTAATGACAACTGCCCCTGGCTGATCATTGTGTAAGCTGGACACAGTCTAACAGAAGGTATTTTAAAACAGTCAAATACAAGGTCATACATTTAAGAATAAACAGTGCAAGTTTACTTACAGGGTAGAGAGACTGTACACTGGAAAGCCGTGACTCTGAAAAAAGTTTAAAGGTCATTGTAGATAACCTGGTAAAAAGCATTAACATGGCTATATAAATGGGAATATCTGTAAGGTGTTCGCTTTACCTCTGTACATGGCATTGATGAGACCATTATTGGAATACAAAATCTAGTTCATCAACAAAATAATGGAGGTGTAAACACTACAATGCTCTTCCTACCAACAAAACTCTCCTGCTTTGCTGACAAAATAAAACCACCTCAATGAGATGTGTAGAGCTTTTTGCAGCAAAGTTATACTGACAGAATATCAGTTTGAGGTCTAGACACTCTGCTTGTTTATGCCACCATAAATGACCCTTGGCAGATGTCCCACAAAATGCCCATCCTGCCTGCTCTGGTCAGCAGCCCAGCACACAGGGATTTGCCTCTCACCCTTTAAAGCAGTGGTTTTCAAACTTAGGGTCAGTGAGCCCTACTGCTGCTGCTGCTGCCAAAAGACTGGAGTGCATTTCTCAAAGATGTAATTGTTTGGTCATGGGCATAAATGAATTTTTTTCAACTGGGCCTGAGGAAAAAAGTTTGAAAACCACTGCTTTAAAGGACCAGAAATTTTTGAAATTCCATTTCCTATTTGCTCAGCAAGGAGAGCTTGCAGTGCATCTTCCCAGCTGACCATGGCAGCTCCACACAGCAAACATTTTACTGCATGGAGCACACTGGGGCTGTTGGATCTGCTGAGTATATGGGGAGAGGAAGCTGTGCCGTCTCAGCTACACTCCAGCCTTAGGAACTTTAATACCTGTGGTCAAATTTCTCATGGCATGAAGAAGAGTTAAAAGCAGGACATGCATCAGTGTTGTACAAAGATAAAGGAGCTGAGGCAGGTGTACAAGAAAGCAAGGGAGTCAAACTGTTGCTCTGATGCTGTGCTGAAGATCTGCCACTTCTATAAGGAGATGGATGCCATCTTTGGCAAAAACCTATCTCCGCTACCAGGAGCCCCAGGGATACTTCAATGAGGCTTGAGACAGTGGACGGCAGACTCAACCTTGAGAGCGAAGTCATGGGCAAAAGGGTTCCGTTGAAGGATGAGATGAAACAGGCGACATGGTCTTCTGTATGTGGGGGAGCCAGGACCTCTTCTCGACCCGGGAAGGTTCAAGCCAGTCCCAGCACTCCATCTGTCATGCATGTGATGCAGGATTGGGGAGTTCTGGTAAGTGGTATTTTTGAGTTGATGCTGCTCAGTTATATGAGGTAGAGCTGTCCTTTGCTTTGTTGTTTTCCAAAAGTGGGTGAAAGGATAAAAATGTACAAGATTGTGTTTGCATGTGCTTCACATTCTGCTGTACACCTAGGCTGTACAGTGGAACAGTGTCTTAATGCACACTGAGATTTCACAAGAGTTCTCCAGAGAAGTGTCTAGGAAGCTTTCCTGGAAGTACTTACCAATCCTCTGCTGAAGGTTCCTTGGCAGAGCTGCTTTGTTCCTTCCCTCATTGTAGGAAAAGTTCCCACATCAGTTGGCAATCACTTGTGCAGGAACCAAAACAGTACAGAGGCCAGGTGCTAGGGACCCAATCTCAAGCAGCACACATGCAGGAGATACAGTCTTGCATCCTTGCTTATCCTCGGGAATGAGATATTGGCTACTGTCAGTTCCACTTGTGGAAAGTAGTGGCAGAATTTACAATGTTGTGCCTAACTGTCTGCAGTGATCTCCTTAATAAGCACCTAGCCTATGTCCACACATAGGAAGTTAAATCGATTTAAGTTAAATCAATTTAATAAAATCACTATAAAATCATGAAATTGATTTAAGTTAAATCGATTTAACAGGTCCCCACTAGAAACTCAAAATTGAACTAGCACGTCCATGGACAGGACTTATTAGTTCAATTTAGGAGAGGGGCACCATAGGAGGTGTGGTAAGATGGCCCCCTAGAAGGGCCATGGCCCCCACCCGATTCATAGAAAAAGGACAGCACCTTGGGAAGGAGAAGGGCAAAAGTGTAAAATCAAAATATCAGTTAAATCAAAATAACATGTCCACATGGTGTTATTTTGAAATAACGATTTCAATTTAACTGTTATTTCGATATAATACCAGGTTTTATTATATTGAAATTACTTTCCTTATTGTGAGACGAGAGCTCCTTATCTTGATATAAGGAAATGTAGTGTGGACCTGCAACCTTTTAAATTGAAATAATCTGCATTATTTTGATTTAAAGACTATGTGTGGACATGCCCCTATACTTTTTCAGCATCCCCACAACCCCACACGCCTGGGGCTGAATTTGCCATGTTTAGGGCATTTGCTGAACTGTGCCCTTGCCCACAGGATAGTGAGAAACTGATTTGTATGTAAAAAGAGATGCATTTTACTATAACAATACAATTCTGAAAGTGCACTAACAATCATGCTTCTGTTTGTTTTTTCTTCTGTTTCTGCAGATGAGGCCTTCAGGGGAACCCCTTGACACCAGTAGAGCGCCTCAGCCAGTTAAGGAAGGGAGCAAGGAGGACCTGTTTCAAGAAGTGCTTCAATCCTCAGAGGCCAAACAACAAGTCAGGGCATTAAGAGAGACTTTAAAAGAAAATTATAGAATAGACAAGCAGGACAGAAAGGAGAGCCAGGAGTGAATTTTAGTGGGCCACGAGTGTCACAGCTAAATGCAAGGTGAAACAGATCATTTAGCATAAGTAGTTAACACATATTTTAATAGACCAGAAAAAAAATACATGGTGGTGGGAAGTGGGGTGGTTAGTGGGTTACACATGGTTTAAGCCATAAATCCAATTTCTTTACTAAGACCATGATTTGTAGTGTTTAGCAAAGTTATGAATTTGAGCTCCAAGTTCATCTTTTTGAGATGGTATGCTTGCTTTCTCTGAGGACAAGAACTGAGAGGTCAAACATGGAGCAGTCTTTCTGTGAAAAGTATTTGCTCATAGATGATGTGCTGTCTTGTCTTCTATCATTTTCCTGTGAGAATGAAGTGATTGTCTGGTTTCAGCTGCATAGGGTGTGTTTGAGCATCTAGCTCACTGGTGAGCTACATCACATATTGTGATAGGCATATATAGCATCCATGGATTGTGATAAGTGTTTTGAAGGGGTCAGGGCCCAGGGGCATTGCTGCTCCCCAAAAATGCTCAGGGAACAGCCCCCACACTCCCACTGGCCCTGGGCCTCATATGTGCCCTGGGTCTCATCTGGTTCATGGGCCAGAGCTACTGCTGGGCTGCCAGCTTGTGGGCCCAAGCCACATGCTGGCCCCAGGTCCCAGCTGGCCCCAGGCCTGCCTGCTGCCACCTGCCAGGCGAGCTCTGGGTCCTGGCTGGCCTCGGGTCATCCTGCTGCCTCAGCTTGTCAGATCAGCCCTGGGCAGCCCCAGGTCATGGCTCAGACAGCCTGTGCTTCTGGGGCTCAGTGGGACGCAGGGCAATGGGCCAGGACACATGAAGCCTGTGCCCCTTATGCCCAGCACCAGCAATGCCCCTGGCAGGGCCAGAATAAGGGGCCCTGGGGCCCCAGGCTGCCCACCACCATGGGGCCTTCTCCCTTCCTGGGTCCCTGGCCCCCTCCCATGGCAACCTATTGGCAGTCTGGAGTTGGGGGTGCCCTGGGGCCAGAGGCTGCTCTCCACAGCGCTTCTGCCCTGGCCCCTGTCCAGCTGGTTTGCCTATGGGGGCGGTGGTGGCCGACATGCAGTACAGCCTCTGGTGTAGTCCTCCAAGGCCCTGGGTCCTGGCAGGCTGCCCTGGAAGTTGCACTTCACAGCAACTGGCCCCATCCCCAGAGTGTAGCAAACATGTGCCAGCTGGCCCTGCCCGCAGGGGGGCAGATCAGCCAACCTCATGGTGGGGCAGGGGTGCCGTGGAGCCCAGTCTCAGACATGGCCCCACTGGTGCTGTGCCAGGCTGAAGCAGGGGCCAGATCACATAGCAGCCTTAGGTACTGCAGTCTCAGCCCCCCTTTCAGGCAGGGGAGGGAGGTAGATGCAGCCCCTATAGTCCTTGCTTTGATCTAGCCCTGTTAGGGGCTACCGATCATTGCAGCAGTGGAGATATATCTGCAGGATGCATCTGTTTCTGGAAGGGTCTGGTGCTGCTTTGAGGTGATAAATCCTGGTTTGTGGAGAACTTGCTTCGGGTAATGAGCTTGGTGAGGTTGGGGCAGGTTGTCTGAATCCCAAAAGAGAGGATCTGGGAAAAAATTCTTCAAGATGTGGAGTCTATCCAGTATGGGTTATAGCTGTCTAATGGTATCCCATATGGGTTCCAGTGTGGGGTGGTAAATGACAGCTAGGGGGTGGGGGTTGAAGCCATGTCAGTTGCAGTATAGTAGAGAAATAAGGTGAGTGTGATAGTGTCTTT
Source organism: Podocnemis expansa (assembly GCA_007922195.1). Taxonomy (NCBI): domain Eukaryota; kingdom Metazoa; phylum Chordata; order Testudines; family Podocnemididae; genus Podocnemis; species Podocnemis expansa. The sequence goes on from ML681997.1 coordinate 31,249,167, forward strand.
TATTGGACTAGATTTTGTTCGTAAGAGAGACAAGCTTTTAAGCTTACAGAGTGACCTGAAGAGGTCCCCTGTTATACCTGAGGTACATCAATGATGTTTTCATCCTTTGGACAGATAACCAAAACTCCCTCATAAATTTCTACCCCAACTTCAGCAAACACCAACTATCCATCAAATTCTCTCTGGAACACTCCCACACCAACATCAACGTTCAGGACACCACAATCAGCCTCAGCAATGGATGGAACACTACAGACAGCTATATACAAGACATCCATGAATACCCCCACCTAGCTTCACAGCTCCAGGAACCATCCCAAACTCAATAAGAAATATGTTGTCCACAGCCAGGCACTCAGATACAACAGAATACGTTCTGAGGAGAAGGTCTGGGTTACAAACTTTAACCATCTTCACCATACAATGGCTCTCCCCTGGAGAAGTAGATTGCATTGCAGACCAAGCCACCTGAATACTCAAGAGAACGTGCTTCAGTACAGAAGAAACAACCTTTTGGTTGCACCGCCCTAGCCTATAATCTGCTGTCAGAGCATGAGAGTTTATCTCTGGGTGGAATGAGCAGTCTATTATGGGTATAATTTATATCTCATGTTATGATCTGAGACTTTTTATTTAAATCTTTGTCAGAACACAGGACGGGCACCTGATAGTTGGGGCAAAATCTTATTTCTGGTAATCAAATAAAAACTAATAAACAATGTGTTGTGTTGTTAACCAACAACATTCAAATCCCTAATCACAATTTTTGGAACTTTCTTTTTCCTTAAATAGAAGAGATTATTAAGTATCTAAACAGAGAAGCGACTTTCCTTTGATCTGTGTTTACAATTAGCAATATGTTTCTTTGTCCTTTTAATATTAACTTCATGACTTTTTTCCTTTTACTTTCTAAATAGGAATTACATAATGCAAAGTCAGAGCTTGTGAATCTTTTTAATGAGCTCCAGAGTCTCCGAGGTGCGGCAGAAGAAAGAGATTTCCTTCACGTGACCCATGAGAAACTACAGCAAGAAAATTCTTTATTGGAAACAAAGGTGAAGATTTAGTGAGAACGGTAGTCTTTCAGTGTTCCATTGTAAGACATACACAAAATCTGACAATTTATACTTCTCAGAAAGGGACACAACATTTATTTAGTTACAGTAGTTAATGCCAAAACATTTGGGAAGAGATACTAAATTTCATGCTTCAGGGTTTAAGCCAATCTCTTTAGTACCAGTGATTGGCAGATGTTTTACACCTTCTTCTAACAGGATACAGGGCTAGCTGGAGTGTGGGGCTGATCCCATCTGGTAGTTCCTTGGCACTTTTTATGTTCTGTAACTCCATCTCTATCTCCCACTATTATCTTTGCATCTTCTTGCATGGTTTCGAGTGCTGGGTCTGTCATTGCCTAGAGCAGGGCTCAACAAAATTGGCTCCCAGCCAGATGCAAGCAATTTTCTTTTTGGTCACCAGAGGGCATTCCTCTGTTGTATTTTTGCAAAGGAGCTATGAGCCAAACTATAGATGTTGGTCACCATGATGAGCTAGTGTCCAGTTTTGTTGAGCCCTGGCCTTGAGTAATTTCATTTGTTCATAGTGAAGCTCCTGCTTCTGTGAACAAAATCTTCATTACTAACAATTGTTGATTTGCCCTGCGAAAAACTGAAACAAAATATTTTGCTGCAGGTCCGCTTGACCCAAGTTGGAAACATTTCAAATTGTCAAACTGAATCAAAATGTTTTGTTTTGGGTCAGTCCTATACTAATCTGTGTCTGTCTCTGCTGGTGCAGTGCCTCATGGGAGATGCAGGCTGCCTGCCTCAATCCCTCATTCTCCTCTGCAGACTGGGTTCTATAGCTGTATCACATCTATGATGCACCATGGTCATAAGACTCCCATGATGCACCAGGGTTTCCAGAACCTAGATTTGATAGTGCTCTGGGAATGCTGGGATGTCCATCTGTTTTCCCTACTATGCATTTGGGATGATGACTTGCTTAGGGGACTGGTTGAGAGGACACATGTTATTCTGCTGTGAGTTGCAGTGTCTTAAGGAGTGCATGGATCAATAGATATTTTATGACTTTACTTTGTACTTTGTGTTTTAAAATGTGTAATATATCTAGAGCTGTAGATAAGCAATAGGGGTTTAAATCCAAACAGGCTAATATGATTTTATGACAGAGCTTCTCTGGCAGATGTAAAAACTGCTGACTGATTTCCTATGCAGAGTATTGCAAATACTGAAGAAATATGGAGCATTTAGACTTTCTATTGTAATTTAGACTATATTGCAGATTTAAAAACTTTCTTTAGCTGGAGTCACTAGATTTTCTTGTACACCATGAAAAATTTTTATGAGACCAGAGAAAATCAGTCTTATGACAATTTTAGTTCTGACTTTACAGATCTCAGAGCTCTCACAGGAATGTGAACAGTTAAACCAGCTTGTAGCAAAACAGAAAACAGGTGAGAGCTTTTCTACAAGTGAAAGGACATATAAAGAGCTTATGACTAAAGCACAAACATTAGAAGAACAGATCCAAAGCCTGGGAGGAGAGAGAGAACAATTATGGTAAATCTTAATAGCTTTTTCTCTGTCTTTTGCATTTTATCTTCAGCATCTAACTTAGAAATTTTCATTATTTTGGAACTCTTAACAGCACTTGTTCTTGTAAAGTGCATGAATGAGAGATGGGCAGATGCCTTTTCTTCTATTCTAGCTCAGTTATTCAGCTGTCTTGCACTGCAGACTTATGCTGAGCCTAATTCTTCTCTGGTATACTGGTGTAAATCTGAAGTAACTGATTGATTTAGTGTAGTTACTCTAGCTTTGCACCTATGTAAATGAGAGGTTGCCCTGGCACTTTTAGAACACTTTTATTTTAGTTCTCTTCTCTTCTCAGGAATGACTTACACAAACTTCCATTGAAATTGGTTGTAATTCACAACTTTCTGTATTAGATAGAAGTTCTGTGTGTGGATATTAAGAAACAGATAAGAGTCTCCACACACAGCTTGTACCAACATGACTAAAGGAGTGAAATGCCAATTTAGTTTAAAAGTGTAGACCACCCCTCCCACAGGAAAATTCATCTGTGGGTGAAATTCACCCCACACTATTAGTACAAGACCTGTGAGCTTCTTCAGAGCTTCAGTGATGCCTAGGCATTTTAATGGTGAGTCATTTACCTGAGATATTTTTTATTCTCTTTCTCTCAAGTACCAAGCTATTAGAGAGCAACAAGAAAGTGGAGGAGTTAGAAAAGCAGGTAAAGGGCAGCAGTGAAGAAAAAGAACTTTTGCAGAAAGAAAATGCCCAACTAAGGCAAAACATCCAGGCTACAAGGGGGCAATTTCACAGCAAGATAGAAGAGGCTGTAAGGATTAAATCAGAGATCAATCAAGAGAATCAGCCTCTCAAAGTACAGAGCTCTGAAGTTAACACCGCATTAAACATGAGTACTAAACAGGTATGGGAGCCTCTTCTAGTAAGTACTACTTCTTCATTTCAGATATCTTAATTAGTGTGGGCGAGGGAGAAAAGCTGGATAAAAGGTTGTCTTGCTTTTTCAGACAGAAAGCCATTGCAATATCATTTCATGCTGTGGGAAATAAATGATTGATTAATTTATCTGAGTGTTTTATTGATAGATAGATTGATTTAAGGCTAAAAGAAGCCATTATAATCATCTGGTCTAACCTCCCATTTAACCCAAGCCATAGGCAATAATTTCTACATCAAACCATCACTTATTTGAGAGGTGGAGCATATCATTTAGAAAGAAAACCAATCATTTTAAACACTTAAAGTAATAGAGAATCTACTGCATCTCTGGGAAAGTTGTTCCAATGGTTAATAACGTGTACTGTTAAAAGTTTGTTTTTTGTCTCACGTCTAAATTGGTCTAGCTTCAGCTTCCAAATAGATCTTGTTCTGCATTCTTCCGATTGATGAAGGAATGCTCTGTTCTCAGAAATTTCTGCCTCATATAGGTGCTTATAAATGGTGATGAAGTCATCACTTAACTTTCTCTTGGATAAATTCACTAGATCTAGCTTCTTTAGTTTCTCACTAATAAGAGAGGTTTTGCAGACCTCAAATTATTCTTGTAGCTCTTCTTTGAACCCTTTTAAAATTTACAAAGGCATTTTTGGGTTGTAGACACCAGACTGGGACACAATATCCTGTATTGGTCTCACTAATGCAGTACACAAACTTAATACCCTACTCCTACTTGATATTCTCCTGGCTATGTATCTGAGGATTATTTTTACCCTATTGGCTGCCACGTTACAGTAGGAACTCATGTTCAGTTGGTTCCTGCTATGGCAGGGGTCAGCAACCTTTGCCGACCCCTGTGCCAACCCTGCCCACCGCACCCTCAGTGGGTGCTGGGGGCGGGGCTAAAGGGGGGGTAGGGCCAGGCCACCGGTTCAGGGGTGGGACCAATTCCCGCCCTCACCAGTGAGTGGCCTCTGGGTTCTAGCCAGGGCTGCCTATCCCCCCGCGACCTCTGAGTCAGGCTGGAGGCTCCTCTCGCCCCCACCGGCTAACACAGTCGGAGCTGGAAGTGGAAGGCAGACCTGCCCCGCTCCTCTCCAGCCCTGCCCCACAGAGCGCAGGGCCAGCAGGGGGTTGGGAGCCATGCACCGCGGCTTTTGCTGGCCTGGAACTGTGGCACGCAGCTCATGTGGCCCAGCCACAGAGCGCTGGGGGAGTGGGGCCAGCAGAGAAGCCTGAGTGGTGCCGCACGCTGCTCAGGCTTGGCTCCTGTGCCATTTTTGGCACAGGTGCTGGGGGTTGCCAACCCCTGTGCTATGGCCTCAAAGTCATTGCTTTGCAGTGTACAGTCTTATAAGTGTGGCCTACATTCTTTGTTCTTTAATATAGACTTTGCATTAGTTTGTATTTAACTGCATGTTGTTCAGATGAGTCCATTGTACCAAGTGGTCCAGGTTAGTGAGTATAACTGATCTGTTCTCATCTATAAATTTTGCCAGCAGTGATTTTTATTTTCTTCCAGATCATTCATAAAGATATTAAATAGCATCAGACTGGGAACAGATCCTTACAAGATCCCACTAGAAACATTTTCATTGGATCACAATTCTCCCGTTTAAAATTAATTTTTGCAATCTGTCAGTGAACCAGTTTTTAATCTGCTTAATATAGGCTGCATTTATTTTGCATAGTGCTACATTTTTATTGAACTGTCATGCAGAACTTAGTCAAATGTCTTGAAGAAGTCTAAGCATATTGTATCATCATTTACCTTTATCATTCAAATTGTGGGATCTCATAAAAAAATCATAGACTCGTAAGAATCATGGAGTTGGAAGGGACCTTATGAGGTCATCTAGTCCAACCCCCTGCTAAAAGCAGAATCACTCCCCCTAAATCATTCCAGCCAGAGTTTTGTCTAACTGGGCCTTAAATGTTTCCAAAGATGGAAATTCCAACACATTCCTAGGTAACTCATTCCAATGCTTCACGACCCTCCTACTGAGAAAGTTTTCCTCATATCCAACCTTGACCTTCCCAGCTGCAACTTGAAACCATTGCTCCTTGCTCTGTCCTCTGTCATCACTGAAAACAGCTTAGCTCCCTCCTCTTTGGAGCATTCCTTCAAGTAGTTGAAGGTTGCTGTCAAATCCCCCCCTCGGTCTTCTCTGCTGCAGACTAAATAAGCCTAGTCACTTCAGTCTCTTCTCCTATGTCAAAATGGTGTCACTGTTAATGAGACATATTTTCCATGAGGCCATGTTATTAGGCATTAATCATGATACCCTCTTTTAATTCTTTTCTGATTGCATCCCATGTCAGCCTTCTGTTATTTTGCTCAGGATGATGTCAGGCTAACTACCCCTAGTTACCCAAGGTATGCCATTTTTCCTTTTGTAGTATTGGTACAATGTTAACTTTTTTTCAGTTTCTGGGACTCCCCACATGCCCCAGGATATGTTAAAATCAACATTAATGGTTCAGAAAACTCCCTGCTGAATTCTCTTCCTATCCAGCCCTGCAGCTTTAAAAATGCTGAATAGCTGCTATTTAACAGCCTCCCTTGTTACTCATGTAATAGCAAGTATTTCATTATCACTGTCAGATGTGAATACATCCTCCTCCTTCTTGGTGAATACAGAACAGGAAGTCAGACTAGATTATCACAGTTGTCCCTTCTAGCCTTTAAATTTATGAACAGAAATATTTATTGAACTCTTTGGCCTTTTCTGCATCCTGTTTGATAAGTTTACTATGATTGTCTGGTATTGGACTGATAACCACTGCAAGAATTTTGTTTATTCCTGAAATATTTAAAGAATCCCTTCTTATTTTCCTGACTCTAACTGGTCAAAGACTTTCATTGATGTTTTTTGCTTCCCTTGTCAATTGTGTATGTTTCCTAACTGTTGATTAGCGCACAGTGCTATCAGCATCTGTATTTTTATATCTGATGTGTATTCATTTTTTAAATTTTTCTTTCCACCTTCACCTCTCCTTTTTAATCAGGATGTTTTATTTCAACCAAGAATGTCTCTTTCATGCTAATTTTCCCCCTCTTCACATGCCTCTCTTTCCTTATTAATGCAGTATTTGTCTGGAGAGAGACTCCTACAACAGCATCAGGAGGAAATGCAGCAATTGCGACAGGATTTCCATAGAGTTCAGAATTTGTGCAGCTCAGCTGAGAAAGAACTGAGATATGAAAGAGAGAAAAACTTGGACTTAAAGAAGCATAATATTTTGCTCCAGCAAGAAAACACCAAGGTATGTGCATCATGTGTGTCCCATAGCCCTAAAAAAGCCATCAGGGTACATGAACCATGTGTGTTATAGCACCAATGGGTCCCAGAGGTGTTTCTACCACCATTTGTAGAAAAGTGGGAGTTTCAGTCCCAGCTTTTTCAGAGACAAAGGGTGAAATGCAAGGTTGGCTTAGTTGGGGACCAGAGAGTTAGGTTCTCATGGATGCAAAAGCCCCTTTGCATTGAACTTGCAGTAACTTAGAGTGACAATAAATTATTAGGGACTCTTTTCCACTGCCAGAGTGTCAACAAGTTGTTTTAACATAAAGGAGACACAGGACCCAAAGAATGTAAGTCTGTACATTACAGTTAACTTCCAGTTCATGCCAATTGAGAAAGTCCTAAATGAGGAGGACTGGTCGGTGCTCAGTATTACTCCAGAGCTAGAGAGTGATAGGAGTAGATGGCCTGCACAAGATGTAGCCCTGTTATAAAGGCAGTATTTAGCACTTATAGAATGCTTTATAACTTCCATGGACTTTATAAACCCTCACTAACTCATCCCTGCAACTCCCCTGGGAGGAAGCTATGTAGATATTATTTCCGCATGTCAAGTGGGGAAACTGAGGCAGAGAGGTTAAGTCCCAGGCCACAGGTGGAGTAAAGGTCAGGCCTGGGACTAGAAAAACTTTTTCCTAATATCCAAGGTAGACCTCCCCTACTGCAACTTAAGACCATTGCTCCTTGTTCTGTTGTCTGCCATCACTGAGAACTGCTTCTTCCATTCTCTTTGGAATCCCCCTTCAACTAGTTAAAGGCTGCTATCAAATCCTTGGTGATCTCAGCATTTTCACATAAGTCATGGCCTCCAGCTGCCTAATGATTTAAGTTGCCTTCCTACGGATGCTCTTCAATTTGGCCACATCCTTTTTGTAATGAGGGGGCAGAGTGGGCCCAAAACTAGACACAGTACTTCAAATGTGGCCTTAACAATGCTGAGTAGAGGGGAATAATCACTACTGGGAAAGCTCCTATTAATGTAGCCCAATATGCCATTAGCTTTATTGGCATTTGTTTATCTTTTGCTATAGTGAATGGTCAGGTAACTCCATCTCCCATTTTTGTCTCAGTACATGTGCTTGAAGCAGGTGTAAGTCAGAGCTGAATTTGGTACTTTTCTTTCTCTGTCAAACTCAGGTCAAAGCTGAACTGAGACAAGCCCAGCTAAAGTTAACCGACTCAACCAAAATGTGCTCCTCTCTCACCGTGCAGTGGGAGCACAGCCAGCAGCAGGTCAAAGAACTTGAACTAGAACTGATGAAGCACTCGCAAACTGTTAAACTGCAGAGCAGTCTGCAGGAGAAACTTGCACTGGAGAAATCTAGGGCTACTGATGCAGAGAAAAAGGTAGACTTCTGGGGTTTTCTGAAGTATGTGAACTGTGTTTCAGTTATGACTGGGAACTCAATGAATATATTAATATGCAAATCTGAAAATCATTTTATTTCTAAAATTCAAAATATGTCATTGTTTTCTTGTACGTCCCCATCTGTCTGTCTTTCTCTATCCACCTGTAGACTGTTGTTTGATACTTCTAATGTGGGCATTTTGGAGCCGGAACTATCTTCTTGTTCTATGTTTGTACAGCACCTAGCACAGTGGGGCCTTGGTCCATGATTGAGGCTGCTAGAGACCACAGAAATATTATTAATACTACTTCTTGTTGTTGTTGTTGTTATATTCTATTATTAAAAAAAGGGACCTCTGAGTTGGATTAGCAATACAGGGTCTGATCCAAAGTCCGTTGAAATCAATGGAAAGACTCTTGTCTTTAGTTAGCTTTGGATCAGACTATACACAGGGGCTACAGTAAGCTGGAACACGGCGGAATGCCATTCAAGGGCCCACTATTTTTAGGGGCTCAACATTTCAAGGCCGCTAAAAATAGAAAATGGAGCCGGAACATGCATTCTGGGGCCCACCATTTTAAAATAGCAGCTGTGGAATACACCTTTCCAGTTCCATTTTCTATTTTTAGGGGCCCCTGAATGTGGAGCCCCTAAAAATATCAGGTCCCAGAGCGGCATTCCACCGCATTCCAACTGGCAGGGAGCTGGGAGATTTTAAATCTCCCTCCCAGAGCTGGGTCTCACTGAGCATGCTCAGAACCTCTGAGCATGCTCAGTGAGAACCGGCTCAGGGCTGGAGCCTCAGGCCAGGCCAGGGCCATGTCTGCTCTGCCCTGCGGCCAGGTAAGAGGGCCTTGGGGGTCGGGTTCAGGGGAAGGCGAACCGGCCTGGTGGGGAAAGGGCACACGGGAGAGGGTGCGGCACGAGGAGGCAGGAGAAGAGAGTGCAGCACAGTAGGGTGTTGGGGGACCACCAGATATACAGGGGCCAAGGGCAGTAGCTGGGGTGGAGGGAAGGTGTTTGGGGGCAGGAGCTGGAGTGGGAGGCTGGCATGTGGGGGGGCAGGAGCTGGGGTAGGGGGCTGGCATTTGGGGGCCAGGAAGTGAAGTGCAAGGGGGGCCTGGACGTGCAAGAGGAGGGCCTGAATGTGTGGGAAGGGGGTCCATCCATGCAGGAAGGGGGCCTACCCAATTAGGAGGGTTCCAGGGCCCTCCAAATTATACTTTACCCCCTGACCGTACAAAGATGGTGATAAAGGCAAGGAAATCTCTAATGCCTGCCACCCTGCTATTCTATAATAAACATTCCATTCAAAACACTATGTGAAGGTTGCAAGCTAAGACACAGTCATGCAGTTCATGGCATCTGGGTGCAGCCATGCCACACAGAATCTTGTAGAAATTGGTGGGGCTGTATGTGAGTGCTGAGCTCTATCCACTTGGGTCTATTTGTAAGGAAATAATAAAGTTAGATTGCACAGATAGCCTTAACTCTGCCCCCAAGTGTGTACATATTATGATATCAAGCCAATGTAAATGAAGGAAAATCAGGTGACTCCTCTCATTCCTGATTTTTCTCTCATTTCGATTGGTGTTAAGTATAAAATAAATGTAATCACAAAATGAGGAATCAGACTTGATGTCATAATTGATGTAATAACATAGTTGATATAAACCTCAAAAACACAGTATAATATCGCTGATTCACTGGAGCAGTCAGTTAATCTGGTGTTATATCTGCTTTGGGTTGCTGCAACAGTGCAAACCATCTGGAGCATGTTCTTGAATCTCACCCAATATTTAGCTTCCAACTGGCGAGCCCTATCCTGTTCTCTGTTGCAGTCACTAAATTTTTCACTGGGCAACTAAATTAGTCATGCCCTGTGCAGCTTCATTGTGAGTATGCTTTATAAGCTTAGCTAGAAAACCCCTTTCAGAATGTACTGCACAATCTCTGGGTGTGATTTTCATGGGCTCAGGCAAATAAAAATCAGCTATCACTCACAATCGCTCCTCCTGAGCGAGGGTGAGGGAGTGACAAAATTCCAGCTGGAGTGAGTTTTGAAAAAATCCGCAGATTGATTGATTGATTGATTGATTACCATCAAGAAAGTGGAAATTTTTATTTCCATTCTTACAAAAATGAACTGCCAAACCTGGAAAATTTCAGTCTGGAAAATTAAAAATGCAGAAAGCTTTGAACATCTGAAAATAGGGCTTTCAAATAGAAATGCTGCAGACCCTTGTTTGTGATCATTGCTAGCTCTTCTGCCCTGTGGCCTTTCAGGATTAGTTTTCCCAGCAGGGACCTGTGTCTTTCTGTGGTATTGTTTACATTCTCCATTGCACAGCACCATCTACACTGTGGTATGAGAGTGACATATTCAGATGTCACGTGAGCCCTGTTACAATCTGTGGATATGCCCCTTTTAATGGCTTTCTGTGAAGGGCCTAAGTCTGTGGCCCTGGCATTTGCCCTTACCTTTGTAAGGAATATTTTCTCCTTCTGTAGGTGTGTGCTCTCACTTCACTTCTAACTCACTTTCTTTCTCCATTCTTTACTTTTCTTTACTGTGATCCAGAGGTGTTGCTGCCCCGGGGAGGGACCCAGGGCACAGCCCTCAGGCCCTGCCCCCTGCCTGCAGGCCACACCCCCTGGCAGTAGGCCACACCCCTTGCTGGGGACAGGGCCAGAAGCCGCCACGGGCAGCTGTGTCCCGCATCCCCAGCCGGGGATGGGGCCAGAGCAGCCACCACTGCTGCAGGCGGCCGAGTCCTGGATCCCCGGCTGGGGACGGGGCCAGGAGTGGCCTCCGTGGTCAAGCCCCGGATCTCCAACTGGGGACAGGGCTGCCACAGCCATGGGCAGCTGGGCCCCAGATCTCCGGCCCAATTGGGCTGGAGACCAGGGGGAGGGGGAGGTGCCAGACCCGGGGCACCGGCGCTGGGATTTGGGGCACATGCCCCAGGTGCCCAGCGCCAGCGACGCCTCTGCTGTGATCTATTCCTTTTCCCATGTTTTAAATCTCACCCCACTCTCTGTTTTCTTCTTGTCACATTCCCAAGCCCTTCTCGCACTATCACTGCTCATTTCTGAAATTATCCCCCCAATCTCTATCTTCTCTGATCCTAGGTCAGCCTCTCACCCACTGCTGCAGTCATCCAGCCTTCTACCCATTAGTAGTCACGGTGTAATCCACTTTCAGCCACAGTTACTCAGGCACAATTATGTAGAATGGTCTGAGGATCAGGGGCCCAGAGACCCCAGGAAAAGCAGCTCAGACAGGTGGCTAGAGGGTGAGGGGCACAAGGCTCTTAGCTGGCTGAAGAGGAACAGCTCTCTTGAGTAGGTGGAGTGTGTGTGATTGGTAGGACAAACAAGTACTCTGGTGCAATAAATAAATAACTTAGTCTTTAAAAGTGCCAGCAGATTCCTTGGTTGTTTTGCTGGACTAGACTAATACTGCTACCCCTTTGGAACTTGGTAGGGCAGAGTATCATGGAGGGTGAACTCTGTGTGACTGGAGTAGTAGACAGAGGGACTAGAAACCACAGAGACATTGCTGTCTGTGTAGCCTCCCTGCATCAGCAGAGGTGCTGAGAAGCTGTTCCCTCAGAGGTGGCATTGCAGTGTCACAAATTAGCATGCAGCAGAGGTGGGAGACGCTGCTCTGCAGACTGGACTGGACTGGAGATAAGATGGTGTTCTTCAGCAGGCCTGGTTGACTCACAGTCACCAGCTGTTACTGAAAGGGTCCAGCCAAAATCTGGCGTTCACTCTTTGTTTAATTTTCAACTAATTTTCCCCAAGCTTGCAGAGCTACAGCAAAAACTGAAAGAGGCCCACCACCAGCTCCGTCTAACAGAGACCCACGTTTTGGGAAGGAAACAGCTGGAGGAGGAGTTAAAGGTGGCTCAAGAAAGGGAAGCGCAACTGCGTCGACAGCTCCAGGAAGAGCAGCGCAAAAGGTAAAAAGAAGCAGGATTATGTCATGTTGTTGAGATAAAGGGGGGCTAATCCCACTGCATCAGGGGACCCCAACTGCACTATGGATATGCCAGGAAACCACCTCCATGATGCTCTGCCTGGCACTGGAGTAGGGCTGCATTACTGCTTCAACCTGAACAGGAAATAGTAGTGAGTATGGGCAAGCAGATCCCCTCTCACCCAGAACTAAGGGTGCCTGCATTGTCATCAGACTGTGGTGATGGGCACTGTTGACAATCTAGGGAAGTGGTTTTCAAACATTTTTCCTCGGGACCCAGTTGAAAAGAATCATATATGCCTGCAACCCAAGAATTACATCTTTGAGCAATATGCTCCAGTCTTCTGGCGGTGACAGGAGCGGGTGCCATGACCCAGTATCTGAGGGTCTGTGACCCAGTACTGGGTCGCAGACCTTCTGTAGTTTGAAAACAACTGACCTAGGGCGACTGAATGAGAAGTGGGAGATGGCAGGAGGAATGGTTTTATCATGGACCCTCATACAGAAATTACAACCCTAGCAAGTGAATTCTGAGCAATCTTCCTGGGACAGTGCGAGTGTAGCATGGTGTGTGCTGCATACAAATTCCAAAGCAGGACACAAAGGCCTAATCAGCAAAAACCCTCCGGATGTGGCGCAGCCATCCAGCCTGCCAGTATTCTGCTAGGAAGGTGTTCCAATCAGAGTGAAACTCAGCTCTGCAAAACACCTTCCTGCTCAAGAGCCCTGCTGACCTGGGTGCTGTACAGATACAGAGCACAAGATGCTTCCTGTCCCAGAGAGCGTAACGTCTAAATAAGCAGGGTGGACAAAGGTTGGAAAGGGGGTTAGAGAGAGGAAGTGAAGTGACCATGATCATGCAGCAAGTCAGAGGGAGAGCTGGGAATAGAAGCCAGCTCTTTTGACTCTCACTCTAGTGCCCTGGCCACTAAACCACTCTGATCCTGAGGGCGGGAATAGGTAGGGCAGGCACTGAGGTTTTCCATGTCAATAACTCAATACATGCTTCCATTTTTTAAATTCCCCTGAAGCTGGTAGAGACTGTCCCAAAATTTCACCAGAGGCTGCATAAGCCAGTGACCTCACAGAAAAATCTAGGTCCTATTCAGTGCAGAGTTATAGTATGCCTGTCATCATGGAGTCTGGGCTTCAGCTCCTGACCTACAGCAAGTGAACATCAGGCGCTAGTGAGTGATCCAGGTGACACTGCAGGCTTTAATGATAAGTTTGTGCTAGGGATGCATTCTAAGTTCCTTCCAGTGGGGTGCCTGACAGGCCAGGTCTGTATTACACATGTCTGTCAGCATAGATGTGTGTGAAAAAAATACACCCAAGCTGACACAGTGATGTCAGCCAAACCCCGAAACACAGCTATGCTCTGTCAACATGGCTGATGTCATTTAGAGGGAGGTTTAGCTATGCAAGCAGAAAAACTCCTTTCATCAGTATAAGTCTGTGGCCACACTAAGGGGCTTTGCCAATACGGGTATATTGGCAATGCATATGGAGGGTGTACAAGACCATAGTCTTTCACCTTAATCAATGAATGAACCTGTGGATATTATTTTTCCCATCCTAGCAAAGCCATGGTCCACAGACTTGACATGTATAACATCTTAGGCTTTTATCTGGTCTTAGCCTTTAAAAGTGCTCCCAGCTTTGTGTGCCGTTAGACACTAAGTATAGGATACCTTCAGCATTAGCAAAATCCAGCTTTCTAGGTCACCATCACTAGATATCTGTCCTGATGTGATTCATGAATTGCATTATTGAAAGGAGAAACAAAGGCTATTGATGAATGGCAGACAATGGATGGGGTTTGCCTGGAATCCATTATAGCTACCACGTTGGCAGATGAGGGACAGTTTAAAATATGTAGGAATCTGAGCCAAGAGTACACAAAGCTATCTAAACTGCTGGTCTGGCCCTAAACTGGAACATAATAGTGGCCATAATGTATTTCATTTCTCAAATGGAGAATGTAGAAGGAAGGTCCAGACAATTACAGTAAATGGCATTAAGTCTCCATTGGAAAGAGAGAGAGGTAAGTTCTAGGCTGAGCAACAGAGCAGGCATTCAGGTACTACAATGATGGACACAGTATAAGAACCTAGAGACATGGTAACTAATGCTATTGGTATGCCTGGCTAAATGTATTCTTGAGTGAAATGAGAAATAGGATCAGATGTAATATCTGAATTTACAACCAGTATGAACACAGCAGGGATCACTAGCAAAGGAGATGATATGCTGAGATTATAGAAAAGTGAGAGTAGGTTAATGAAGTGGGAACTGGGTTTTAGTCTTGGAAAATGCATGTGTGAAGATTCAGCAAGTTAGATGGGATGAAGGAAAGAAATGACGATGCTGATTGGAGTGGTCACAGCAGAGAAAGCCATCGTGTATTAGGCTGCATAACTAAGAGCAGGGCCATCCCTAGGGGGCACGCAGGGCCCTGGGCAAATCACTTTGTGTGCCCCCCCCATTATTTATATACATGAAATTGAACTTCAAATAGCAACCTGTTTTATAGTCTAATGTAGGTAATATGCCCCTTAGGTGTACTAGTAAATAAAAACACAAACAACATCAGGGAAATTATAGCTTATATTCTTACTGTAAACAAAAGTATGTTGAACTTAACAAAAGTTTTCACTTGCCAATCATGTGTCACTCTCTATAAAATACAAACAGAAACAGTGCAAGTATAGCTTATGTTCATACTGTAAACAAAAGTATGTTGAACATATAAAATTTTTCATTTGCCAATCACGTGTCACTCCCTATAAAATACAAACAGAAACAGTGTAAAAAATATGTTTAGGTTATAAAATATATAACTTGCCAATCACGTCACTCCCTGCAAAATACAAACGCAACCTACAACAGTGAAATTATAGCTTGTATTCTTACTGTAAATGAAAGTATGTTGAAGTTGTAAAATGTTTCATTTGTTAATCATGTGTCATTCCCTACATTCTGAAATCTACCTTCCTGGCCTTTCTTGCAGCAAAATCATCAGTCAAATTGTTGTAGTCCATGCTTGCAGCTATCTCCTTCTCAATAGACAGAATGGCCAGTCCACATGGTCTGTCTTGTGACATGGTTGTCCTTAGGTAGTTTTTTATGATTTTTAACTTTGAAAATCTTCTCTCTGCTGAGGCCACTGTGACAGGTATTGTCAACATGATCCTGTATACAACTGTTGTATTTGGAAAGGAGCTGTGAAGAGATTTTAAAAATTGGAGGGCTTGAAGGGCAGTTTTAGTGTCTTTGGGTATGAATTCTCAAAGCACCCTAAACTCAGAGAAAAGGTCAGCATAATTTATGTCATGAGAGTCCCCATTGGACAATACCCTGCTTAAATTAATGCACTGTTCTCTCATGTCATCCTCATTCATCTCTCAGAGTTTTGTAATATCAAAAAGAAAACTAAAATGATTGGCGAACACTTTCATTTGTTCAAATCGTGTTCTCAGTGACATAAGAACCTGATCCATGACGACAAAAAAGTACTCTGTTTCAAAAAATTTTTCAGATGAACAGTCAGTCTGGTTTCTCTTCTGTTTCCCTTGTCGGTCTCTGAATACAGGCTTGACTTCCATTTCAACTGCTATTTCAGATGCTGTGGTTTTAGCAGATGCAAATCCAGTCTTCCTATATTTGTGCACAAAGTCCTTCAGTGTGGCTGAGGATCACATCAAGCTGCATTTCACTGGACTGAAGTATTTTACTCACAGTGTTAAAGGCAAACAAAATGTCATACCACACCACCATTGCTATCAGAAATTCAAAATCCTCTATTCCAAAATAAACCAAGAACTCTGCCTCACTCTTAACTTTATACTCATCACACTCTTCAACAACCTGAAGCAAGGCATTCTGTATGCCACTTGTCTGGTAACAGATTGCTGTAACGCTCTTAATCCGACATTCCCACCTAGTATCTGAGAGCGATTTGGGAGTGAGAGAGGGAGCGTTTGCTTTAAGTATTTGCCATCTTTTAGGTGAAGCTGCAAATAAATTGTAGATTTTCTGTACAACTTCAAAAAATGTCCTAGCCTTCGGGGAACACTTAGCCATATCACCCAGTGTCAGATTCAAGTTGTGGCAACCACATGGAGTGAAAAAAGGCTCTGGGATTGATCTGCAGGATGCGTGCCTGTAAGCTCTGATGCTGGCCCTTCATGTTAGACCCATTGTCATATCCCTGTCCCCTACAATCATCGATGTGGAGACCAAGTGTCTCCAGTGCAGCAAAGAGAGATTCTGATAACTCTTGTCCAGTTTGATCTTTAATTGGAATAAAGTCAATAAAATGCTCTCTAACCTTTACTTTGTCACATGTCACATCAACATAATGCAGCACAAGGGACATTTGCTCTTGATGACTTTGATCAGGTGTACAATCAAGAATGACTGCAAAATATTTTGCAGTCTTAACTCTATCAATAATTTGTTTTTTTCACCTTGGATGCCATCAATGAAATCAGCTCATTCTGAATATGAGGTCCAAGATAGTGGTCATGTATCTCATTGTTTCTGATGCGTTGGATGTGTTCTTGAATAAAAGGGTCAAAATCAGCTAACATCTGAATTAATCCCCAAAAGTTACCATTGTCAGGTTCATAAAGCCTTGTGTTCGTTCCACAAAAAGCAGAGTTATGCTTTGCAAGGTACTGCACAGTCGCTATGATGCGAGTCAGAACTGACCACCAGTATTGTTTCTCCTTATTTATTTCTCGCAATGTAAACTCATCTATTGTCATCATGGAAGATAGCCTTTCTCTAACATCTACCTATGTAGCTAAGTTTCTAATGTGTTCATTAGATGATTCATAAGACTGCAACTTTTCACTTAGATGCTTCCAGTCATTACTCCCGTCTTTCACTAATTTTGTAAAAGATGGTTTTGAACCAAACAGTTTACAACAAAAGCAAAAAACTGCATCAGACTTCTTGGAGTACAGGAGCCAATTTCTTTCAACACTTTCTCCACTGGGCAATCTTCTTGTATAGAGATCCTCTGAACATTTTTGATTTTCATTATTCTTGGGAAAAACAAAATCATTACTAGATATTTTCAGATGCCCTCTTTGCACAGTTAAGTTTCTGGTCTTGTTATCAAGAAAATCTAGCCAGTTGGCTGGGCCAGATATGTCACATTCAAAAGTCAGATCACTGCAGCCGTTCAACTCCTGTTGCTGTTGCTGTGTGCAGATAATGCCAATGTTAGCATCCTTATTGCTGTCGCCATTGTCCTCATTGCTGGAGTCCTTCTGCATTGTGTGTTCCTGACTTACTGTCTCATTTTGAAGGATGAATCTCTCTAAAGAACCTTTCAGCATCACATCCATCTCCTTCATCTTCTTTTTTTTCCTTTCTTTTCTCTGCTCCTGAACTGTATTTTCTAAATTTGTCCCTATCTCTGCTTGCACTTGCCATTTTTGTTTGAGGGCCTGACCCCTTTCTCACCTTGCATCCTCCCCCATCCTCAAATGCTGCTTCACCATTCAGTTGTGATGGAGTCCTATCTTCTCTGCCGTGACAATTAAATTCTATTCCCCTGAAATGCAAAACAAACAGGAATCTTATGTACCTAATTCCTAATAATTTTGCACCCATGAATGGTCAGCTGTCTTAGTTACTGTGTTTGCAACTTATAAAATAAGCGTGATCTGTAATTGCTAGCTTTCACAAATTTATATAAAAGTAAAATGAAGGCAAAATTCCTGGAAGATGCATTTAAAAGACAACATAAAAAGAAGCTGTTCTTTGATGCATGCCCCTATTCCTGCCAGAATCAACTAACTCCCTCCCCATTTGATAACTAAGTGCCTTCCAAAAACAGAATTTTAAACAAATAAGAATAATCTGGCATTAGTAGCCTTTCTGCTGTGTACCTAGCTAAAATCAACAAGTTGCTTTGCCACACATGCAAGAAATATGACTGCCAAATACTGTACATATATTAAAATTTTGTGAAAGCTCTCCTTCACCTGCAATGACCATGGAAATCAACAACTAACAGTACAGATTCAAAGGGGCAGTGGTGTTAGTCTAGATCAGCAAAAGAAGCATGGAGTCTTGTGGCACTTATGCGATAAGTAAATGTGTTAGTCTTTGAGCTTTTGTGGGAGAAAATCCCACTTCATCAGACACTTTGAAGATGGGAGAACTTACAGAATCGAATGAAAATAAATGCAAGGGAGTATAAAACATGGGGTTAGGGTTTTATACAAAAAGAATACCTGTTATCTTTTCAAGGGGAAAAGGCAGCATGCTGCATTTGTTACAAAGAACAAAATTGATAGTTAACTTATACCTATGCACATACATCCAGGGATTTCCCTACCCCCCCCCCCGAATTTCCCCCCAGTTGTCAGCTAGTAATAGTGTTATACCAATTTAGTGAGCACCCCAACAACCTCCCCGCACACATCCCCCTAATTTCAAGTTGTGGGGGAGAATGCGACAGTGTTTTCCAAGCAGTGTGCCATGGCACACAGGTGTGCCCTCAGGCCTGAGCAGCTGTGCCATGGAATTTTTTGAAAAACTACTCAGGGTTCTGGATCAGCTCATGAATATGCATGAGTTCAGTTGGAGACTATATGGTGGTGTGCGTCAAAGTAATTAAAGGAATCAAGGTGTGCCAAGACAGAGAAAAGGTTAGGAACCACTGGAATACTGCATACGTTCAACCACCATCCACACCTTATTGCCTATTAAGTCTACAAGTCCAGAAGGTCTTACACAAGGTGGGGTACATTGGTTAAAGATGGAGTTTTACATTTTCAGCATGGAGTATGGCTGAGGGAGAGTTATTCTATTATGAAAGTTACATTGGTATTGGAATGCTACTGAAACTGGAGAAAAGGGGTTAGCATAGTGATTGCCTAAGGGTTGACAGGTACAAACTTACACACCCCTACAGGACTGAGTGGCTCAGCAGGGAAAGGCAGGTTTCTCCCTGACTGAATGAGCCACAAAGGCCAGCAGTTAAAATCCAGCATTTCCCAGCAGCCATGTGAAGAACTCAAGAGGACAATTCTTAACACTAGTGAAACACTGTTACAAGTAGGGATTACATGAGGAGTGATAGAAATAATGTTACCATTAGGGACTAATCAATTAGGGCCCTTTGAGACTTGACAGAAAAAATGTAACTACTAAGAATCAATCAATTAAGACTATGAACATTAGAAATGATGTTCCCAATAGAAAATACTCAATTAGGACAATGTAATATTAACAGAAATGTTACTAATTGGAAACACTCAATTGGGACTATATCAACAAAGTTGGGTAGACCAAACCATGAACTAATGAAAGCCATACAAAAGTTGATTGGCACCATGAACTAACAATCTTGTGAATGGAGCAAGTCATGAACAAAATCACCTGCACATCCCACAAGGTCATATAGTAATAGCAAATCAGAGTAGCTGTTAAGAGTCAAACAGTGGGAAACAGCACACAGAGGCCACTCAAATCAAAGTCAAGTCATGATTTAATTCTACTTTAAACACAATGTGCATATGAATTCTAAGTTAGCTTTTTCTCTTTTCTGTTTCCCAGTATTCAAATCTTAACAACGCCTCTGATTTGCTGTTACTGTGTGACCCGATCCCATGTCTTACATTCCCTTTCATTTATTTTGATCCCATTCTGTAAATTCCCCCAACTTCAAAGCCTCTGACAAACTGGGATTCTCCCAGGAAAGCTCAAAGACTAGCAAATTTACTTCAAAAGTGCCACAAGACTCCATGCTTCTTTTGGCCCCCCCCCCCCATGTTCCATCCAGGCTCAGCTTGCCACCTGGGCCGGGAGGGCTCCTTGGATGGACCTCCTCCACTCTCTCCTTCCTGGAGAGGCACTGCAGTCTGCACCAAGCGCGGGGCTAGACTCTAGACAGGGGGGCTCCTCAGCCCTCCCCCTCCCTCTCCTTCTCTAAAACACACTGCTGTCTGCCCTGAGCCCC
This sequence comes from Podocnemis expansa, assembly GCA_007922195.1. NCBI lineage: Eukaryota > Metazoa > Chordata > Testudines > Podocnemididae > Podocnemis > Podocnemis expansa. The sequence goes on from ML681997.1 coordinate 31,269,299, forward strand.
CAGCTGTCCCAGCTCCACTTGGCTCCTTGGCCCTCCCCTCTCCTTCCCTGAGCCACCTTACTCCAGAAACCTGGTCCTCTCGGCTCAGCCGCAGCAGGGGTGCTCCTTAGCCCTCTCCCCTCCTTCCCAGAGCCCAAGCCCTGGCCCTCCCAGCTCAGCTGTGGTCGGGGGGGGGGCTTCTCCGCTCCCCCCTCCACACCTCTCCACTCTGCTCGGCTTGGTTTGGGGGGGTGCTCCTCAGCTCTCCCCCTTCTTCCTGGAGCCACCTTGCTCCCCAAGCCTTGGCCCTCCCTGCTCTGCTCAGCTCTGGTGGGGGACAGGGGTCCCAGCCCCCCCCCCTTCTTGGAGCCGCATTGCTCCCATGAGTCCCAGCCCTTCCAGCTCAGCTTAGCCCAGCTGGGTACCCGGGGGGGGGGGGCTCCTCAGCCCATTCTCCCTCCTTCTCCTTCCTGGAGCCTGCTTGCACCGAGCTCACAGTTCAGCTCAGCTCTGGCCCCTGGGCTGGGGCGCTCCCCTTCCCCCTCCTCACCACACCAGCTGGGGATGGTCCCCCGCCCTCCAGCTTGCCCTGCTTACCTGCCAGACTTGACTGGGTCAGCTGGACTTCAACCTGCTGCCAGAGCCTGGGAGTTGGAGCTGAGGGGGGAACCTAATTTCGGCTAAACCACACAACGGGGCCCCAAGCCCTCAGCCCCCTTTACCTGGCTGCAGTGGCCAGTGGCTACCACTTCACAGACTCCTTCTGCCCCTGAGCATGTTGGGCAGGAAGGAGATTTAAATTTCAAAGAAGATACACAGCTCCCTGTTGGCTGGAAGCCATCTTCTGGCCAGCAGGTAGGAGCTGTGCTGCCCCACCCACACCTGCTGGCTACATGACCAGAAGCATGCCCAACTCCTGCAGCCATGCTGCTTCTACTCCTCTCCTCCCTCCAGATGCAGCACAGCCCCAATCCTGCCTTGCTGGGCCTGATCCGTCCTTCAGCCAGCCCTGCTGTGGGGCCGCCCACAGCGTGGGGTCCTGGGCGACTGCCCCGTCTGCCCCATCCTAAGGACGGCTCTCTGACTAAGAGAGTTCGTTTCACATCAACAGAGATGATCAGGGCTGTGGAAGTACATGGACAGTTTTTTGAACTCCTACGCCATGTCTACACTGGGGGCTCAGTTAAGTTGACTTAACAAGGTCAGTTTTAAGTTGACTTAAAGTCAACCTTGTTAGCTCAACTTACGGGTATTTCTACACTGGTAGACATACCCCGGACCTAGGCCTGGACCCTCAGACCTGCTCTGCCCCAGATCCTGATCCAGCTCTGGGGCCCCAGTCCAGCCCCAGGGGCCTGATCTGGCTCCCAGTGCCAGTGGCAGGTGACTCAGAGCCAGATCCAGCCCCAAGCCGCAGGGGGCTCAGAACTAGCTCTTGCCACTGTTGGCAGGGGGCTTGGATCCCAATCCAGGCCTGAGCCACCTGCTGCAGACAGGCAAGTGCTTTAGTCAACTTAATAAATTCTAAATTTGGCCAAGGAGTTCCTTAGGTCACCTTAAGGCAGGTTAAGTCGATCTAAGGCTCCAGTGTAGACAAACCCCTAGTGCCTGAGTCATCCCTTCAGGTGCAAAGGGTGCAATCCACAAAGGCAGCTGGATCAGGAGAATCACCCCCCCCCCCCGGGGAAGACAGAAATGGTGCTTCAGCCACAGTTCTGCAATAATTTGGCCTCCTTGTGTGCCTTGTTTTTAGCATTCGGAGGAGCTGCTGCAGCATGTCTTAACTGTGAACCAGTGCCAGAACTAGATATTTTGGTGCCCGGGGCAAGTAGCACAAAATGCACCCTTCCCCGACCCAGGAGCATTGCTGCCCCCTGCTCCAGGCCCTAGCCACCACTACCAGCAAGCAGCTTGGAGCCAGATCCAGCCCCACCCACCGCCAGCAAGCAGCAGGGGGCTGGATTGGGATCCAGATCTGGGGCACCACCAGGGAGATGCATGTGGGGCCCTTACCTGGAGGAGCTGTTCCCTGGCCAGGCTGCTCCCATCCTGAACCTGAGCATTCATCTGAGCATGCTCCGGGTGGGAGAGTTAAAACTCCCCAGCCTGGCCACAGCAGCCTAGAGGGAACATTGAATTGCCCTCTAAAATGTGGTGCCTGGAGCAAAGCCCCAGTCACCCCACCCTAGTTATGGCCCTGTTGTGAATGCTCGCCAGCAGTCTTACAAACTCCACTGCAGAGACATCCTGGGAATGGTGACTCCTCCCACTCCCCAGTCAGTGGCTTACGGGCCACTGCTCATGGTGGACTTCTGCCACTGGGTCAGACTGAATTAGACTCATAATTACTCCATCCCAGAAACCTTTGACAGCATTTACATTTCTCACTATCCCTCTCCCCAGTCTTTCGCCATGGTATTCAGTGCCAACAGAGAGATGCAACAGGTGGGTGATTGACAATAAAAGAGCTAACAATGTCACCTTCTAATCTAAATAGTGATCAGCTGGCCTCAGGTGTTAACTTCTTGCTGAGACAGAAGAGGGTGTATGCCAGAACTACACGTTCTTTCTCTGGGCTGACTCAGGCAGACAATGCTCCAACACTTACTGTTGGAAGCTTCCCTTCAGGACATAACCATCTAGATCAGTGACTCTCAAAGTTTTCTGGAGTGTGACATGTTTGGTGGTGTGTCGCAATCCTACAGGACACACCAGCACACCCTTCCCAGGCCAAACCCAACCATCTCTCCTACTCTTCATGATACACTTACATCTGGGTGGCGACACAGTAATGTGTCCCAACACAGTAGTTGAGAACACTGCCCTAGATTGTTTTGCACTGTTCCGAAGAAGGGAATGGGTTCTTTGGCATGTTTGCTTTTGGAGTATAGAAAACGGGTAGGATTAACACGGTTATTCTGGCCTTGAAGATGCCAGCATTTTCAGAGAGACTCCCTGTACTGATAAATGGTGATTTCAGCTAGAACAGTAATATCCATAGAACTGGAATGAACTTCTGAAGTGCACTTGCTGCAGGTGGGTGCGTAGGACTTGCGCTTGCTATCAGATGACAATAGACTCAGGGCTTGCCTGAAGTGGGGAATCACTATTCTGCATTGGTTAAACCAGGAGTTCCCAACCTTTTCAAGTGAGTAGACCCCTTTTTAAAATAAGAAAATTATGCTCCCCCCCACTGCTGGGATCCAGCCCCCACCAGGGAGTGGCGCTGCCACCAGGATCTGACCCCTCCACTGGGATCTGGCCCCCACCAGCCACCACAGAGCAGCGGAGCACCTGCTGGGTTCCGGCCCCCACCGCAGAGCGGTGGTGCCCCTGCTGGATTGCAGTCCCGGTGGGGAGCAGCAGTGCTGCTGCCTGGATCCAGTCCCCACCATGGAGCAGCGGTGCCACCAGAATCCAGCCCCCTCCAGGTTCGGGCCTGACTGGAGTGCATGTCCATGAACCCCTTGCAACACCTCTGTGGCCCTCCAGGAGTCCACAGCCCACAGATTGGGAACCACTGGGTTAAACCATTTTGGAAGTAGATTAACCTAAACCACACAAAGACACTGTTAGTGTGTAATAAGTGTCTCCTTAGCGAGCTAGTGTGGTGTAGCTATTGCACTTTTGAGTCCTTCACTTATTTTGTGCTAACTTTCCCATGTAGACAAGTCTAAAATTAGTCTCTTCATTTTCCCTATCCACAAGTGCTCTGACTCAGAGAATGGCAAAATGCGTAATGGACACAGAACAAAGATTTGCAGTTCGCATTTGTGACACCTCCCAGGGTTAGGAAGCATCTTCCTCCCATGTGTACATGGCCTGGGGAAACCTTGTCTGTGCCTGCTGGGGGTCAGCTCCTGAAATCCATCAGCCACGGGCAGCACCCACCTCCCTATCTAGGCCTTGCAAGTCCTACTGTCTCTGCAGACTAGCAATAGGCATGCTCCAGCCCCCAAATCCTTCAGTCTTCTCCCTGCAGTGTCCAGCCCCTGGTCTACTGGATCCTCACAGTATCCACAGATTAGCTGCTTCCAAAGAAGCTTGCCAGCTGCACCTCCAATCACCTCTCCACTTGACATAAAGAATTTAGCCATGTATATACTGAAGTAAAGTACAAGTTCATTTAACAGGGAAATTCAGGTAGTAAGTATAAGAACTGGAAACAAATGACTAGATATGAAACAAAATCACAACACATTTTCTAGACTCTAGGCTTTATTAACTATATACTCTTGTGTCTAACCAAGTGCTGCTCATACAAAATCCTGGTAGCACTTTACAGCCAGGTTGGCTGTGACCTTCCTTTCAAGAGACAGATACTCTGTCTCCTTGGTCCCTTCCAACCCTATGATTCAATTTGATTCAAAGTGAAGGTTCCATGTGTTTCATTTTGCCCCCAAAGATATACTAATATTTTTATTCATAAACAGGTCTTTCCTTTCCTTTATCCCATCTAACTTGCTAAATACTCATACATACATTTTCCAAGGCTAAAACCTGTTGGTTTCATTTTGTAGATTTCCTTTCTTGTAGACTTCTCAATCTCTTCCTTTGGCCTGTACTCAAATAGGAACATAGCATGAGGTGTACAAACAGAATACACAAATCACCAGACAGGGAGAGGGATGTCTGTTACTTCCTGCCTCAAAGGAACATTTCCGAAGTCTGTCACCTCCTAGTGATCTGCCTTAACTCCAGGAGCTTAAGAGCGTAATTTTCAGTAAAGATACATAACTCCTTAAATATTATCTATACATATATTTCACAATAATTACAACAAGCAGTGGGCTACTGGCTTTTGGTAGAGCTCTCACGTACCCTACAATGAACTATTTTGCAGCTGTCTGACCCAGGAGTACCTGTAAAACCTTATGCCAGTTGGCATCAATGGGTCCGTAGGTCACAACATTCTTAGCTTGTTGTTACTTCATTGTCTTTCCAATTCACAGGTCTAAAGACTAATGATATTGGGGGGGGGGGGGCCCCCTGCAATGTGACTGCCTTGTCTACACCCAAAAGTTCCACCTCTTTACCTAGAACAGGACAATGGAAAGGGTACAACTCCCCCAGTGTATATGCACTTACAGCACTGTAGCGGTGCTTATGCCAGCAAAGCTTATTCCCATGTGGAAACGGAAATAAACTATACTGGTATAAGGTGCCTGTAACTGGTTTCTTACTAGGGGATGTATTGGTCTAACTTACTATTTTATCCTGATCCAAAATCTGTCTGTAAACCAGCCCTGAGTAACTGGGAAACCCTGTTCAATTGACTTCTCATCGGCTGTTGCCTATTGTTGTCTCATTGCCATGACATGCTTTTAGGAAGATTCTGGATCAGCATGCAGAGGACCTGCAGCAGCAGCTCAGACACTCCAGAGAGACTGAGACCTTGCTGGCCAAGACTCATGCTGAGCTGCAGGTCAGGTTTCAGCAGCAGGAGGCACAACTGCATATATTAGAAGATGAAAAAAAAACAGTGTCAAGTGAGGTAAGGTACACAGGGCTGCTCTGCCGCTGGCTGTGGGGCAGCTTGGTGGCATAAATGAAGCTGTTGTTCTAGTGACTGATTTCAGTGCAGACCATGGTGCTACAAGTGAGTACTTCTCTATCAGCTGACCATGCTGCAGTGGAGACTGGAAGTGTTTGTGGTGTTATATGTGTAACTCAGGGGTCTCAAACTCAAACCACCATGAGGGCTACATGAGGACTTAGTATGTTAGCCCAAGGGTCCACACCACTGAAACCTTTTCATACAATGATATTGCAAATACTGGTAACAATAGTGTTGTGGGCCGCAGGAAATAGCTTCAGGGGCCACATGCAGCCCACGGGCCACATGTTTGAGACCCCTGGTATAACTCCTTTTCCCCACTCACTTTGTATTGCTATCTACTGGGTGTGAAGGAGTTAGTTTCTCCTCGGGGGGCAGGCAGATAAAGGATGAGGTGTTGGTATTACCTGAGCTTGTCTGGCTTGGCAGAAATGAACTATCAAGAATTGTCTCCATATGGATGAATTTGCCTCAAAAATACAGTGGAGAATCAAAGATAGGACATTTACTTTTAGCAGCTGGAAGCCATGGAAAGCAGGACATGTGAACACAGCACAGCTGCAGCTGAGGATGAAGGGCAAGGTAGAGGATTGCAGCTAGCCAGCTAGGAGGGACAGAGATGGAGAGAATTTAAATGGACCAGACAGGCAGCAAATTCTGTTCAACATGGGCTCTAAGTTAAGTTTTTCTTTTCCACACTAACCTTAGTACTGTGTTCTAGTCATGGTCTAGTTGACTGGTAAGTGTTGGCTTGTTCTGAACAGGTTTTCTTGCATTACTGTAAATCACTGCTGGTTGTATTGCTCCCCAAAGGGTAAAAGTCTCTACCAGGGGTCAACACTCATTTTGACCCACTGAGAACAGATTCCAAGGGGGTAGCCATGTTAGTTTAGGTCTGCAAAACAAACAAGGAGTCGTGTAACACTTCTAAAGACTAACAACTTTATTATTAGTCTGAACTTTCATGGGAGAAATCCAACTTTGTCAGATGCTAGAAAATGGAAAACTTACAGTATGAGAGGAAAAGATATATGCAGTGAAGTGTAATGTTGGGGAAAAACTGGTCCGGGTTCCCAACCTGGAAAGGGAACCCCGAATCCTTCCCACAGGTGAAGGCCCGTTCCCAGCTGAGACTCCAATAGGCAGAGAACAAGGTGTGGTTCAAAGTTTATTATTCAGCTGAATAATAAAAGGAACTGCAGCAGAGGGAAGCAAAGAGAAGTTAGCCTCTCTGAGCAAGAACCCCCAGTATAGGGGCTACAGGTCATACATACTTTCTAACATGCAAAATACAATATACATAATGCAACAAGCTCATGCATAATACAACAAGTTACATCATGCCTAAAATCCATACATGGTATTACTACTTTTAATATGCAGGTGACATAATTAGATTATACTTAATAGGCAGCATATAGTTAGCCCGCCTCTGTTGTTGTTTACTGCTCATTTGGGTACTAATTATTGCTCTTGACCAATGAGAGTGGCCAAATTCATGTGACCCCTTGGCTACCTGGCCCCCGTCAACCTGTTTACTAGACAAGGTTGATAGCTTCCCATCAGGGTCCAGACAGGAGGGATTGTCTTATAATCAACCACTGTGGATTACCTCTTGTATCTATAGAAGCAGTCTAACCCCGTATCAATCTAAACCCCCTAGCTCCCCTGACTAACTAAACTTGTCTAAGCAAACACAACAGTCTCTGGCACAGAACTTCCTGACCAAACTTACTCCATCTTTAAACCTCCCTTACAGTAATCATAGGATCAGGTTGGATTACTTCAGCAAATAAAACAGGTTGTATAGACTCAAACAGTGTGGAAAGTGGTGAGATTGAGAAAGGTGAAAATCACTGTTTGTATGAGAAGGCCACATCTTATCTCTATTCAGACCCAAATTGATGGTGTCAGATTTGTATATGAATTCTAACTCTGTGGTTTCTCTTTGAAGCTTTGATTTAGTATTAGTCTGTTAGTTAAAACAGAGGTGCTGGAGCCAGAGGACCCGGTCTTGTAGTATTGGAGTTGTAGGGTCTGTGCCCAGAAATGGACCACACAGTGTCAAACCCTTAGGCTATGTCTACACTTACATGTGAATTCGAATTGATTGTCATCAGTCCAATTAAATAAGTGCATGGACATGCCCGCTTTCCTCAATTCAAACTGAGGCACTCCTCAGTTCGAACTGAGGAAAGCAGAGTTAGAATTGGTCAAACCTGCTTTTCCATCGAAGTCAGGGTCAATTTGAAGTGCATAATTCGAATTGACATAGTGTGGCCATGTTGATTCGAATTCACTGTTAGTTTGAATTAGCCACAGCTTGATTTTTCCCTATACAATAGTGCCCCTTACTGAATTCGAACTAGCAAGTCCTGTTCATGGACGTGCCAGTTCGAATTGGATTTTCTAGTGTGGCCATGTCAATTCAAATTGACTGAACTGGAATTAGATTCGAATTGGTCAATTTGAATTCAGTAATTTGAATTGAAATGCTCAGTGTAGACATAGCCTTAGAGGTTCTGAGCCACTGCAGCTCTCACAGATTTCACAGGGATTCCAAGTGTTCAGCCCCTCACAGGGTCCTGGATGAGAATATAAGTGATGCGAAAATGGGGAGCTCTCTGTGCTCCCTTCCACAGCAACACTGCACCTGGCTTGTTAAGGCCTGGTCTACACTAAAACTTAGATCCACCTAGCTGTGTCACTCCAGGCTGTGAAAAGTATCCTGCCCTGAGTGCTGTACTTAGGCTGACCTAACCCCTGGTGTAGACACAGCTAGGTAAATGGAAGAATTCTTCCGGCAACCTAGCTACTGCCTTTCGGTGATGTGGATTAATTGCATTCACAGAAAAACCCCTTCCACTGATGTAGGAAGCATCTACACTGGAGCCGTGCCACCATAGCACAGACAGAGCCTGAGACCTATTGTGGATAGAGCTCCATGGGAGAGTTGGGTGGGGGCAACAGAAGGGAGCATCTATCTTTTCAGAGCATGGGGCTTTTTGCACAGAAATCCAAGTAGCAAACAATACACCTGGGAGCTGTGTCCCTTCTCTCTGTGTCTCACTAGCAGCCACAGGGAGATCCACATTTTTCCAGCTTAGCTAGAAAAAGACAGATTCCATATGTGGGCATAGCAAGGCCTATTTCACTGAAGTGGCAAAACCAGAATGAACTAAATCTGATTGTTCCATTGTTTGGTTACTGTTTGTGCCTTATAGGGGCAAAAACAGGGCTTTATCACAGAGAAGCTGTTGAATCCAAAGGCCATTTCTCTTTGGTGTCAGTGCCAGGAGCACAAGGATTGAAAGAATATTGTCAGTTCTTACATTTCTTTAAAGAAAAATGTTAACAAATGCATCTATTTTTCAGCAACTCCACTGTCAAAAAACCAATCAGAACCTTTCAGAGCAGCTGTCAGTGCTGCAGCAGGAGAAGGAAACCCTCCACGAGGAATACGACCATCTCCTGAAACAGCTTGATATCTATGTCAGGTAATTAGTAGAACAGCAGGAGCTGCTGAGAAATGAGGTTGCCTTGCAGCTGCACTTCGTATCCCTGTGATAGTGGACTGGATTGTTGTGTAAATGTCTAGTCTCCCATGTAAATTACAGTAAACACTGAGAGAGGTACTTTCAGTTGGCATCTTCAGACAGAATCAGATGAAGTAAATGTCACACTACTGCTATTACTTAATATTGTCGTCTTCCATTCAAAACAGAGACCTGTAACACTTTTTTAAAGACTAGCAAATTTATTTATCACGTGAGCTTTCGTGGGAGAAAAATCCCACTTTGTCAGATGCTTGAAGATGGGAAACTAAATTTGTTAGTCTTTAAAAGTGCCACAGGACTCTGTCTCCTTCATTTTGCTGAACTAGACTAACGCAGCTACCCCTCTGGAACTTCTTTCATTCAGAAGCTGAGTGTAGTGCCGGATCCAGGTACCACACAGGTAAGTGTGTATCTCAGCAAGAGCCTACGGCACAGGTGCTCCAAACCCACACTGACGTTAGAGCTCTTCAGACATTTTTCATCCAAAAGTTTTTGGTCAAATTTGAACCAGATTCATGAAAGTTTTGGATTTCAAACAGATTCCCAATATTTGAGGTATTTGATTTTGATCAAAATTATTTGATTTTTTTTTTTTTAATTTTGAAACAAAAATTTTTGAATTTTTAAAAAATGTGATTTTATTTCAGTGGAAATAAAACCACTGCTCTCATGTTTTATTTCCTCCCTCCATTTAATGAAATAGGCCTCACTTTTTCTGAGCAGCTGTATTTATGTGCCTGCTGGTTTTGCAGGTAAAGTTGAATATGCTAGTTTTTAACCTATACAGCCTTAACTAGCTTATGTCTTGCCTTCCTGAGGCTCACCTATCTGGGCCAGCTTGTCACAGCTGTGATCAGCAGATACACCATTGGCACTAAGGACAAGAGTTACTGCTATAGCATTCTCCATGAGGCAGTCTTTGCTTTGGAGCTAGCTCCCTCATTAGCTCCAAAATAGCCTAATCCAGTGGTTTTCAAACATTTTTTCTCGAAACCCAGTTAAAAAAATAATTGCTTATGCTCATGACCCAACAATTACATCTTTGAGCAATGCATTCCAGTCTTTTGGTGGCAGCAGCAGAGGCTGCTATGGCCCAGTGCCTGAGTACCTGTGACCCAATACTGGGTCCCAACCCTGAGTCTGAAAACCACTGTCCTAATCGGTTAACCATAAAGGCACTTGCAAAAGCCCACCTACCTGACAGAGCATTTGGGGAAGTTGGTAAGACAGGATGATGGATGTTCTGCTGGTTTCATTTCTTGTCTGCCAAGCTGATTTATTTATTTATTTTGTGTCATGATGTGGGGTGTTTTATAGTAACTGGCTGCCAGGGCACCAGTCTGAGTATTGACATGTTTCAGTGTCTTAATCTGAAACGAGAAGTGATGCAGATTTTAAGCAACAAGGCAGAAGAAGATCTGACTGATTATCCTGGCAGGAGAGGGGCAAATGCAGAGAGCTGATTTCACTGTCTCCTTACCTCAGTGTTCTGCCAGTGTCCCTGCACAGGTGTTAGGGGATAAAAGTGCAGTAAGGCCATGGGCTCGCAGGGAGGAACCAAGCCTTGCATCTTTGGAATCAAAGCTGAGAAAAGGGAGCATGAAGTGGGTGAAGCCTCATCCAAGGTTTATTAAAACTAGACAGGGTGGGTTTACAATCTTGTCTGCTCTCTGGGGGAAGGACTGGATGGGACTATTCTAGGAGCTTGCTTGTGGAGAGCCTGGGTCCCGATTCAGGAACTGGCTTCTGATTGGCTGAAATTGTAGCTTTAAAAAAAGAGCAAAGCCCAAGATGAGCAGACCCAACCGTGAGGTGCAGAATCTAGAGTCTCATTACTGTGGTTTGGATTTTGGATTCATGGCCAGTAGGAATATAGAAAGATTGTGGGCTAATCTTTCAACAATCATACACTCGGCCATAGGGTGCAGGTTTGAGGCCTTTGTTGGTATCACTTCTGGGGCACAGTCAGAGATGGTTTTTTTCCCCCCTGGAATGAGTGAAGTTTGAACCATTTCAGGAAACAAAAGTTAGGGTGGTTGACATTGACTGCATAGCAGATGGATGGGCTGACATCAGCCCTGTATTTTTTGACCAGTCAATATTCTTCTTCCCCCCACCCCCTCATGGAGTTATAGACATTCCATGGGGTAATCTGAACAAGCATTAGGTGTAGAATGTATGTTCTTCATGTAAAAAGGAAGGCAAGCATTATATAGGCTGATATTAAACAGGCTGATACGTGTCTACCTTCTCAGGAAGCACAATGAAAGGCAACTCCGCCATAAAGCCAAACTCCGCAGAGCCAAGGAGACATTTGTTCATGAAGTGAAGCAAAGAGATGTGAAGATTAAACAGCTTGAAAGTGAAATTGTGCTGTCTAGGAGCCAGACAGGAAAGGTGAGACAGCAGATGACAGATTCCCACTGCAGGCTGCTGCTGTAGCAAAGTCCCAAAAGGGAACCTGCCCCAGTAGGGTCACTGGGAGGCTCACGTGAGGAATCTGGCATGACGCAGTTGTTCTGAGGAAGGCTAAGCTCGCCGCATGCAGAGCTCTGAAGGTGTGCATTGTGCTTATGGGCAATTCAGGAATCTGGGTGGCAGTGTGGGAGTCTAAGAGGTCAGCAGAGCCTGTAGTGTATAAACCACTGTTAATAACTAGCTTTCCCTGGACTAGACAAAAGCTCCAGTCCTCCTCAGGACAAACAGGATCTTACAAAGGGATTGTCTAGAAAGACCAAGCTTGTTTGGCGTTGTGATGAGCCAATAAAAGGACAATATTCAGGAAGTGAAGTCACCTCATGTTTGAACTGTCCTATCTCCCAAACCTTTTGCTGCCGCATTTGCCTCAAACTTTCTGGAAAAGTCCTACCTTGGCATACAATCAATTTTGAAGTGTCAGACACTTCAACACTGATAAAGTCAGGGAGGATGAAAATCTAGCTAATCAAGATACACTTGCTTAAACCTGAGCAAAGAAGAGAGATAAGCACCTCTCAGTGCTGAAGTTCCAAGGAAACAGAGGCTTAGTGGCAGATGCCATCATCTCTTTCTCTCTCTCTCTCTCTCTCTCTCTCTCATTATCTTTTTGGTCTCTGTTCTTGCTTTATTATTAGTGCATGTGCATGTGTGCGTGCACTTTCAAACCATTCTCTGTTGCTCATTTCCCCTGAAGGCCAAGTGCTGCTAAAAGGGGCTCAGTGGGGCAGGGCTGCATGCACCCTTACAGTTGAGCATAGTGCAGCAAGAGCAGAGCGGCAGCCACAGTTTTCAGCCACATGCACAGCTGAGCACAAGGGAGTAGGGGTCAGTGATTTCTAAGCATTGATGTGGGGGGTGGGGCAGATGTATACTGAACAGCTTTTTCAACCCCCCCCCCCCCACACACACACTCTTCCTCTGTACTGGCTGTTGTGCCTTTGGTGAGCCTGAGGCTGCCACCTTGGGAAACATATCCCCAATTCTGGTCCATTTACAAATTCTCTAACATACCAGATCACACTAGTTTCTGAGGTACCTGCCTCCACTGAGTGCACAGCTTATACTAGGGATGGATTTGGCCAGGGGCATTAACTGATGTCTTTTATGTATGAGAAATTATTTATTTTAAGAAATGCGGTTCCTTAATATTTAAAAAATCCAGACTGTCCAACTGCAGAGAATCCTTCCTTCTGGTGGGCTGGGCAGAGGAGGCTGGTGGTGATTTTACCATGACCAGTGCTGCCCAGTGGCTCACTGTTGCTTGACTACAGTAGAAGTGCCCAATCTTACTTATTGAGATGAAGGTTTTCTGAATTAATTTGCCTTTTCTGCATGACCACAGGTTCCTTGGGGAGATTGCTCTGATTGGAAAATGGGTGGACACGTCTTCTGTTTGCTTTCAATGATGTCACTCTTTCCACTTGTTCATCTGAAATGCCATTGGAAGGGTGTGACTAAAAGGCCCTTTACACACCACATGGCATCAAATACAATATACATTTTATAATCAATATTATAAAAAAAAAGGTCCGAAAGTGGCCTCCTTTAAACACCACTCTGAGATCTGTGACTGAAAAGTGCTATAGCAGTGCATATTGTTTCATCATGTTTTCTTAACCACAGGAACATGCATTGATCAGACAGATCACCACGGAGAATGAGCATTTGCTTCAAGAGAAAAGAGAACTCTTACAGCAACTTAATGAACAGGAAGAAGTCGGACGGAACAACAAATGGATCATTTCCACAATCCAGAACAGGTAGCTATTAATTCTGGTACAGACAGAGTTTGAAGTTAGGCCTGTTTGCAAACTGCATTCTCCACTTCTGTGCCAGCAACGGCCAGTGAAATCCTCCTTCAGTGGATAGAGTAAAACTAGGATAGTGCCATGATGAGTCCAGCAGCTGTTCCTCAGTCCTACAGAATGTATGCGGGCCACTTCACTGGAACAGCTGCTCTGCAGTGGCCCTGGCCCTGGTGCTGCATGGATCATGACTCTCAGTGCAGAACTGCAGAGGCAAGAGTTGTTTAAGGGACCTGGCTTTCTCAGCAGAAAAGTTGAGAAGTGCCCCTTTGAAAAGGTGCAGTGGTTAGAGTGAAGCATCATGAGCTGAAAATAAACTCCTTCCTTTCTGTGTGACATTCTCAGGGTGCAGTTCCTTGATGAAGAAAACGCACGACTCCAGGAAAGCACCCTGCAACTTTCCAGCCAGGTTGGTGTTCTGGAGCGTACTCTGAGGAACATGCAGACCCACAACTTAGAGGTGAGATGTGCTGCTGTGCTTCATAAAATGGGTATATCTGAGGAACTTCTCCTGACGGTGCCTGCCATGGTACCTCTGCTTTAACCTGGAAGGACCTCCTCTAGAGTCCAGATGGATTGCTGGTATATATGTACATATCAGACTAGATTATCCAAATGAGCAGTACCCACAGTTGAGATTAGACTTTCATTGGGGCTGAGGAGAGCCGAAGACCTTTGAAAATCTGGATCTATGGCTATTGTCTACGTCTGCCCAAATTAGTTCAGACCTGTTAGTCCAAACTAAGACGTTTGAGCTTAGTCTGAACTAACCTTGCACTTCTAAGTTTGAACTAACCGCACGTTCTAGTTCAAACTAATGCTTAGTTCAAACTGAAACCTGTGGTTAGTTTGAACTAACTGGCTGCGTTTGGACTTCTTAAGTCCAAACTAAGCCTTAGTCCGGGTCTCGGCCAGACTAAGTTCAAACTAAGGTAGTTAGTCCGGACTAAGTGCCAGTACTAGCTAGTTTGAACTAAGCTTTCCTTAGTTCAAGCTATGAAATTTCTTAGTTCGAACTAGGGAAAGCCTCGTGTGGCCAGGGGCTAAATTAGTCCAGACTAAGCCTCCTCAGTCTGGACTAATTTGCCAGTGTAGACATAGTCTAAGAGTCTGAAGTCCATGGTCAGAATGGAATGAGTTATTCATGTCCCAGTCCCCTAAGAATTGGACTGAGCCCCCACCATCTCATTTCAGAAAGGACACCCCCAGAGGTTGGCTGGTAATCTTGATTAGTTGAACTGGAGCCAGTGGCATAGATATGCAAGGCTTTGTATCTCATTTCCAATTTACTGCCAGCCAGTGACTTTGTCTGTAGTGTTACTGGCCAGTTGTCATAGTACAAAGATGTCACTTTTTCTTATCTTTTTTCTTTTTTCGTTTTTCAGTCATTAAAGATAGCCCAATGATGTGTAAGGTCATGGAAAATTTCAGATCTTTTATTCCCTAATGAGCCCAAAATATCAAACCTGGGAGCCTAAATCCATATGTAGGCCCTGATCTGCAAAGATGTTGAATGCTCTCCTTTCCCATTGAACATACTCAGTAGCAATGAGGATCAGGCCATTTTTTTGACTGGGATTTTCAAAGTGTGTAAATTAAATAGGAATTGAGTGCCTAACTCTCAGAGAGCCCTTTGAATATCAAAGCCAAAGAACCTAAATATATCTGAAGCCCAGCATAGCCCACTAGTGCAGATGCTGTAGAGACTCAGAGATAATAAAGTCAGAAGAGATCAATATGATCATCTAGTGCAATATGATCATGCACAGTGCAGGCCACAGAACCTCCTGTCCACTCCTGATATAACATCCCCCTCATGCCAGCAAGAGACACAAAAAACGTTTTCTTGCATGGTTTCATCTCTTTGGAATTCATACCCTCTGTGTCTGTGATTCCATATGTTTTCTGTAAAAATGTTTCATTAAAATATTTCTTTTCTCTAGTTTTGTGAATGATGCACTCACAATCATTAATTGTCTAGGGCAGTGGTTCTCAACCAAGGGTATGCAGATCCCTGGGAAGGTCTTCCAGGGGGTCAATCAACTCATCTAGCTATTTGCTTAGTTTTACAACAAGCTACATAAAAAGCACTAGCAAAGTCAAAACAAACAAAAATTTCAGAGACAATTACTTGTTTATATCGCTCTATATCAGGGGCGTCAAACATGTGGCCCACAGGCCAGATGCAGCCTGCAAATCTCCTCTATCCAGCAAGTGACGACACTCTGGAGGACTGAACTCTCTCCCTAACAGAGAGAGAGAGAGTGGTCTGACATAACCAGTACTCCATGATGCCATGAAATTGTCAGGTCTAGCGACATTGCAGAGCACTGGATATATGAAAGTGCACTCTGTGAGACCACACTCTCTCCCTAACAAAAAGAGAGTGTGTGGTATTGTGGAGTGCAATATTGCATATACAGTGCTCCACGATGCCATGAGAGTACCCTAGTATTTTGATTTATGGTATATATGGCCTACTGGACGTATATTTAAGTCAAATCTAGCCAGCCATAGCACATTGACACTACTGCTTTATATACTATACACTGAAATGTAAATACAGTATTTTTATTCCAATCAATTTATTTTATAATTCTTTGATAAAAATTAAAAAGGAAATGATTTTTCAGTAATAGTGTGCTGTGACACTTGTATTTGCAAGTAGTTTTTAGTGAGATGAAACTTGAGATACACAAGACAAGTCAGATATGGAGTCTTGTGAAACTTTTAAAGACTAACAAATTTATTCACTGCATGAGCTTTTGTGGGAGAAAATCCTACTTGACATGTCTACACCTTTGGAACTTGTCAACAAGATAAATCAGACTCCTGAAATGGGTACAGTATTCTGGAAAGGTTGAGAACCACTGATCTAGAGCATCCTTTCTACTTTGGATCTGTTGTTTATTTTTCTGGATTCTCTTTGTAGGACTTCAGGAGCATTGGCTTCTCTGAATGCCACCTAAGTAAGATGTTGCCACATCCAAACACAAGGTATTATAAGTAATAACATACAGGCAATGTGTCCATTTACTAACAATGAGATCTATCAGTATTTTAGGAAAGGGAAGCTGTGAATTCTTGTTTTCCAGATAAATACTCCACACTTGATTTTATTTGTAAATATGTTTTAATTATGCTACCAGGGAAACACTAATAAAAAGATAATTTAAAAGCCCATGGTACAGAGAATTAAAATTCCAGAAATACATTTTCCAGCTCCACGTGATTTATGGGTGATAGTTTGTCAGTGGTTCTCAACCACTTGTCGTGACACATTACTGTGTCACCACACAGTGGTTAGTGCATCGTGGAGAGCCAGGGAAATGGCTGGATTTGGCCTGCAGAGGAAGAGGGGGAAAGTTGGCTGGTGTGTCCTGTACAGTTTCAATATGCAACAGAGCGTCATGACCTGCAAAAGGTTGACAATCACTGGTTTAAGTAGTGCTTAATAATAGAAGACTGAAGATACACTGTCAGCTATGTACACAGTGGCATTGAGAAAGTTGTATCCTTTGGCTGATTCATGTAGTGTTTTTTTTTAAAGGGAAGCTATAATAGATCAAATACTAATGTGAATGAAGCAGAAGACAGCTGGTTTGTGTTACCTAATCACTACATTTAATACTGATTCCTCAATCTTTAGTTTTCCTCTCCAAGTTCAGTACAGGTGCAAATTCATGTCACTGGATTTTGTTGCAGAATAGTTTTTTCACTGTTATGCTTGTGTCTCCCCCACCTCCTCCAGTGGTGCTCAAACTTAGGACTCTTTTTCATGATCACAGACTTAATTTCTCCATAACCACACGTGAGAGAGAACCTTCCCCTGTAGCACTAAGTGTCATTTCCTAAACAATCTGAAAGACAGCTACAAAAATAAAGTTTTTGGAACAAATTTCAGCAAAATCCCAAAATGCCAAAGTTCTTTTTCATTAGAAGATTTTAGTCCTTTTCCCACAATTCTAGGGCACAAGTCCATAAGCCTCTCTGTCCTGGCAGTAGATCATAACCATTAGTTCCATTCTCATGACTCTTCCCCAAGGAACTTCATAATTTTCAAAATTGTTTGCAATGAAACTTTAAAAAAAGCCCTTGTCCCATGTCTGAGGAGAAAGAGGGACTGCAAAATCCTTGCTAAGGGATTCCCACTGCCTGTCCCCCAGCAGCCAGATCTCTAGTACATATTTCATGGTCTCTGGAAGCCCCTCCCACAATGAGCGGTGCTGAAGGGAAGCTGGCTCCCGTCATTTGGTGTGCCACTCAAACACACAGAGATACCCTGCCCATTGTGCCAGGGGTTCCTCTGGGACCCAGTTTTAGAAGAGGGCCAGGGCTTGCCAGCTCAGTTTATAGAAGAGGCCATGGCCCCTGTGGATATGGGAAGGGCAGTGACCTCCTTAAGATCCTGGTGCTTAACTTGGAGGGTTGTGAGGCATTGGCTTCCCCAAAATTTGTGATCAGATTCTGGCGAAAGGCCTCCCATAAAGACTCCCAGAGCTACAGGAGAGCAGGGATCATGTGAAAAGGGAGCATGTAGGGAGGAATTGAATTTTAGAAGGGCTGGAGGTACAGGGGAATGACCAAACCATCCTGTGCTAGCTCCTGCCTCCTTTGCATGGATGGTAAGCCCTTTGAGGCTTTCTGTAACACATATATAGCAACCACCGTGATGGGCACTGATCCCCAACTTGGGCCTCAAGATGCTACAGCAATACAAGTAATTGATAATAAAGAGCTACTTGTTCATTGAGGAAGGGGTAGAGTGTGCTTGAGTAGCAGGGTCTGGGCAGGGTATGTATGCACTGTGAAGTCTGGGAACTCCATTAAGTCAGGAGCAGTTGGGGCAGAGAAGCTGGAATAACTATGGTCACAGAGCTGGTGTTGGGGTTCTTATAGGGGGAGCCTTGGAGGCACTGTAGGTTAGGAGGAGCCAAGGGATTGAGGGAAGTGGGAGTTTATTGCAAGTATGGGGGAGCAGCCTTGCAGAGAACAGGGCACCTTGGGGCTTGCCTCAACCAGCTGAGCAACAGTGGGCTATGTGGAGACTAGCTAATTTGGGGCAGGCAGGACTTAGTGAGGTGTAGCAGGACCTAGAACTTGGTACGCTGCCCAGACTGGTCAAGGTGAGGTGGGACTGGATGGGAAGAACAAACTTTGTTCCTGCTGTAGCAGGGCTGTGGTTACAGGGCAGCTGCACCCTCATTTAGGTTACTAAGGAGTTTTGCCATAAAAACAAGCAAACATGCTCTGTGTAGGGCTGATGTAAGAATAAAGCAACATGGCAAATACAATATTATCAACACTTCGCTGTAAAGATGTCACTACACCAGAAGCTTCTGAGCATGAGGATAGCCAGAGTTTACTGACTTTTCTCACAAATTAAGTTTTTCAAAAACAGCTCCAAAAGCTTACTTGCAAATAAACAAATCCACCGATTTGTGACACAGACTGCTATGTTCCTTTAAAGTATGGCCATACTGTTCAGAAAGAGAACCTGTTGGGATGGAGGGGAGACTTAGGGAAAGGAAGGATAGTTTGGTCAATAGTGCACTGACTACTCTAGGATGTGGATGACTTCCTCTGAGATGCTTGGCAAGTCACTCAGTTTATGTGCCTATTCCCCAGCTGTACAATGGGGATAACAGCTGAATGCTGCCATACACAGTGTGCAAAGATAAGTGCATTAGGGAGTAGGAGGCACTTAGAGTCTACAGTAGCAGAGCAGAGGCCAGATGATTGCCATAGACAGAAGCATGCAAAGTGAATTACTGATGAAAATTCTTTTTCAGCTTCTCAGCAACAGGGCTTTCAAGCTCCCTTGGCTTTCTGAGAGCCATTCAAGACGTCAAGCCTGAAGAAGGAACTGAGAGTCAAAAGTCCCCATTTTCCTTATCGCCTTCTCAGCCTTCTGAGATTGGTTACTTAAACGTGGCTTCCCCAGGAGACACCATGAACTTCCAAACACAGCAACAGAATCAAAGCTTCTGCTGTGACAGTGTCTAAGTTTGGGGGAAGAGACTTCAAGGAAACGCACTCTGCTTGGACTGTGGAGTTCATTTTCTACTGAAGCAGGGCCATGTGTCGAGCCGGATGAATATGTCAGACAATTTGCTCAACTGTATCAACTGTTGTTTGACAGCTGTTTTGTAAATCACTTACCCAGCAGTAGAATCTGTCTCATCCTAGATCTACATGGATTTTTTTAAATTCACAGATTTAATCCATTAAATTTTATATTTAAATGAGTGTTTTTTAATTTGGTCTCAGTTCCTTGTGGGTCCAGAAACCTTCAATGTTTGCTACAAACTTTCTAGATCAGAACAGAACAAAGTTTAGCAATCCCCAAATTCCTTTTCTCTTCTATACTTGGTACTTCTCCACTCTACAAAATGTTACACATGCAGAGTAATGTATGCACACTCAAGTTAGCTGATGTGATGGCAAGGGTTTAGAAGTATAGATCAGAACAAACAGTGCCTGATGCCATGTCAGCTGACCATTTAGTCCAGGGGTCTCAAACACGCGGCCCCTAAAGCTATTTCCTGTGGGTCGCAGTGACACAATCATTGCTGATATTTGCAATATCATTGTGTGGAAAGGTTTCAGTGGTGCGGGCGTCGGGCTACTGTACTAACCCTCATGTGGCCCCCTACTAGTCCTCACGTGGCCCTCCTGGTGATGAGTTTGAAACCCCTGATTTAGTCCATACTGCTCAAACTTTACACCTGACAGTGTGACATAAGCTGCTGAAACGTGTGACCAGGATTTGGGACACATTGTACCACAGTTAATAGGTTATTGTGTTTTTAAACTATAAAACATTTTAGGGATGTTTCCGGATTGGCCGAGTACAGGCTGAATACACAGGGGAGTTAGGACTCCATATTTCTCTACGTGGGTCTGCTGAGATTGTGATTCCACAGGTGAAAGAGCAGGGGTTACTCCTTTGATAATACCCTCCAACCAAAGGAGCAGGGAAGGGTACACAGAGCCAGAATTCTTAGCTCTACATCCCCTAGTCACCAGTCAGTGCACCAGGGCAGCTGTACAGATGTAGCTAAACTGCTCCATAGAAAGGGTGAAGTAATTTACTCCCTCCTCACAGCAAGAAGAGTATTGGTGACCCAGAGTTCTGTGACTGCTCCCAGAGCAGTGCAGCTGCATACACACTGCTCCTAAGGCACATTCACATTGAGTTCCCATATAGCTCTGTGAGTTTAATCAACTGATTTAATAATTAGCCACCACTGAAAGTCAAGGGCTAAGGGGGACATGGAAATGGTCCTTGCCTAGCCTCTTTGTAGAATAACGGGGAGGTCCCTGTCTCCCAATACATTTAAACTGATCATTGCCAACCACCAATACCACTGATTTGAAACAGCCCCATGGACACATGGGAGCAAGGACCCCATATTCCTGTTGAACAGCCATCCATCTTGGCTGGTTTACAGACAAGACCTGCATGTTGGCAGGGGGTCAGTTCTTTGTAACCCTATGGCTGTGTTCAGACAGTTTTATGTCGAAACAACACCCATTGTTTTGAAATAAAAATTCTTATGTCCACATGACGTACTGTTATTTTGAAACAACGGGTCCCATTGTTTTGAAATAATGGCTGTTATTCCGAAACAGTAAAACCTAGCAGAAAATCAAAATAGCCATTGTTTTGAAACAACGGTGTTCGGACATGTTTCGAAACAACTGTTTCAAAATAACATGTCCGAACGGCCTTATTTCGAAATAACCATTTCAAAATAACAGCCATTTTGATAGCAGGCTTTCCCTTAATTCAAATTAGCATTTTCTTAATTCAAATTAACTTATTTCGAAATAAGAACTTTATTTTGAAACAACTCATTTTGAAATAACTTACTTCAAAATAACAGTTTACCTGTGAACGTAGCCTATGGCAATGTCCACACATACATCATTTTGAAATAAGTTTCAAAACAACACATCCAAACAGTGTTATTTCGAAATAACCATTTCAAAATAACAGCCGTTTCGAAATGAATGGGCTTTAAGCTGTTTCAAAATGACAGTTCTTATTTTGAAATGACAGAGCCTGTCATTTCAAAATAAGAAAATGTCATGTGGCCATTCAGTTTTTTATTTCGAAACCACCAGTGTCGTTTCGAAATAAAAGACTCGTGTGGACATACCCTGAGTCTAAGCCCCTGCAGGGCTCCATTACTGCTATTACCAACCCCCTTGTTGTCGGATGCTGCTGCTTCAGCAGCTTTGGCCCCTGCTTCTTTTTTTTGTCATCCTCCCACTCCCCCTTTCAGGGAGCAGAGGTGATTGCTCACTGCTGGGAAGGAGTGAAAGGAGCTTGGCTGGGCTAGGGTTACCAGATGTCAGGCATAAGGAGGACACACATCCTTTTTACCTTCACATTCTCCAACCAGCAGGCATTTTAAAAATACATGCTTTTGTCTGCCTTTTGACTTAGAGGGGTTAAAGTATGCTGGAACCCCCCCACAACACCCTATTTTTAGGGGGGAGTGTTCCAGAGCCCCCTAAAACCAGAAAAATATATTAATACTACATTTCTCCATGTGTCCCCCAATGTCCTCCTTTTCATACTTCCCTGTCCTCCCTTCCAGGCTTTGCTATCTGGTAGCCCTAGGCTGGGCCAATACGCTTTTGCTAGCAAGCGTGGGACAGAGAAGCGCAACTCCATAGGCGGGCGAGCTAGCGGCTCTGGGCCTGCTCCCAAAACTCAGCTCCTGGGCAGGGTTACCAAATGTCAGGAAAAGGGAGGATGTGTCCTTTTTACCTTCATGTCCCCAGTCCGGCAGGCGTTTTAAAAATACATGATTTTGTCTGGCTTTTTACTTACAGGGGTTAAAGTATGCTAGAATACCCTATTTTTAGGGGGAAGCATTCCAGGGCCCCCTAAAACCAGAAAAATATTACATTTATACTACATGTCCTCCAATGTCCCCCTTTCCCTGCTTTGGTATCCGGTAACCCTACTCCTGGACTCCCGCCCGACACGCAGGAGCCCGAGGGCAGCTGGAGGGACGAGCCCCACCCCCGCCATGAGGCGCTGCACCAGCCGGGCGGGGCGGGGCAGCCGCGTGGCGCGCCCCAGCTGTGGGGGGGGAGGGGCCGGCTGAGTGTGCGCGTCCGCCCCCTAGTGCCCGGCCCCGCGATCTTCCACTTCAAACAGCCGCGGGCTGAACCAAAGCAAGACCCCCCCGCGCCGGGGCAATGGGCCGCTCCGGCTGTGGGCGGAGTCCAGCGCGTGGGGGCGCTGGGACAGACTATAGAGAAGTTCCGGGGGGGCGGGTTAGTCTAGTCCAGTAAAACCAGGCAGGAGTCACGTGGCACTCAAAGACTGGCAGGTGGATTTCTCGCAGGAGCGTTCGAGGGAAAATCCCACTTCGGCAGCCGCTTTGCAGGAAGCTCCCCCCTCAAGAAACGCGCTAGTCTGCCCCAGCCGCAGGACGCCCGGCCTGCGGACCCCCCCGTCTCCAAGCCTCGCCCGCCTGGCCCGGCGCTTCCGTTTCCGCCCTCAGCCCCTCCTCCGCCGGGGGCGGGGCGCGTGCTACTGCGCGTGCGCAGCCCCCAGCTAGGCCCGCCTTGTGGCGGAAGCGGGGCCGGTGGTTGGCTTCCGGTTCCGGGTCAGGGGAGGGTGAGGGACTGAGCATGGCGGTGCTGGCCTCCAATCCGAGCAACCCCGTCGTCTTCTTCGATATCACCATCGGCGGCCAGGTGAGGGCGGCGGGGCCGTCAGCCCCAAGGGCACCCCCATCCGGGCCCGGTCCCTGGCCGGACAGGTGCCTTCCCACTGCCCGGCGAGCGCGGCTCAGGGGCGGGGTGGGAGATGGCCTGTCCCCGCCGGGCTCCTGGAGGACTGTGGCTTTTGGCAAAGGCACCTTCCTCTTTGGGGCCAGGCAGGGTCAGTCTGGCGCCCTTTAAACTTCAGCGCCTGGTGCTTTGCCCCGTTCGCCCCGCCCTAGTTACAGCCCGGGGCGTGCAGGGCCGGCTGACGCGCGCTGTCCCCGCAGGAGGTCGGCCGCATGAAGGTGGAGCTGTTCGCCGACGTCGTGCCCAAGACAGCGGAGAACTTCAGGTAGCTGTGGCCGTTCACCCCCTGAAGCAGCCCCATGTCCTGACCCTGTAGTGGGGCAGCCCTGCCAGCCTAGGCCCGGGTGTCCAATTGGAAGGAGGTTTTGGCAGGGGTCGTGCCCCAAGTATCTGCCTGCGTGGCCTGTGAGTGACCGGCTTCTTCAACTCAGCCATGAGATCGGTAACAGCGCTGATAATTAAAGGGTCGTTGCTGGGTTTCAGAGCTAAAGTCCCATTCAGGACTCTCAAAACTTAGTTCCACACTCTCTGCAGACATCAGCCAGACCAGACATCACCATGTCACCTACGCTCAGCTCATGTTCTAAGGCTGCTTTGTAATACTGAGGACTAGAGGTTTAGATTAACCTGAATTGTGGGTCTGGAGCATAGGATTCACCTCCTGGACTGAACGCATGTGTTTGCCAGGCTGTCGCAAAGCAGACCAGTGATACCCCTTGCTGGTTTTTCAGTTCTGAGAGATCCCATACTGAGAGTCCTTGTTTTCCTGCCCACCACCCACTTCCCTAGAGCCACATGCTGAGGAGGCTTGGAGTGGTCATGGGTTTTGTCTAACTCTTCTTGTCAGACATTCATAAGTTCCTCTGAACTTTCCTTTTTAGCTGGTCATCTAAAGGTAAGAGATAGGGTTAAGAGTTTCATCCCACATCAAGTCTCATCTACAGGAAATAGCTCTACAGGTGTAGTGGCCTTATTGCCGTATCTCTGCATCACCTCCCAGGCACCAAATTCTGTGCTATCTCCTTGTGATATACAGTCTATAAAACAAGCAAAACTCATATGCATTCAAATTGGCCAACTTTATTCATTCATAAGGAAAGAGTGCTAGGCCTAGCCCACCCCAAGTTACTACTCCCACGTGCTCAGAAGAGAAGGCATGATCAACCATTCCCACTTGAGAGAGGTGTGCATGGGTCAGAACCCAGCAGCCCACTCTGTTCTCACTTGGTCCTCCCCTTTGAACAAGCTACCCATAGCTCCTCAGCACACAGTGCACACCAGAAAGATGGGAGCTTACTGACTTGGCCCCCTGCTTACTTACATCTGATGGGAGAGGGTCTAACACACCAGAATGCCCAGTCCCTCAAGAGGAGCAAGTATATCCTCATGATTTGGTCTATCACTGACCTTCACAAAGTGCTTCCTAGTTCCACTTCCACTTACAAGCCCCAGCATCAAACATATTGTTTTGGCCCACTCCCAACTGCAAAAACAAACCTTTGGGGCTGAAAGTTTGTGCCTGCTTCTAGGGACAATGTCATTCATTCCGAAAACCTCGTTATTTCTCTTCTGTGAAATAATCAGGGTAGCTGATAATCCATGTCCTTAATTTTCTAGTAGCTTTTTAAAGCTATTCATGTACTGCTGTGTTGTTTTTTCTTTTCAGGCAATTTTGTACAGGTGAATTCAGGTATGTAGGATCAATTTCTTCCTCCTCTTAAGCTTTAGTATGTTCAGGCAAACAGTGAAAAATATGGACAGAGTAAGGAGTAGATGTGGTTGTTTCTAAGCTCCTGCCAATCATGGTCTTTTTCTTATTACCTACTTGAGTACAAAATGAACACTCTTGGAAAACAACTCAGTTGACATTTAAAAAAAAAAAAAAAAATCTTTTCTGTTTGTCTGGCTGAATGGATTACAAATGACTGTATTGTCCAAATCAGCTGCTTTCCCAAGCAGTGAAAAAGGGAAACGTGTCAGAGGGGTATATAGGAGCTGATCTGCTCAACTTGGAGCTCTTTGGGGTAGAGATTCCTTTGGGTTTTCATGTTGTGAGGTGCAGTAATTTCTAATGCCATTTCTTTTTCCTTCGTTGTAGGAAAGATGGTGTTCCAATAGGTTACAAAGGGAGTACTTTCCACAGGTAAATTTTCTTTTTAATGCTTAAAACAACTTCATGAACTACACACATTCTGGACCCTTCTTTTAAGGATGTCCTAAAACTAAGAGGCATGATGTACGCATCAAGGATTAACCATTAATAGCTCTGAATTGGTTTTTCTTCTGTAGCCTCTGCCTTGCATCTGTAGTTTGGGACTCAGTATCCCCTGCAGTCCTTGCTAGCTGTTCTATTGTACATGCCAGAGAGAAACTGCACCCTTCTAAGTGCCTTTGCCCAAATGCTCAGGCAGTACCTTCGTTCTCTGAGAGTTCAATTCCCTTTTTGTACAACCATGAGTTCAAAAAGCCAGAGACCCCAATTCATTTTCGCTTAAGCAGTGGAAAGTATTTATTGGCTTATTACAGGATGTAAGTGTTTGCAAATCCTGAGGCATTTTCACTGTTACAGGGAGTGTATCCATCTTTTGCTGACATATTAAGCTTCCCAGGAAGTTTTTGCAGAGAGAAGTAACTATTGTTTTTATTACTTCTTTAGAGTCATTAAGGATTTCATGATCCAAGGAGGTGACTTTGTAAATGTAGGTATTCTATATTCTTTTCCTTTCCTAAAGAATGTGATGTGTGTTCTTTTTTCTGGACATATAGTAAAAATATATTACTTGAGAAGCTTTGCTGGTGTTTTCCTGACCTCTGCACTGGAGTGAATTGGTATATGCTAGGAAACAGATATCTAGGTACTGTGTAAAATGTTTCCTCTGTAGCAGCTGGAACAGCATTTAACATGTAACTTCTGACGTGCAAAGATTCTCTTTCCTTGTCTGAGAAGTGTCATGCTCTTCTGCTGCAAAGACTGTCCTGCGAAATAAATATTGCATGGCCTGCTGTGTGTGCCTCTGATCATGAGACATTTCATTCTACTCAACACCCGTGTTCTCCATTATCTCTTCTGCAGTATTTTGGGTTGCCAATTGAGGGTTACATTTGACATTTGTTTTCAAAAGAAGGTGTAATTTTCTCCACTACCAGATTAACCAGTGTTTTATAAAACTGTATCTCACATTGGTGAAATAAAATGGTAATTGACTGTTTAAAGAGAATCTCTGTATTTAGTGGAAATGGAGTTCGTACCTCATTTGATGTTTAATTTGATGTATTTTTCCCTTACTGAGCTGTCTCAAAATAAAATATTTATTTTCTTCTTGAAATGTCTAGGCATCATGTCTGGTAAAAGGAGAGTAGGTGTTTTTCTAATTTGTGATTCATTGAACTACTTGGGAGTTGGGAAAATTATTTTGTTTTGAATTATGAGTTCTCTAAATGCAAAACTGGCTGTTCAAAATGAATCAAAGAAAACTGGTTTATATTTTGTTTCTTGCTCTCACAAAACTGGTCACAGAAAGCTTGGTTAACTATGTATGTTTGGTTAAAAGCAGATTGTTTACTCATGAGCACTCTTATAAACCTCCCAGGGACATCTGGCAACTTCCAGTAAAGAGGCTTAGTAAAAGTTAGAAGCTACACTTGTAACTATTAATATTATTAATTATATGAGAGACAGTAAATTGTTTATTATAGTAGACTCTGGGAATGAACCAAGAGTAGTTGTTCTGCCATTGCAGACTTAAAGCCGTAACAGCCTCTCCCTTGAGGATCTTGCAGTCTAAACAAACAGTGATGGGGTAGAACATACAGAGCAGAGTGAACAGTTCAGTAGTGGCAAACATCATGTTAGTGCCCTTGTGTTTTTTTTTTAACTAGCTTTTGGTGTGATTTAGTGAGGGAAGGGCTAAGCTAAATAGAAAGATGGGGAAAGAAGGGCAGGGCAGAGCAAAGGAGAAGAGGGAAGTGGCTGAGGCAAACACCAGTCAGCACAGGGGAAAAGAATGACCCATCAGAACTGGTGGGGGAGAATCCATACACTGCTTCTGCAGCTGCTCTGCCAGTTTTGGTCCTAGTGCCCCAAAAGGGAGTCTCCCCTCCACAGTTTTGGTTCTGGGGTGTCCCGAAGAGGCAGGGGTCTCCTGCATGCTCTCAAGTGATGATGCTTTTAGGAATCACCTGTTAGACATCATGGAAGTTCTAAACTCCTTCATTACAATCCAGACTTCTTATATGCAGACGTTACAAGTTGTGTTGATATCATTTACAAGTTGTTTGGAGGCTTGAATGCTGGCTGTTGCAAAGAGGAAAAGCTGCCTCAGCATGGCTGGAACTTCAGCAAAGCTATAATCTCTGCTCCCCGTAAGTGTCTCATCTGAGGTCTCAGACATCCACTGGAAAAGCCAACAGAGGAGATCACTTTCTTGTTCACAATATTTTAAATAATTGACACTAGCCCTCAACCCTGAGCCTTCTTCCACTTCTCCCTTTCCACCATGCTTACCCTTCATCCCACCACTCTTCCTTGTTTGTCACCTCTGACCCTTTTAAGCTTCATATCCACTCTCTCCTTTCTCTTCTTTCTGCTGGAATGCTTGCCATGTCCAAGATGGTCTACTTCACCATCATCCATAATCTCTTCATCACCTACCTTCCTCTTTTTACAGGGAGATGGCACTGGAGTAGCTAGCATATACCGGGGTCCCTTTGCAGATGAAAACTTCAAACTGAGGCATTCTGCTCCTGGTCTGTTGTCTATGGTGAGTATCAGAAGACAAAGTAGTAGGACTAGAGTGGGTATGTGCTCCCTTGTGGAAATTCTTGACTTATCTTCTGGGTCACAGGTGTTGTCTACCATGCATAGAACATTTCAAAGATCTGCATTTGGGTCCAGATTCTGCCACTCTTATTCAGAATGAGCGGTACTGTACTCTGTGAGTACCTTGCTTTGACTTTAGTGGAACCACTAATGGTATGAAGTGCTAATGACTCAAGGTAGTATTCCAGTCTATAATTTACCCATGTTCATTAGAATTGTTGGGGCAGGTTTAATTTGCTTTGCTTTTAGAATTATTTGATCTTGCATATTTTTGCATTCCAGTAAATCTTTCTTCCCTCCCTGCTAATGTTGAGCCCAAGAAATTGAACAGCTACAGAAATAGTGTTTGGATATTGTATAATATATACTCCATGCTTCGTGTCATAGAAACACAGCCACCATCATGGGTGGGAACAGAAAATGCCACTCTGGACCAGACAAATGGTTTGTCTAATGCAGTATTTTGTCACTAATGAGGTATTTCAGAGGATGATAGCCTGCATAATGGACAGTTGTGCTGGAAGTGACTGGGCAGGACACCATAGATTCTGTGATTCTGAAACTGCGTAATTTGTTGTGGAATGCTCCTTGCTCAGCTAGTATTTAAGTAACCTGTTTCTGAGCTATCTCTGGGCTGCAGAGAAACACCTTGTTCATGTTTTCAAGGCAAACTGAGGCAGTCATGTCTTCCTGAGACCTAGACAGCCGGAAATGACAACTTTGAAAGGTGTGAACTGCACCATGCCTTGTAGGGAGGTGTTAATGCTGAAACTTATGGAGGGTCATATAAATTTTCTTCATTAACTGTTTCACTACTGATCATTTTAGCAGAGACATCCAGCTTACAGGTTTATCCTATAATCCCAAGAAGCCTTCCTGGCTGCAGGAATCTATAACTGTTACCTACACACATCACTAAATTTTTAAGCTTCACCTGTGACAATTTCTGTGGTGCAGTAAATTATCAATACAGAGGACACACCCTTCCCCTAGGAAAACAGTGCTTGTTCTGGATTATACATCAAGGTATTATTCTGGCCCTAGAGCTCTTTTAGAACCACAGGAGAATCTTTGCAATTCGGCTGGCTGCACACGCTGACAGATCTGATAGCCCTTGCCAAGCGGATGCTTCTCACTCTGTATCGTAGAACTAATTTTGACTTCAGAAGATAACTCAGGAGGGATAGTTCTCTCTTGGTTCAGGACTCTATCTCTTGGTTGCCCTTGGCTTGAAATGTTCTAGTCCCTAATTGTGTTTTGTCTTTGTTTTTGCCTTTCCAAACAGGCAAACAGTGGTCCAAGTACAAACGGGTGTCAGTTCTTCATCACATGCTCTAAATGTGACTGGCTGGATGGAAAGCATGTTGTATTTGGTGCGTAGCTACAGAACTGAATGTTATCCTTATCACATACGCATTCTGCGATGTTGTCATCCCCCCCAAGTGAAGAAGAACTGCAGTAGAAATTTTCTTGAAACCTACTGTGAAACTAATAGTTAGCCAGTTAATGATGACCTGATTGAGGGTTAGATGTGGATAATCCAATGCTTGTATTATCTGTCATGGTTAAGTGGTATCACACTGAAGTTTTCATATTGTAACTTTACAAATGCACACCTTGTCTCATAAACTGTAAGCTCTTAAAGATAGGAACTAAGGTGTTTTCTTACTGAACTGATGTATAGCATTAGCAAAATGGGATCCTGCTCCTTATTGTATTTTCCAGGTTCTGTCCAGTATAAATATTCAATAATCAATTTGGATGATCACAAATGTAGCATGAACTGGATCTCCCTCAGTAGGATTATTTCTGACAGTTCACCTAAGAGAGCTGTAATTCAGTCTGTATTTCCGTGCACGCACTATCTGTCAATGAAGATGCACATTGCCTGTCCCAAGATACAGATACCAGCCCCGTGTCTAGGAAGGTTGCAAGTTTATTATTTATTAACTCTTTCTGTCAAACCTATAACAACCCCCAAAGTGTCTAGTAGTTATAACTGGATGAGAGACATCTCTGGGGCAAAAACTTGTTCATGGAGCGGTAGCCAAGTACAAAGGAAACTAATCTCAGGGTTCTGAGCAGTTAAAGTAACTTATCATCTGTATTTGAATGGGACTACAGAAAAGGTGAATAATTTGCAGCATAAAACTAATAATATTTATTCTTTCCCTTACAGGTAAAATCATAGATGGGCTCCTTGTCATGAGAAAAATTGAAGTAAGTTTAGTTCACCATCCTGTTTAGGAATGCACATACCAGATAGTCACATTTGGCTGTAAGCAGGGCTTCACGTTCCCTCCCTCTGCCCTTGTGCAGGGCAGTGATGTAATAGTAGTGACAGGGAGCTCTGTACCATGGCTGTGTCCTGTGCAATGAGGCAGTCTATCATGCAGATTTACTTTGGAAAGACCAAGGGAGCTTTGTCTTATTGAAAGAACAGTGGTGGGTGGCTGCAAGCCCACCTACTTCTAAAACCCTTCCCCCAGCTTAACGGGAGGTGGCACTGGACTGTTTTTCCCCAAAAGATTATGGGGGACAACTTAAGAAATAACAGGGATGGGTGTGGGGTCACAGGTTCAAAATAAGGGCTTCAGAAGGGGACACAGAGCAGAGAACCCCGGACAGTACCGACTGCTCCCGGAAGGTGTTGAGGGAGCCAGAGGACGCCACCCAGAGGAACTCTGTCTGGAGACGTGCACCGACAAGGGACTGGAAATAGGCCCCACAGTCAGAGGCCCCTTCCCCAGCCAACCTCCTCTTGCTGATCATGTAGGTGGTGATCTTGGCGTAAGCCAGGAGGAGATTGACAAGGAGGTCCTGTGACTTTGTGGGACCGTGGATGGGGAGTGCATGTAAGAACAGGTGTGGGGAAAAGTGCAGCCAGACTCTCAGTAAGAGGTTCTGGAGGAGCCAGATGAGGGGCTGCAACCTGGCGCACTTGAGGTAGGCATACGTCAGAGTCTCCCTCTCGCCGCAGAAGGGGCAGGTGTCGGTGCGGGGTGAACCGCGCCAGGTACATGCCCATGCTCACAGCTCCATGGGGGAGCCGCCATCTGATATCCCTGGTGGGCTGTGGGGGCAAGGTGGAGTACAGGCTGGCCCACCGGGCGTCCTCCCTCTCCATGGGTGGAATGAGGTCCCACCACTTGGTGTCGGGGTGGGACACAAGGGTGAGGAAGTGGATGGTGTGGAGCATGAGCATGTACAGATATTTGCGGGGTGCAGTTTGGAAAGAGGCCAGCTACAGGTCTAGCAGCTGGGTCGGGGTGTGGGTCGGGGATAGCTGGGGGGTTCATGGGGCTGGGGCCTGATGAAAAGCTCCAGAGGGCCGGGGCTGAGAGGGGGGCAGTGAGTACCCTCTCGCAGGACCTGCTCGAGGTAGGCCCAAGCAGTGGGAGGCAGGGCTGCCTTCACCTTCTGGAGCAGGCGCCAGGGGATGTGAGGGGTGGAGAGCTCCCTGTGCCGAACCAGCGCCTGGGATCCACCCAGTCCCCCTGGGCGAAGTCCAGGAGGTCTCCAACCCTGGTGATGCCTGCCAGGACCAGCCTCTGCCTCACGGAGGGGGCTTCCGCCACCTGCACACTGAGATGTGGGTTGTGTAGCAGGGACTCCGTGAGGAGGTCCTTCCTCTCAGTTGGTACAACAGACCTAGAGGCTGCAATGAGCCTCCAGATCCCAGGGAGCTTTGTGCTGGGCAGTTGTAGTCTCCAGTCAGTGATTGGGGAGGCTTGTTCAGATGGGCATGGTTGTGACCTTGGGTCCTTTCTGGAAGCTGTTTGAGACAGGGAAGATTTGTGCTGTGATACTACAAAGTAATGTTAAATGGATGATAAATTCCCAGGGTGGTTCAGTTGAAATATAATCAATGCCTTTTAGTAATCAATATAAACACAGGTTCCAAAGTGTTTCCAGGTGCTACAGACACACATCTTTGTGTTAAACAGTGAATTCCACATTTAGAATGGTGTGTGACTGACAAACACACAGGGTCTGTTAATATACTCTTGTAAAGTTTTGGGGTGTCATTGTGATGGATGGCTGGACAGACAGAGAACCCAATGGCATGATACTTTGTGTGGCAGCTTGAGAGCAAATTGACCCCAGAACTGAGCCAAGCATAGTGTGTGGTAGGAATAGAGAATCTGAAGGGGAGAAGACGACATTGCACTGACTACAGCTCCTGTTAAAGGCTCATGTTAACATTCGCTGAGAAGATCTCATGTGAGGAATCATACAGCACAATTCCTTTATTGCTAGTTCTCTTTTATAGATGATTTTTGTTAAGATTTACCACTAGCTACATAGAAAATGTAAACTTACCCTGATCACCTTGTCTGATTACAGTAAATTGGAAGTGTAGCCAAGGCAAAGACCAAAGCTGCCACATGGCTTAGAGTAAGGGTCAGTGACCCAAAAGATAAGAACCATTTTTTAAAATTCCTTCAATAGCCGAGTATTTTGAGAGCCACAGTGGGTGTGGCCTCCTTCTGAGCAGGGTTGGGCTGGCTGTGGGGCCTCCGGTAGGGAGTGGGCAAAGCTGGGTCAGGGCTCCTGCCTCAGGGTCCCATAGTGGCAGGGGAGCCTGAAACCAAGAATGGTCCCCCCAGCTCACTCCACAGGTTCCCCCAGTGGCTGGAGGGAGGCCGGTGTAGGACACAGGCTGTCCACAGTGTCCTGGCTGGCAGAGGAGGGCCTGGGGTCGCAAGGGGCGGGCAAAGAGCTGCATCTGGCTCTGGAGCCAAAGGTTGCAGACCCCTGGCTTAGAACCATTATAACAATGGCTGGAGACTAGGAGATTCCTGCTGCATCATTTCCCACCAGAAGTACTTCTATGAACAAAAGAAGGATAATTGTGTGCCTGTTTTGTAGGGTGCCCAAACCCTGTGGTGGGCAGATTAGAAAGGAATTAAGTGACATTGTCCAAGAGCATAGGCCCAAGTGCACCCCTGCTGAATAGCTCCCCAGTCTGTACAAATATGGGGCTGCTTCTCTCTTTGAAACTGTAATTAGTGTAAGTTTAAGGACTGAAAGTAAAAGAAGACTCAAGTGATGCATGTTACATCTCACTGGTAGCTCCCTGTATCTTTGCCTCTCACTTTTTCCCTTTTGTGAGGTTAGAGCCTTGTAGCTGGGCCTGTGGCCAAGGCCATTGTTGCAAAAGAGAAGAGGAAATGAAAGTGCTGCAGTCATGAGTCAGACATAGTCCACGTGCAATTACTCTAAATTCCTGAGACTAAGTTAGCATGAAATTCTCTTATCCAGCCTCTCAGGATAGCTTGTGATTACCACTGCCTTGTAACTGTGTGGTTTGTTTTTTTGTTTTTTGTTTTTTTTGTCTCCCCAGAATGTACCTACTGGTCCAAATAACAAACCTAAACTGCCAGTGATCATCTCTCAGTGTGGTGAAATGTAGAGCAATGAAGGCAGAAATCTCGGTAGGTCTGTCAGTCTTCATAAGTGTGACTAAAAAACTATGCAGTAAGAGGTGATTGGGATTGAAACCCACCTGTCACTGCCTTAGAGTTCTGTTTTCTCATACAGACCTTAGCAATTTGTGGTTCTATCAGATGGTGGAAGAGTGACCAGTTTCATATTCTGTGAGAGATGCAAGTACACCTAAAAGTCCAATAAATCAACCACTGGAAGAACAGAGGATTCTGTTTCCTAATTCTAGGCAGCTTTTGTACTATGCCTCTTGGGGCCATATGTGTCACAAAATTGAAGCACTTGCTTTGAATGGGGAAATTCAGGCTGCTGACACACAGTACATCCTCTCTTCTGACTACAGAAAGTGCCATTCTCCTGATCCATGGTTAGGCATCTCTGTTCCTTATTGTGCTCCTGGCCACCTTTGCTTGCTCACATTATCATTGGTACTTACGTATGTACCTAGGTGCTTACAACAATTGATTTCTTTGATGTAGCCTTGTATTAGATCATAGTGATTTCCTTGCCACTTCTCCATCACAGACACATAGCATGTGAACAACTGTGTACAGATTATAGCATGTCCATCTGCAACTCAATTTTAAGATGAATTTGCCAAACATGTTTGTGGTAACGTTCTAGCCAGTGACT
This sequence comes from Podocnemis expansa, assembly GCA_007922195.1. NCBI lineage: Eukaryota > Metazoa > Chordata > Testudines > Podocnemididae > Podocnemis > Podocnemis expansa. The sequence goes on from ML681997.1 coordinate 31,303,394, forward strand.
TTTAGATTTTAACAAATGGACAGTGGCATGGTAGCTGGTCCATCCCATTCCTTTCCACTCGTGTTTTGGAAGATGGACAAAATGGTTCCCTGAAAACAAGCTAATCCCAATACATCTGTAGACACAACCTTCCCTGCCACAAAGAAGGGTTTAGAGATCCACAAGGCTTTGCAGACATTGGGACCCCATCTTGGAAGGTGTGGCATGTCCTCAGCCCCTTAAAGAAGACATTTAGTGCATTTCAGGATTGTGCCTTCAATAAATTAAGCACTATAATTGTGATAAGTAATATGACTGTTCTGTGCTGCTTCCTCTCCCCAGTTTGCTGTTACTGTTATCTGGATAGTTCTGACAGTGAACTAGTTAATAATGTTGTTAACTTGTCATCTTTAGATCCCAGCTACCCATTGGGATGATGGCTGGAGTTGTATTCATTGGGAGGCAGTGCTTTAAGTTGCCTACAGACCCAAGCAGGCATTTACGCTGCTTTCAAAGCTCCTTTTTCAGCTGTGGTGGCTAGGAGGATAATATTTTTAAATCAAAGCTGAGATTTTGCTGCAGGTTCCATGGCCTCTGAATTGTGGCATTCTGTGCCACTGGCCAGGACTAACTCAGATATAGTTATGGACATTGTGCCTTAGACAGTTATCAGTGCACAGCATTGGAGCTCAGAGCATGAGTTGGGGTTAAATGTGCCGAATTGTTTAGCTGTTTCTGTCCCATCTCTTCAGCTGTTCTTCTTGGGCATCATCAGTTAGTTGGAGGTGAAGCATGTGCAGTTCTGTGCACTCTGGCATAGCTGTTACTATTACTGATCTTCTTTCTTATTCCAGTTGCAGGTAGTCACTGGTCCGTCGTCCTTTTCCTGCAGGCCAAATCTGTGCTGCTGGCACTTCTACAGAAGTTTCTGATATTCAGGATGTACATTTTTAAAAACACATTTTCCAGTGTAAATAAAGCATTTTGTTAGATGTTGGGATAGTGTTGTTCAGTTAGAATATGCAGCCTTCAGGGCCAGCCTAAAGCAGGGGATTACCCCTGTTCACAGGCGGAAGTGACTCCGGCACCAACTGCCACATGCTTGTGGAATAATGGGGAAGTAGGGGACATGTGAGGGGAGGCAGCCTGGCAGAGCGGGTCTGTATTTTACCTTGGGCCAGGTCGTTCTGAATTAGGGAGCAGCTTTCAACTTTCTGCAACCCCCTGTCCCTCTTAGTCCATTCTCTCCCTCACAGAGAATTAAAGGTTTCTTGTTCAGGGAGAGGAAAATAAGAACCTGCTCTATAAAGAGTAGTATTGCCTGTAGGAAGGAGGCTGCATTTCTCAGAAATCACAAGGGCTTTTTGGAGCTGCTGTTAAATTTCACCTTTCTCCCCAGAGTTTAGATAACTAGGGAAGAGGGGAGTGGTATGTGAGGCAAAGGGCCAAGCAGCATAAGTTTGGCCCTCAATGAGTTGAGCAGCCATGAGAGAGTAATGCAGGTTATTCCAAATAAGCACCTTTATAGCTCATCTCAGCATCATCTGCTCTGTGTGCACCTTCTGTGTTTATGAAAAAAGATTTAGGTCTAGGTTTTCCAGAGTATGCCTCCCCTGTTAGGGTCAGATCTTCAGATCAGCTGCTGTTCTCAAATAGAAGAGTCTCTGCTGGGCTGAGCTAGGAACTGCTCTATGCTCCACAACGTTGTAGATCTAGCTATTAGGGCCTTCATAAGCCCAGCAAATATTGAGTCTGCACTGCAGGATATATTCCATGGCTCAGCTCTTTAACATGCTCTTTGTGAAGGAGCAGGAGGGGTCTGTCTTTGTAGCTCTGTTAGTTGAGATGCTTCCTCATTAGTCTAATTGTCGGTTGCCTCTGTTGGCAGTGCATGAAAACTTGAGGTTCTCTGGTATCTGTGATCTGCAAAAAGAGCAGTGAGACCTTCCATCTTCAAGCTGACATTGTTGTACACTTCAATATTGCAGGCAACCATCCTGCCCTGTATCGAGGTGATGGTGTCTGGAACCCAGCTTCATATTTCATTCAACCTACCTTAAAAAACAGCCATCAGTTCTTCATAGGCTTCAGATCTTTAAGGGTAACTTCACAGAGGGGCAAACCATTCATGTTTTATCATACTAAAACTTTCATAGAATGAATCTAAGGCTACCCAGTGACCCTAATTGTCTTATTTTGAGAAACCGCTGCCAAGGAGTCATTCAACTACAGAGAATTTGAAAGGGGAATGAAGATTGGTGTTGTTCACCAGGGCCTTCTGGAATGTGGCCCTTCAAAACCCAATGTGCCAACCAGGGGCGTCGCTGGCTGGGGATGGGACCTGGGACATGGGCCCAGGCCCTGCCCTTGGTCCCGCCCCCTGGCCAGGGACAGGGCCAGGCACCGCATCCCCGTCTGGGGATGGGGCCGGAAGCGGCAGCAGGAGGCCGGGCCCCACATCCCCGGCTGGGGATGGGGCTGCCGCAGCTGCCAGCAGCTGGGCCCTGGATCTCCAGCCCAATTAGGCCAGAGATCTGGGGTTCGGGGCTTGTGCCCCAGAGTGCCCAGCGCCAGCGACACCCCTGGTGCCAATATCAGAAAATCAGGAGATGGTCAGAAAAGCATTTCCCAAGTATCCCTGGGAAGAATTAACTTTAACGTACAAGGAAAAGCAAATTACAGATCTGTGGAAACCTAGAAATGTAGTTCAGCCTGCGACAATCTTTGCCAATTAGCATGCCACATAATCTTTTAGTGTGCCCCTATGGATGTACTGTAACAGGAGGATCTGCCCCTTAACTAGCCCTGCAAGGGGGCAGGCAGAAGCCTGGCAGACAGGTGATGGGATGCATTTGACAGCTGATCTCAGCACTGTGTGATTGGCCACACCCAGCTGAACAATATAAAGGGAGAAAACATGGAGCAAAGGGTCTCTTGTAACTAGAGCAAGAGGCTGTAGGTAGACAGACTTTGGGGAGCTAGAGAGGACCTTCTTGGTAGCAACTGGAGACCAGAGGACCACAGTTTGAACCACTAACCAGACTGTTTTTTTGCAAATTTGTATATGAAGACTAACAGCTTTAAAGAAAGGGACAGAAAACAGCTGGAAATCACTGGTTATCTGTTACCAGTTGGTGACTAGATCCATGATTGCACAGTATCAAAATGCTGGTCCCTCTAACAAAAAAATACCATTTTTTCTAACTCACCACTCCTGTATGTCCAAGGGCCTCCTCACTGTGGTTGCTGGAATTACAGAGATGGGGAATGATTGTTGCTGGTTGAGAGAGAAGTGCACTGATTTTTTTTGCTTCCTTGACTTCAGCTTCTCGGTCACAATGAATGAGGCTACTGCTGCATAAGGGGTCTTGTACAACTATCTTCCTGCAGTTTAGTTCAATGAACCCCACCTCCAAAAAACTGGAGCAGCAAGGAACTGGCATTGTAAGGGGGAAGAAATAAATGTGGGGAGGATTCCTCTGTGGGTACCAGTTGCCTCCATTCTACCTTACAAAAACCTTATGAAGTGAATTTCTTTTGTTTATTTGAAAGGTAAATGAAGCCAGCTCTTGGGGGCTCTGATGTCTCTCTAGGAACTGCCCAACTTTACTCTCTTGTGCTTGGCATGTGAGATCTTTGCAGGGAATACTAGATGGCATTTTGTTAACTCCAGGCTCATCCCTGACTACAGGGCTCCAGATAACAGCCACTAGCAGAGTGAGCTGGCATACACAGCAGGGATTTTATAAGCCATCCTCTTGTCAGAGTGAAGAGCTGGTCATTACACATGAGTAAAAAATGTGCTGTTCTCAGTGTTGTAGCTGTGCTGGTCCCAGGACCTTAGAGAGGCAAAGTGAGTGAGATAATACCATTTGCTGGTTCAACTTCTGTCGGTAGCAGACTTTTGAGATGCTCAGATGAGGCCTGATAGAGACCATACAAATAAGAAGAGATCTTTGAATCCCTTTGGGAGCTGTTGGAGTCATTCAACCTACAACTCGATGAAAGGACCACCTGTTAAGGGACTCATGAAGGTGGGTGCCCAAAGAGCCCCAAGTGAAGACCTAAACAAGTTGTCTAAAGTTGAGGAACAATGTGTGACTTGAAAGTAATCATACCTGATGAGAGTGGACCCATTGAAGTTAATTTTGATCCCTAAATAAATGAGAAAAAATTATTTATTGACTATCTGGGCAACTGTGTATTCCTTTTCTCTCCAGGTCTTTGAAGCTTTCTAGTTTGCAATTTGGGTTAAGATCTGGATTGTAATGGGTGTCACTGGTGAGAAAAAAGAGCTTACTTTATCTCTAGTGTCATGCTATCATAAAACAATAGAGTAGCCTTCACTAAACAGTGTAAATTTCAGGAGGGCATGATTTTTTATAAATCCATGGTACCCTAGCGACATTCATGTGACTGCAATTTTCTTGCTCAATAAATACCCAGTGTTTGGCAGGGTGGAAGTACTCCTAATCCATGACTGTTTTGAACAGGCTAGTTTGCTAGTACCATAGATTATTTGGAACAGCTAGTCCACCCTGTTTAGTGAGTCTGTATAAAATATTTACTCTCATGCTTGTTTTTTCTTCTGCATTCCATATGAATTCTAATGACATTGTTAAGAGTTTTATCTGGAATAATCACATAAAGGTTTTGACACTAGGAAGATATCTTGGCAGAATATTTATTTTGACTGGCTGCTCTTCCTAACCAAGAAATTGCATACTCCCCACACCACATGGACATGCATATGCATGTACATGCACACACAGCTCTTTTATTATTTGCTGAAGCAATGATTTGACATTTAAATCACAGAACTCTTTTAGACAGAGATTTGAATTCCCAGGTATCTTACAGATTTTATTGCCCATTTGTACCTGAATGTTTTCTGGAAGAGTGACTTTTTCAGAGTCTTGCAAATTTACAGTTAGCATTTCAGATTTGACACAATTTATTTTCATACAAACTGGAAGGGACCATGAGGGATCATCAAGTCCATTCCCCTTCACGCATGGCAGGACCATGTATCCTTGTAAACCATATCTGACAGGCACTTGTCTAACCTGCTCTTAAACTTCCAATGATGGAGATTCCACAATCTGCTTAGGCAACTTATTCCAGTGGTTAATCACTCTGACAGTTAGGAATATATTTTTAATGTCCAACCTAAACCTTCCTTGCTGTAATTTAAGGCCATTGCTTCTTGTCCTATCACTGGCAGTTAAGGAGGACAATTTTTCTCCCTCCTCCTTGTGACAACCTTTTAGGTACTTGAAAACTGTTTTCATGTCCCCTCTCAGTCTCCTCTTTTCCAGACTAAACAAACCCAGCTCTTTCAATTTTCCTTCATAAGTTAAGTGTTCCAGACATTTAATCATTCTTGTTGCTCTTCTCTGGGCTTTCTTCAGTTTTTCCACATCTTTCCTGAAATGAGGTGTCTGGAACTGGATGCAATACTCTAGTTGAGGCCTAATCAGAGCCAAGTAGAGTGGAAGAATTACTTCTCATGTCTTTCTCACAATACTCCTGTTAATACACCTCAAAATGATGTTTCCTTTTTTTCCAACAGTGTTACACTATTGACTCATATTTAGCATATTTTAAATCCAGATGCATTCCAAAAACTCCAGATTTTTTCAGAAACTAATGTTAAGTAAATATTTGGTTTAAATAAGAATAATATTGCATCAGGGGCATACAGTCCTATTTTCTGATTTGTTTCTGAAAGTTCCATTCCTATCACAGATCCTTTGTTCGTTGTTATCTATGCAAAAGGGTCCATGGACAGTGCAAAAAGTAAAGGAGACAATGGACATCCCTTCTTTGTCCCTCTGTGTGATTCAAAAAGGGAGAGTTAACTTCATTAACTTTCACAGTGGCTTCCAGAGTAGTGTAAAGAGCAGGTATCTGTTTAATAAACTGGAGGACAAAGTCCATATGGGACAGGACTTGAACCGGAAATTCCACTCAAAGGCTTTCTCTGCATCTAGTGATAACAAGAGAAATAAATCTTGTTTGGTTTTGTTTGGTTTTGAATCTGACAAAACCATGGAAAAGAAGAACTTGGGACAATTCCAAATACTTCCTGAACACTGTCTGACATTTGTATGTCTTTAATGAATCCGAGATGGTCTGGATTTGTACAGATTGAGAACACAGACTCTAATTGACTAACTAGTATTTTTTGGTAGCCGGTTTGTTTAAAGTGTGCCATGTTGATTTTTTTTATCTTTCCAATTTCTTGCTCAAAATGTTGTGCCATACCAAGTCAAATGTCTTAGAGAAGTCTCTGTATATTACATCAGCATTATAACCTTTATCAACCAAACTTGTAATCGCATCATAAAAAGCTATCAAATTAGTGTGGCAGAATCTATTTTTCATCAACTCATGTTGATTAGCATTAATTATATTACCCTCCTTTAATTTTTTTTTTAATGGAGTCCTATATTAGCCAGTCCATTAGTTTGCCTGGCATAAATGTCAGCTGCCTGACTCATAATTATTCAGGTCATCTCATTTGTCCATTGATTTGGGGTGTCTGTCTCATCTGTAGAACACTGCCTAGCTTTGTGGTCCAGGGTGACAGGATGCTTGAATTGGAGAGGGGTGTCAGAACCCCAAGCAACTAATTTTCAGGCCAATCATACCTTTTGATAGATTTTTGGAGAAGATGCAAAATTTGGTTTTAAATAAAAATATAGCAGCAGTCTGAGCTAAACTACTAGAGAGAAATTTCATCATATAAGAGTGGTGTGCACTTCCTCCACCAGAGGTCAACATAACGGTTAAACATGGGCCTTCCAGTACAGTCCCTTAACATCAGAAGCTAATGCACACTTTAGCAGTGACTTACGCAGCTATTTGTTAGGCACTAGTAGAATGTTGGGAATCAGGATTCCTGGTGTCAGTTCCTGGCTCAGGGTTGGAAATGTGTATCAGTGTCTATAGAAATAGTTACAGATAGGGTAGCCCCACAGATTTGGCACAGTCAGTACAAAAGGCACAATGGATGAAATACATCTTCCCTATTAGAGTTCTGGGTTCTGTTCCCAGGTCTAACTGTGCTGACCAAGAGCAATTATTTAGTTACCTTGCTTGTAGAATGGAGGCAATCATAGTTGTTTACATGCAAGGTGGAACTATGAGCCTCTGCTCAGTGATAAGAGTTGGAAAATTTCAGAGGAGTAACAGCAGTCAGTGGAAGAGAGTGCTTGAATTCACTGATCTGTTTTTTTCTATACAAAGATACATGTTACCCCCAGGTTCCTGTGATCAAAATGCTAGAGCCTGAAATCTCTCTGTGCCACCACAGGACAAAACAGTTGATGACCAGAAAAAAGCAGAAAGCAAAACTAGCAGCTGGTGTCAAATACTGGGGAGCAATCCACATCAGCAAGGAACTGTGCCACTGCTTGCCTCACAACCTGGAATGTCTGGCAAAGCTTTGCTATCATAGCTCCCAGCCTGAGCCACTCACAGTCAAAATGCATGCAGCTCACACACTGAGTGTCTTGTGTATAGCTCAGCACCTCTGACCCCAGGAGCTTCTCAGCAGCACACCAGCCATGATCTGGCATCCAGAAACCTTGGTTACTATTTGCGGCTTGACACACTCCCGGTCCCAAATTTTCCCCAAAATGTGGGTTCTGCTTCTGCACAACCTTGCCCTCTCCTGACAGTTCAATGTTAAGATCAGTTGCCCCTCACAGTCTCTATTCAAGTTGACTACTTTAACTGGAGTTACCAAACAGTTCAGTTTAAACACAGCACTGGACTGGTTTAAATTAAAAATAAAATAAGCTGATTAACAAAAGACCACAAAAGAAACAAGGAGTCCTGTGTACTTGTAAAGACTAACAAAATTTTATCACATGAGCATCCGTAGGAGAAAATTCCCACTTCATCAGATGCTTTGAAAATGGGGAATGGTGGGTTACTTAACAGGAACCATCCTTCTTTGAGATGGGCTGCTTGGATTCATCCAGTATTAGTATTAGGTGTCTACGTGCCACAGCGCATGATTGGCCAGAACTTCTTTTAGCCTTAGTCTGTCAGGACAGGGCTGGCAGCCACCACCCCCTGGCCATATATTTGGCCCCAGCCCTGCTCCTCCCCAGTTCCCATTAATTGCTAACTCCGAGTAGCGGGGATGGTGGGAGGGGACCAAATTAATCCAAGCAGCCCATCTCGAAGAAGGATGGTTACTGATAAATAACCCACCGTTCTTCTTCGAGCGCTGCTCAGACACGTTCAGTATTAGGTGACTGCTAGCCGTACAGTGGAAGGTGGGTGGAGTTAGAACTTTATCCACCACCAGCATGGCTACCCAAAAACGGCACAACCCCCAAACTGGGTGAAGAAGCAGTGGGCCACCAGGCGAATGCCTATGGACACACCACCAAGTGCAAGATCATCAGAAGGAGGCATGCATGAGCGTGCTGAGGGGTCATTTGCCACTCTGTCAGGAGACTATAACCCCAACAGGGGCAGTCCCCAGTTCATTGTCGGGGAATTTGCTATATCATAATAGCACAGAATAACCTTGTCACCAGCAAGACCATTTAGCGTAGGCTGTTTGCCCCTTCCTAGAAGAATCGACTCCTGAGAAAGACATTTGTGATCCAGGGCAACAGATTCCCACAGCTGCAGGCGAAGGGGCAAGGGTGGAATAATTGCTGCCCTTGCCACCTCAACACCAAAAGGGGAAGTTGAATTGGGTTAAATACTAACCAAGACTGGGGCAGGGAGCACATCGCCCCTTGGCCAAATGGGAGATAGACAAGAGGCCTTTCCCCATTGGCGTACTTGCAGGAGATGGTATGGGTAGGATTGATAAGGGGCACTTTAAACTGAGGCATCCCAGCTCTATATGGAAGCTAACGCAGGAAGAAGGGTACGAGGAAGGAGTGGGTGGGGACCTCTACCCCTCCATCCATTGACACATGGGAATGGTGGGCCTGGAGGGAGGGCCCCAGAATAAGTCCTAGATGCTTGGCAGACCCACCTCTGGGGCCCAGAAACATAAGAGACACTCCTTCAGGGAGGTTGTCATAAAAGGAGAAGTGGGCCCTTCTTTAGCGGTAACCCTTAAGCAGGTTATTGTAGTAAAAAAGAGCCTTTAGGAACACCCATCCTAGTATCGGGAGAGAAACTAGGAGAAAAGTGATTGAATGCCCCATGTTAGGTTGTTCCCAACCAAAAAAGTGGGGGGATGACCTGAGGTAGGGGTGATGGAAACATCGCAGGGTTTGGGGGGGGGGGGGGGGCTTACGCAACTTCAGCACTTGGTGCACATTTCTGTCCCCTGCCCCTGTACTCTACTCTTCCGGTATGCGGACTCACTTAGGGAGACGTGTGCTGAATCAAGGGAAGGGGTATCTGGCCATCTCTGTAGATGGGTCAGGTCGACCTCGAGAGTCATGCCTCCAACTCCAGAATCAGAGTGTTGGAAAGGGCATGCAGCTCAGAAGGCATTCTCATCTCTCACTTCTATGGAGAGGCAGTCAGCCTTCATAACATAGCTGGATGGATCATTCTAGTGGCGGGTGCAGGTGTTGGGTCCCAGATACAAAGGGCCAACTATAAGGGACCTTGCATAGGTCCTGATGAGGAGAATGGTGACACCTTAGGCAAGACACAAGTTGGATGTGGTATGTAACTCCTGCTCCAAGGGAAGGAGTGTTATTGGTGCGCCACCCCATGTATTGGAAGGGTTAAGGCTTGGGCAGGTCCCAGATGGGAGCGGGGAAGGATCCTGGGAAAAGGAGGAAAGCATAAGGCGACCCTTACTTAGGGAAGACAACAGAGAACTGCTGTGTCCTTTAAGGAACACAGCAGGGCAAGAGGGAATGTTATGAAAACGTCACCCATAAGGCATCCAGCTTTGCAGTATATTAAGGTCTGTAAGTTTCCCTGGGCCAGAGTTCTGCAGGGAAACTACCCTGAGCTGAAAACCACAGGTCCTCAAATGGCTCGCTCAGGTGTACGAATACCAATAGTGGTTAGGAGTTCTATACCCTACTATCTCCCTTTGTAGCAATTCTAGGGAGGAAAGGGTTGCAACAGAGAGGTCGTGGCAGCGCCTAGACAGCTGTCTAGGCCCTGGGCTTTCAGGGGAAGTGATCCTTGCCTGGTAGAGGGAAACACCAGAGCAGAGGAGGTTCCAGTCAACGGCTAAATTGGGGTCTGCCCATGGGCAGAAGAACCAGTGTAAAGTGGTGAAAGTCCTTGGGGAGGAGGGGTAGGGGATCAAAAGGCAAAAACCCCTACAGTGAGACTCGAGGATCTCTCAGGCAAAAGCCTAATACGAGTCTGAAGAGCATGGCCCTGGTATTAAGGGGGCACCGTCTGTGGAGGTTGAGGCATGAGGAGATAGAGGGCAAAGACACGGGGCTCTGCCTGGGACCGATTGCGCTCAACCCCAGTACCGTGATGCCATCATAGCCCCGAGTCTTTGACACGGGGCTCTTCTCAGCAAGGGTCGGGCTCAACCCCGGTATTGCAGCACCAATCTAGTCCTGCATCTTTGACATGGGGCTGCCCCCAGGGCTGGTCGGGGGTTGATGCTGATCCTGACGACCCCAGGGGCAGTGGGGGCTGCAAGGGTGCTCCTTCTGCTGCCTACACCTCCCTCCCCAGCTCCAGTTAGAAGGGGAAAACCAGCCTTCATGTCAAGGGCCTGAGCCGAACATAAGTGGCGCCACTCCCCTTCCCCAACACCAGCCCAGGCTTCCAAAGCTCCGGAGGCCATTACCCCCCCTCACCCTGGTACTGTGGAGCCATCCCCGCGGCAACATATCACCCTGCCGTCTCCGGTACTGTCCTGGGGGGTCATGAGATGCTTCCCCCAGTTCCAGCCCAGGGGAAGAGCTTCAAAGGGCTCTAAGCGGCCTTGGCACCGGGTCTCAGCACCATCACCCTTCTGGTACCGCCCTCATGAGTGGTCACCACAAGAGGCCCCTGCGACCGCACCGGTACCACCCCTGGCACCAGGGAGAGTTCTAAACCCGGTACTGTCTTCTTACACGGGCGATCTGTTGGTACATTTTGATCTCCTGTGCTGCATCTCAGCCCACATGGGATGGCGATCCAATCCTCCGAGGCACCCGCCAATACTTTACTCGGCCTGGTGTTTTCCTCTGTGGAACCGGTCACAGTTCCCATTCACCCTCGCATCTGGGACTTGGCCTCCTCCCACTGGCAAAACCCAGGTTCCATCTCCTCAGTCTCAGATATGGCGGGGCTCAAGTTTTGAGCCTGTAAACTGCTCTGATTTGCTGTTACATTATGACCTGATCCTATGTTTTACACCCCCTTGCATTTAGTTTCATTCCTTTCTGTACGTTCACCCATCTTCAAAGCATCTGAGGAAGTGGGATCTTCGCCCACGAAAGCTCATGAAAAAATAAAACTGTTAGTCTTAAAGTGCCACACAACTCCTTGTTGTTTTTTTTGCAGTACCTTGGCCTCCTTCTGATGGGGCCCCTACCACGCCTTTCGGCCCCACAGGGCCCAGGACAACCTTTTCCCCCCCTCCCCCTTTCAACAGCTACTGGTGAGGACTCAGGCCTCACCACACAACTTCAGTTCAAGCCCCTTCTGGGGGACCTTTCCAGGCAAGGCTCCCTCCCCCCCATCCATAGCCTGGGAGGGATTCCGTCAGGCCATCCAGCGGTTTCAATGATTCTCACAACCCCACTGGCAATCACCCAAACCCGGCCAGGGAATGTAGCGTCTCAAGAAATTGAGACACTCGCGAAGGGCGGCTGTCCCATTCCCCTGCAGCCCAACGGCTAGCCAATTAGCGGCCTCCTGCCTTGCTGGCTCCTCACAAGTGCAACCTGTGAGGAACCCCTCTCCCCCTCCGACTGTAGGTGAAGAGCTCAGAGGTTATGTAGCCTATCCCTTTTTGCGAGTAGGACGAAGGTTCCACCCTTATCCATATTTTCGTTGGGGATCTTACTATGTCCCCGAGGGGGGCTTGACCCTCATTACCTGAACCTTCTTGGACCACCATGGTGGTCACAATGGAGACCTGTGGTTCTGTGTGCATCCTTTAGATAAAGGTCTCACTCCCACTGTATTATCATGCCCCCCACACAACACCCCTTGGGCGGCAACCCCTCAGCCTGTGGGACACTCAGAGGTTCACAGTACACACTCCTGTAATCAGAGTGTACCATTTGGTTAATCCCCGTCCTGAATAGGATGAGCGTATCCATTTACTGCAACCATTACCACACCAGGGAGTGTGGCTCCCTCACACCTCCCCATGGAGAAAGCCCCTCTGCCCTACTCTCCAATAGGATGGATGGCACAGCCCCCGTTAATCTTTGTTCCCCCTTCTTTCATCTGCTGCTCTGACCAACGATTATCAAAAGCACTTAGCTGGCCAAGATCTTAAGGTATATGTCTCTAACCCAGGGTATTACAAGTCCCTTGGCCCCTTAGGGTGAGCATATCGCTCTCACCTGTCACGTGCTGGACTCGCAGACCAGAGCCTGGCTGGTCTTAGACAGCTCACGCGTGCTCTCCATACCTGTGGTAAAGCCCATCACTCGCTACTCCAACTGGTCTGCAGCCTGATGAATGACTGGGTGAGGGGTCTCACCAACTAGGCCCACATCCCACTTTCACCCTGCCTTACTTCCTCAAAGACAGGCCGCCCTAATGGCCAAAGGCCTCTCTTCCCCTTTGAGCCAGCCAATCACTGCCACCGGAGTACTTCTCAAAGTCTGAACATCTGCACACAGCCCCTTTTCCTGGATGTAATGGTCCAGCAGGAGCAGGACACCCAGGGATTCCCGGGGCGGGGCACCCCCTGGCCCCACCCCCGGCAGGAGTGGGGCACCTGGGGATTCCCGGGGTGGGGCACCCCCGGCCCCGCCGCCGGGCTTGGCAGCAGCCCCAGCTGCGGGGTGAGCCGCCCATGGAGCGGCCATCCCACGGGGGCTGCAGCCCCCCTGACCAGGCTGTGGGGCCGGCAAGTCCCCCCGAGCATGGGCGGGGGGCAGAGCCCCGGGGGTGGCCCCGCCCACCCCCCCCCCCTCCCTGCAAGGGGAAGGGGGGGGGGGGGCGGGCTGGGGCACCCGCTGACCCCCTGCACTCCACTCCACAACGGACGGGG
>ML681997.1:31318498-31368633 GCA_007922195.1 Podocnemis expansa
CCCCCCCCAGCCCACAGCCCCCCCCCCCCCAGCCTGCAGGCCCCCTGGCCGGGGACAGAGCTGTGCGCTGCCGCACGACCACGGGCAGCCGGGCTCCCAATCCCCGGCTGGGGACGGGGCCGCCGGTGGCCAGGCCCCGGATCCCTGGCTGGGGCCAGGCCAGGGACTGGGCCACCGTGGCCACCGGCAGCTGGGGCCCGGATCTCCAGCCCAATCCAGGGCACTGGTGCTGGGGCTCGGGGCACGTGCCTGGGCATGCCCAGCACCAGTGACACCCCTGGCCATAAGCATCCCCAACAGCTGGGATTAAAGTTCCCTCCCTGCTTAGCCCAGCCACATGGGCTGTGCAGGGCGGGGAAAAGGGAGGGGTTAAAGTAAGGGGAAAGGCACCCGAATACAGTTCCAGGGCCCCCCGTTTTTAGGCAGGCAGTGTTCTGGCCCCCCCTAAAAACAGAGAAAGGCATCCAAATGCAGAGTTCCAGGGGTCCCCCTAAAAATAGCACGAGCAGCCAGAACACAGTTCCGGTGGCTCTACCTTAACCCCACTCTACCTTAACCCAGCCAGAAAATTGCTGCTGGAAGCAGGGAGTGTGTGAATCTCCCCCTGCAGGGCGGAGCAGCTAGTGTCAGCCAGCCTGCAAACAACCCAGGTAAGGGCTTGGGGGGAGGGGGCTGCTGGGGATTGTGTGGGGTGGGGGGGTGTGTAGCTGGGGGTGTGGGATGGCTGTTTGGTTGGGGGGGTGTAGCTGGGGGCTGGAGGCCTAGTTTTGCCCATGCAGTGATGGGAGGCTCCAGCAGAGTAAGCAGGGGGCTGGGGGAGGAGAAGATGGGAGCCACTGGGGTGGGAGGGAGCAGCAGTGGGGTGAGGATTTGCCCTGGGTGGCAGGGAGCCACTGTGGAGAAGGGGGGAGTGGGTGCTGCACCATGCTCCCCTGCCCTACCTTCCCGCTCCCCAGGTTCCCCCCTGCCCCCCTCACAAAGCCACTCTTGTTCTCCCTTCCTCTTTTGCCACCCTTGTGCTGTTCCCCACATGGCTGCCCTTGTCCACTTTTGCCACCCATGCCCTGCTCTGCTCTCCACACTCATTCTTGCAACTGCACAGGACTCCTGACCTCCCGTGTTTTGCCACCCCCTGCTCTGCTACCCTTACTATCCTACATAGCAGCATTTCCAAAACACTGTGCCATGGTTCATGAGTATTCATAATTTGAATCTTCATGAATTTTTAATGATGGTGTGCCTTGAAAAATTCGAAGGTATCAAGGTGTGCCACGGCAGAGAAAAGGTTGGCAACCACTGTCGTAAGGTGACCTCAGGCCCTCCTGCGTAGGAGCCACACTAGGCGCTTGGGCAACCAGGCCTACTTTCTCCTCTGGCTTAGGTCCAGCAATCCCCGCTCACCATTGCTGGGCGATGGTCCTTGGGTCGATCTCCTAGACCTCTCTGGACCCTGGGTGAGGACAATACCCATGTCAGTGTTATGCCGTGCTGAAGGCGGAAGAGCCAACTCCAACTGCCATCCGTCAGCATGGGTAGCAGTCACCTATTCCTGAATGTATCCGAGCAGCACTCAAAGAAGAATGGTGGGTTACTTACCAGTAACCATCTTTCATAGAATCATAGAATCATAGGGTTGGAAGGGACCTCATAGGTCATCTAGTCCAACCCCCTACCAGAGGCAGGACCACTCCCACTTAAACCATCCCAGTCAGGGTTTTGTCCAGCCGGGCCTTAAACACCTCTAAAGATGGAGACTCCACCACGTCCCTCGGCAGCTCATTCCAAGACTTCACCACTCTCCTGGTAAAAAAGTTTTTCCTAATATCCAGCCTCGACCTCCCTAACCGCAACTTGAGACCATTGCTCCTCGTTCTGTCCTCCATTACTGCCGAGAACAGTCGAGCTCCATCTTCCTTAGAGCATCCCTTCAAGTAG
Organism: Podocnemis expansa; assembly: GCA_007922195.1. NCBI lineage: Eukaryota > Metazoa > Chordata > Testudines > Podocnemididae > Podocnemis > Podocnemis expansa. The sequence goes on from ML681997.1 coordinate 31,320,434, forward strand.
TTGAAGGTTGCTATCAAATCCCCCCTCAATCTTCTCTTCTGCAGACTAAATAAGCCTAATGCTTCCAGTCTTTCCTCATAGGGCTTGTGCTCTAGCCCTTTAATCATTTTGGTTGCCCTCCTCTGAACTCTCTCTAGCATGTCCCTGTTCTTTTTGTAGTGGGGAGCCCAAAACTGAACACAGTATTCTAGATGTGGCCTCACCAGTGCAGAATAGAGGGGAATGATCACATCCCTTGATCTGCTGGTAATACTTCTTTTGATGCAGCCCAGTATGCCATTGGCCTTTTTGGCAGCAAGAGCACACTGCTGACTCATATCCAGCTTCCCATCCACCATGACCCCCAGGTCCTTTTCTACACTGCTGCTACTTAGCTGAATGTTTCCCAGCCTGTAGCAGTGCATAGGGTTTTTTGGTCCCAAATGCAGGATTTTATACTTATCCTTATTGAATCTCAAAAGGTTTCTATTGGCCCACTGTTCCAATTTATCTAGGTCTCCCTGAATCCTGTCCTTGCCCTCCAACGTGTCTACTGGTCCTCCCAGCTTGGTGTCATCCGCAAACTTACTGAGAATGCAGTCTATTCCATCATCCAGATCATTGATGAAAATGTTGAACAGAACCGGCCCCAGGACCGACCCCTGGGGCACACCACTCGTGACCGGCTGCCAGCTAGACATGGAACCATTGATTCCTACACGCTGAAGCCGTTGATCTAGCCAGTTCTCTATCCACCTTATAGTCCACCTATCCAACCCATAATTCCTTAATTTGCCAATGAGAATGCTGTGGGAAACTGTATCAAAAGCCTTGCTAAAATCAAGGTATAGCACATCAACGGTGCTTCCCGCATCCAGAAAACCAGTCATCTGCTCATAGAAGGAAATGAGATTGGTCAGGCATGATTTACCCTTGGTAAATCCATGCTGACTGTTCCTGATCACTTTATTTTCTTCTAAGTGTGTGAGGATGGATTCTTTGAGAATCTGCTCCATAATTTTTCATCGAGATGGGCTGCTTGGATTCATTCAGATCCCTCTCCCCGTCCCCGCATCTGGAGTTGGTGACTCCAAGGAACTGGGGAGGTGTTGGGTGGTGGCCACATATATAGCCATGGGGTAGGGGCAGTGGCCACCTGCCCTCTTCTGACAGTCTAGGGCAAAAAGTTCCGACGAATCCGGCGCTCTGGCACAAAGACACCTATTCTTGAATGAATCCGAGCAGCACATCTCAAAGAAGGATGGTTACTGGTAAATAACCCACCATTTCTTCCCCTTGCTGTCTCAAGGACCCTTTCATGACTGATGCGCAAATGACTCCTTCAACCTACCCAGTGTTTATTTTACTGAACTAGACTAACATGGCTGCCCCTTTGGAAATTTCAAAAGGATAGCCGTGTTAGTTGCCCCTTTGGAACCATTTCCTTTGTTTAGTGTAAATTTGGTTAACATCTTTTGCCTGGACAAGATTGCGTGGTTTTGGATTTGTGCTTACAACATCAGTGGTAGAATTCAAAACATTACATATAACACTGCTACATACGTTTCACTTATTGATCATAGAGTTATTAATTTTCAAATGATACCTCACAGGTCATATTCTGTACAAAGAATATTACAATAGTTTGCAGGGTGTGAATTCAGGGGTGCTTTTGGTCAGAGCTGACAGTAAAAATGCTCCACCATCAGATCTGAAGGAAGATTACCAAGTACAATCCTAGTTTTGGAAACCCTCTAAGCTATATGGACGGAGTATCGACTATATGGGAAATCAGTGTTCAGTGAAATATGTTCTAGAACAGGGATCTCAAACACATGGCCTATGGGCCGCATGCGGCCCCTAAAGCTATTTCCTGCAGCCCGCAGTGACGTGACCATTACCGATATTTTCAATATCATTGTATGGAAAGTTTTCAGTGGTGTGGCCCTCGGGCTACCATACTAAGCCTCATGCGGCCCTCTACTAGTCCTCATGTGGCCCTCGTGGGGATTTGAGTTTGATACCCCTGTTTTAGAGGACAACTAATTGAAAGGGCCAAGCCTGCACTGATCAACCAGACCCAGTAACACACAAACCTCTTTGAACCAAGCCAATTTCTCTTGAAGAAAGGAACTCTCATATCTTAGACTGTGAACTGGTTACACAACATTCTCCTGGACCAGCTGTCCCAAGACAACCTTTGCTGGACTTGTGATCAAATGATTACTGACGTGTGTATGATCACAAATTTGTCTGTTGATATCTAGGAGACAGACCTGCTGTTATTGTGCAGTTTGGATGCCTGAGTGACTAACTGAAGAGAATTAGTGTATTGAAAATATCTTAAACTTGGTGAGGTTTGAAGTTGTCTTCCAAGTATATCCAGAATAATGGGATTACAGATGATTTAGTAGCACAAGTCCCATTGAGATTCAATGTCACACAGGGTAAAATTTTCAAAACTACTTAAGCAATTTAGAAGCATAAATTCAATCTTCAGAAATGACTTAGGTACTTACAGCTAGAGCCACAAAGGAATGCAGGCACCTTAACTGCCGCTTTAGGCACTAAAGTCCAACAATTAGGTGCTAATGACCACTGTTCAGCTGGTGGCTAACCTAAAGGCCTGTCCATTTCTACTGAAAACCATGCACAAAATTGCCTAAGCCCTTATTCTGCCAAATGATTGAGCCACTCCGCAGTTCTTGCCTAAACCCAGGTGGGATTCTCATCTGACAAAGTGGGATTTTCTCCCACAAAAACTCATGCGATAAATAAATGTGTTAGTCTTTAAGTGCCACAGAACCCCTTGTTTGTTTTACTGAACTAGACTATCATGGCTGCTGCTTTGGATCCAGCTAGATGTTCCTCCCTATTTCCCTAGGGCAGGGGTCTCAAACTCAAATTACCACAAGGGCTGCATGAGGACAAGTATGTTAGTCCAAGGGCTGCACCATACATGGGGACTAGTACAGTAGCCCAGGGGCTGCACAGCTGAAACTTTTTCACACAATGATATTGCAAATACTGATAGTGACAGTGTCATTACTGGCTGCAGGGAATAATTTCAGGGGCCACACACGGCCCTTGGGCTGCAAATTTAAGACCCCTCCCCTAGGCGGAACCAATCTGACAGGCATGCATCGAGCCTTTTACACATGATTTGGCCCTGCATAAAAGACCAACGGAAGGGTTCCAACACCAGAGACTGAGAGCACCCCAACTCAGAATTCCCCATAGTCTAGAGGTCGGGGACCTCCCCTGCAGTGGAAGATGTGGGTTCAAGTCCTTGCTCTAAATCAGGCAGATCACTTCTTCCCAGGTGAGCGCACTAACCATTGGGATAGGGGGCATCAGGGTGGTGTGGCAAGTGCCTGGATTTAGAGGTGGTGAGAGGAGTTGGTTTATCTCATCTTTGATGGAAGAAAGAAGGATTCCCCAATAGGTTCTCCCACAGGCATGACTAGGGCCACTCCTCAGAAAAGGGAAGGGGCAAAATAAACTAATTACAATTCTGGGTCAAGTGATTCCACAGAAGGGACACAGAGATGGGAACACAGGCATAACTGAAGCTTGCAAATGAGGGAGCACCGAGCAGAAAACCCTGGTCAATGCCTCTGCTTAAAGGGAATCAGGTTACACTGACCTGAAGAATTCAGGCAGAAGGCATGTTTGAATGAGGGCAAGAGGATAGCTTCATACTCACACAAAGCCTGATGTAAGGCAGGTCTAGACGCTGGGCACTTCTTGTGCTTAACAGCCAAAAGGTGGACAACTAATCTGCATAAGCTTTGAATATGCATGAGCACAATTAGGTATTAGCATAAGCTCACTATGTAGGCGTAGGGCATGATAGTAAATTGTATATGGGTTGATTTGATCACAAATCTGTCAATACCTATATTTCAACTGAGAAGGGAAATGAAATATTGTCTTTTTCATAATATGCTATCTTTTGATTGTATAAACTCTGTTTAGCCTATTTGGTGAAAAAGTCACCATCAGCAACTCTGTGTTTCAGTGGGTGACAAGAGAAAAGGGGTGGGGGTGGTATTAGCTGAAAAACAATGCCTGAGGCACTGCCTCACCCCTGCCCCACTGTTAAAAGATAGAGTTGATGGCTTCTTGTGGAGTCTTCTTTATTATTTTGATCAGAGGAGCTGTCTCTGATGTCCTGAAGGCTGATGCTGAAATCACTGAGGGCTGAGATCCTCTCTAAGAGCTGAAATCACTCGAGTGACCAGTGGGTGGAGCTGGTGGACAGTGGGTGGAGCCAGCACAAAGCGCAGGTGGCCAGTGGTGGGTCGGGGAGCATGAGTGACCAGCAGGTGGTGCTGGTGGACAGTGGGCATGAGGGACATTCACTACATAGACTGGGGTGGTGTGAGTGCCATATTTGGTTTTGTGCGAATCTTGTCCTGCATTGATTCTCAGTCTTGCATCTATATATGCCTTTATGCTACCATCAAAATTTCTATGTACTACAGTCAGATTCGTGCTTGTGGGGGGAGGAAGTATTACCCCTCTAGGGTGCCCAGTGAGTACTGCATGATTTCCCAGGAGACTGGGTGAGGGCTCAAGCTGGTTGGTGTTATAACATTATTTGGAAACTCCTGGATATAGAACGTGGCCATTGCTCTGCCATCTCACCCTAGCAGACGGGTTACACTGTCTTTGAAAAAGTTTCTTGTCTCTGATTAATGCAAAGAGGAAGTTCACAAGGCAGTCCCTAGACTTTGTAGGGTCTCAAATAATGTAAGTGCAGTCACAACTTAAGCAGATGGTTCTGGAGGTGGCAAAGAAAGACCAGAACCTTGCACATGAGAGATCATCCTGTGACAGCATTTCCCTCTCCTTGGAGAGTTGGAAGTCTCTGTGAACTGCCAGAAACATGCCTTATCTCACAGTTCCATGAAGAAGCTGTCAATTGATTTCCCAAAGAGGTCTAAGAATGAAGCTAGAATAAAGGTTTCTCCACCAAGGAGCAAAGGTAGAAGATCCCGCCATGTCGTATTGAATACAAGCAACGAGGAAATGGACAGTATAGATCAGAGCTGTTCCCTCTGTGCAATTCATCAGAAGCAGCTCTCCCTTGTCGCCTCACAGGGGCCTGACAACATCACATATAGGAGTGCCAGGCCCAGGTCACACAGGAACATACTACTGGATGGTTTAGTTGCTAAACGCAGGTGCAATGTATTAAGCTTTCACCTCCAGAGCACACAACACTGCCGAGTCCACCTAGTTTTGATGCTCAGAGTCTGGCTGTGAGGCTACGCCTATACTGACGGCAGCAATTTTGCTGCCATCAGTTTGCCCTTTGGTGATCATGAACTTGCTGCGCCACTCCCCGAAGTTGACCCTGGATTTGCAGTCGGCTTTTCCCTGAAGCATACTAGTGGCTTAGAAAGTCACTGTTGGTTATGTAAGAAATTTTACATTCTTCTTCGAGCGCTGCTCGGATGCATTCAGTAATAGGTCGTCTCTGTGCCGGAGCACCGGATTGGTTGGAAAACTTTTGTCCTAGCCTGTCAGGAGAGGGCAGGCAGCCACCGCCTCCCATGCCACCCAGTGGCTATACATATGGCTGCCTCCCGACCCCTCCCGTTTCATTTCTTCCACCTTGCACGTCAGATCTGGAACGTCCGCTCCTTGCAAACGCAAGCAGTCTGTCCACCTTCTATGAGCTTTTTGCCCAACTGGGAGCACCTTTTCGTGGACATAGTTCCCTCACAGGGATCCTCCACTTTCGGGCCAGAACATCAGGATTCATCCGTCTCCATCCCAGGGTTTAAACTCTGCATTCAGTGCGGCAAGGCCTTCCTGTGGGACAACCCCCAAGGGAAGTACCTCTGGTGCCTAGGTGTAGGCCACCTGGTCTCTGCCTGTTCCCTATGTATGTCCTTTATACCTCGGACAATCAACAAGAGGGAACAAAGGTGCCATGCCTTGGCCTCTGAACAGGCTCAGCACTCCTCACCTGACGCTTCGGGTTCCCGCCTTGCGCCGAGACCTGGCTTGGCACCGAAGCTGGCCCAGCATCATGCTGTTGGTGGCTGCAGGAGGACGAGTTTGGTACCGACTCCGATACCTTGGTGCCGATGCAGCGCATCAGCTCCTTGGCACCGCTCGAGGTTACCTCTGGAGTGGCAGTCACAGCACAGCCTGTACTGTCGATGCCAGGCTCGCCCCAGCACTGATCACAGTCGCCTCCAGTACCGCAGGCTCATCACAGCCCGGTACCAATGGTACAGGGCCCATCTCAGCAGGGCAGCCCTGTCTCCCCTGTTAAGGGTTCACCGCGGGCTTGTTCAGGGTCGCTCCCGATACCGATGACCCCAGAGGTGGTGGAGGCCACTCGGGCACCCCTCCTGCTACCCACACCACCTTCACTGACACCAGTTAGGAGGGGCACGCTGGCTTTCATATCTAAGGCCTAGGTATGTCACGGGTTACACCATTCTTCCTCCCCTCAAGCCCCACCACCTACTCCTCCACTGGGCCCCTGGACTGTACAGCCATCCCCACAGCAATATATAACCTTGCCATCGCCGGTACCGCCTCAAGAATCAGGGGGTACTTCCCCCTGTCCAAGCCCTGGGGAAGGGCCATCAAAGGGCTCTAAGCGGCCTCGGTGCCGCACTTGGCGCTATCACCTTTCCACTTCTGCCCCCATGAATGGTCCCCTCATGAGACTCCTTCCCCCTTAACTCTGCAACAGGCACCTGGTACCTCTTTGTCCCCGGTACCAGACTCATACACAGGCAACCTATTGGCGCACTTTAATCTTTTGCGCCGCGCCACAGCCCATTTGGGGATAGAGGTTCAATCCTCGGAACCTCCCTTGGACACCCTGTACAAGGCCAATCTTCTCCTCAGCGGAGCCGCTTACAGTCCCCCTACACCCAAGTGTTTGGGACCTTACCTTCTCCCAATGGCAGAACCCGGGTTTCTCGCCCTGGTGTCAGACATGGCAGGTCTTAAATATAGAGTTCCCAAACCAGAGTTCCCCCCTCTCGCCAACCACCCAATGCCTCCTAGAGATGTGGTACGGATGGTGCTACGCCCAGGCGAACCTTCTCGCAACTTCCTCCCTGCTTCAAGAGAAGCTAGGGAATTGGATCTCCTGGGGCGTAAGATCTACTCCTCTTCAGCCTTCCAACTGCAGGCCACAAACAATCAGGCCCTGACCAGCAGATACATGCTGGATGTGTGGGAATCAGTCGCAAAGTTTAGACATTTGCTCCCACCAGAGACCAAGGAGGAGTATGATGCATTCCTGGAAGATGGAAGAATAATCTCCCAGGACCTTCTCCTCTCAGCCCAGGACACGGTAGATACATTAGCCCGCACCATGGCCTCGGCTGTAACAATCTGCTGAGCAGCTTGGCTTAGGGAAGCCAGTTTACTCGCCGCTGAGCAGCAGGTGGTACTCAATCTGCCCTTCGGGGGTGACGCCCTGTTCCCTCCCAAGACCTTGACAGTAGTGGGTACCACACGGGACCCTAAGGGAGAGATTAAATATCTTGGTCTCCTCCATTCAGGGCCCTTCCCTTGCCCTACATAAGCCATATGGGGCTGAAATCACTCCTCCCACCCTCCTCCCGGAAAACATGGGCAGGGACTCAGTCCCTCCCCACCGCCCTCTCAGTTCAAATTCTGGGGGCTTCTCAGAGGGTCTTTTCTCCATCCCCTTCCCTGGCAAGGAAGGGGAGCCTATCCCTATTAACTTGTAACTGCCTAACATGGTTCTCATAACATCTGGGACATAACCATGGCTTTGATCCACCATCGGAGAAAGTAGATAACACCCCTTTCCCTCCCTTCCTCCCTTTAGTGAGAGAATGGGGACCCCCCGGGGACCATCATACCCCATCAACATCATGGACAGGGGTGAGTCAGTCCTTGGCCTCGCTCCTCTGATCTTATGGAAAACACAGCCATGTAACCAAAGCCCCTCTCAGTCATCAAGTGTCCACCCAAAACTGCAGCCATTGCCACAGACAATTCTAAGTTCATTGCTACCCTTGGGGCTGTTATCAGAGAAGAAAAGGAATAAAGAATATGGGAAGGGAACAAGAAAGCCCCCCCCCGCCCTTCAGGTTCCATCTCGACCGACGATTCCTTCCGCTCTCATAGGCATTAAAGGAGGCCTTCGCTAAGCTGAAGGACGCAACACCTAGTAGCCCTCGCCACAACTACAGACACTCCCGATATGAGTGGACACACATGCCCAACAGGATGCTCATGAAACCCTTCGCCTGCCCACTGCCTGCCCCACATCAAGTAGGATCTGCTTCTGCATTTGAAATGGGGAGGGATGCTTTGGGCATTTCCTCAGCCCAACAAAACCGGTCAATGCACGCATTTAAGTCGGTCACAGTAGGCCCTCAGCCACCCCTACGGTATTGTAAGCCTTTCTTTACCCCACCTGTTAGGCGGAACTACAATACTCGGTACTCTCTTCCACATGCGATTCTATACGTGGGGGGAGACTATGGCAGAACTGCTTTTGAATCTCTACCTTGCTCCTCGGTTCCCCACCTCTTGGGGAGGAAAACAACCGAGGGTGAACAGTTGCTTCTCCGGAAAGGCCTCATATCTAACCAGAATATCCCTATCGGGTGTCCCTATTTAGGCCCCACCCTCCCAGGAAGCTGGTGGTGATATCCTCCCCACCTCTTCTCTCTCTCCACTCCTGAGGTGACAGCTTCTATACGCCTGACCTGGAATCAACCAGGCCAGTGGGACCCATGGGGAAAGAGGCAATGCCTTTCCCTAATCACTTGGACAGAGGTAAAAGGAAACTCACCCTAGGCCTTTCAACTGTCTTTTAGCCAAGCCCACGGCACTAGCACACTGACAAACTTGCTGCACACCATTGGGCTCCTCGCATGGCCATCACCCAACCGGGGTATACATAAATGGCTCACCCTAGGGTGACCTTGGAACCATGATTATCCAGGTCTGACCCCAGGATGCTATCACCTGGGCGCCCGGCGGATCTATTTCGCTTCCCTTAGTGGGACCCGAAGGCCATAAACCGTTGGGTAGTCTTTGCATGATAACTTTGCCATAGGCAACTGCTGAGGGCTGTTGGTTTTCCCCACTCACTTGACGGAGCTCAAGTCGACCAAAAACTCGATTTCCGATCTGCATGGAAACTAGGAAATTTGTTTTTTCCCCACAGTTAGTCCTATCCTAGATAAGATCGGACGATAGGGATAAGCCGCCCTTGTCGGAATTTTTCTAAAATCCAAGGTACTCCTGCGGAACTGCAGTCTGCATCCTGCGAGTACCATATCCTTCCCAGGTGGTCTTTGGAGAGGACCATCCACTCCTCCCATAACCTATATCATTTGGAAGGGTAGTTCCTCTCCTAGCAAGTCCCTCAACTTCAATGCACACATAGATGCAGCGTAGTTAGGGGCGGGTATCACTCCTTGCGGTGCCTTTGGGTGCACAAGGTCTTTTAAATCATTGCAATTCTTATCCCCATAGGCCTTCTGGTCGTCACAACTTAGTGTCCAATCGGTGGGCATTGCATTTCCATTACCCTCGCCTACCCTCCCCCTTGCCCCCGTTCTCCAGGCAGTCTTGCCAGTAATGGAATCCTGAGGTAGAACATAAAGGGACAAGAGGAGGGTCCACTTCCATGAGTCTTCATAGGAATACCAAGGTCAACAGCACTCCTAAGGCCTACCATGCCGCCTCGCAGGCGCCTGGTGGGTCTGAAATGTTCCTTCCAAGCGATAGAAATCTTCTGGGTCTTTACACTGTAACACTGCTGGAGGCCTACGCTGCACCCTCCTGGCTCAGGGACATCTTGACCGATATGCCATGTGGCGCTGATTGCGCCACCCCTGGCCTTTTTCGTTTCTCATTAACCAGCATGAAGTATCTCCCCTCAGATCCTTCTCGCCTGAACTCAGTAGTCCTTGCTCCCTTGCGTGTTGCCGGGTGTTCCAAATTCACACACCCCGTTGGGCATGTGTCTTTGGGTCTTTACGTGGCTGGTCGGAGGGATATAATTTATCCCTTCTATTCTTATCTGCATAGGCCACAGCCGTCATGGCCAGCCTGGTAACCCTAAGGCTTCTAGAGTTCTTTCGTAAGGTTCACACTGAAGTGTTCTGTGGCCAGGAATTAATCCTCTGGCCCTCATACCTCGAGCTATACCCCATAGATAGAGCAAACAAATGCATCTTACTCCACGTTAGTCATGTTGCGTTGATTCAAACTCTGGGTTAAGGTGACCTTAGTCCGTCTGGCCCCACGCACACTTTGCCTTGGCTGGATTGGACCTCCCCCTGCTTTGGCTTGGCCCCTCAGTTGTAGGTTTCCCACTGCCAGGCCATGAGGCCTACTTGGTCTCCCGGCTGCTGCGAGAACCTTGTTCACTGGGCTGTTTCCCATCTGAGGTGCTTTGCTGTGCTGAAGGCGGAAGAGCCAACTCCACCTGCCATCCATCAGCATAGCTAGCAGTCACCTATTACTGAATGCACCCAAGCAGTGCTCGAAGAAGAACAGTGGGTTACTCACCAGTAACCATCCTTCTTCAAGATGGGCTGCTCAGATCCATTTGGGTCCCTCCCCTCCATACCTGCATCTGGAGTTGGCGACTCCTAGGAACTGGGCAGGGTTCGGGAGGTAGCCATACATATATAGCCACTGGGTGGCATGGGGGGGGGTGGCCGCCTGCCCTCTCGTGACAGGCTAGGACAAAATTTTCTGACCATTCCAGCGGTCTGGCACAGAGACACCTATTACTGAACGGATCTGAGCAGCCCATCTCAAAGAAGGACCGTTACTGGTGAGTGACCCACCTTTCCTTGTGTAACTAGCGGTCAACTGCTGCCGAAAAGCTCTCAAATGTTGACTAGGGCTTAGATTTCACCGCCGTCAGCCAGCACCTCCTACGGTTGGTCAGACCTTCTGAAGCCACATTCAACCTGTGCATGGAGACCACCTTCCAGGCCTTGAGGAAGCGCTCAGGCCTCAGGGGAGAGTTCCCTTTGACTGACACAGAACTGCCTGAAGCCACAGGAGGGCTCTCATGGCAGTGTGTGAAGCTGTTCCTTGCTGGGCTAGTAAACACCCTACAGCAGGGGTAGGCAACCAGCGGCACGTGTGCCAACAATGGCACCTGAGCCCATTCAAAGCAGCACACGGCACCCTCTGCAGTACCACAGAAAACGCCACTCCTGCCACTGAAAACCACTGTGGGTGTCTTCCTTCAGGTGCAGCTGGGACACAGGGGGTCCCCCTATGCCCATGCCTCCGGGCAATACAGAAAAAAAGCCACCCAGAGTGGCTCCTCTCTGTAATGTGATGTTCCCCAAAGGAGCCGCTAAGAGCAGCTTCTTTCTGCAGCATGCCTAGGCACCCTTGAAAGGAGCTGCTTCTTTTTGTGACATGCCTGGCGACCGCCGTCCTCAGGCAAACCACCAAGATGAGCCACTCTGGGCGACTTCTTTCTATGGCATGCCTGGGAAGCACTCCTGCTCCAGCCATGAGGGCTGCAGGATTTTCAGGCAGCTGCCACATTTTTTAAGCAGAGGGGGCTGCTGCCACCAGCTGAAGGTTGAGGAGGAAGGACCAGCAAAGGGGTTGGCAAAGGCTGCTGACCCCCTGTTCTATTGGGCCAGGCTGGGCCAGGCTGGGGGAGACACTACAGAATTGAGGCGTCTCAGTGCCAGGCTGAGGACCACTCTACACAGGCAGGATTTCTCCTTGTCGGCCTGGGGGGCACCCTACAGAGGCGGGGCACCTCAGGAACTAAGGGTGGGTCCTGGCTACACCCCCAGGGGCTGCCTTTCCAGGCCCCAGCGCTCACACTGACCCCACTGGCTCCCCACGGCCTAGCCCACAGGCAGCAGCACGAAGGGAGCCGGGCTGGCGCCCTCCCCTGGAGCCGTGTCCATAGCGCCACGCCCGGGCGGGGCGAACAGAGCTAACCCGCCCGCGGGTGGAGGCTGCGGCCTAGAGACCACGTGCTCCAGGGCCCGAGCCCGGCTCCGCAGCGCTCCGGGCCCTTTAACCGAGCCAGCCAGCCACTCCTCAGGTGCGTGTCCTCCCCTGTCCTCTAGGAGGCGGGACCAGCGGGGCTGCCCCAATCACATGCGAAAGGGAGGAGAAATGGAGCTCGCGGAAAAAAAGGCCCGGCACTAGAGCTCGGTACAGCCAGTAGGTGTGCGAGCTTTATGAAGGACAGGTTCTCCGCCCAATAGATGTTAGTGAGCCTATGTGCGAGAGGGTGGCGCCCAATCGCTGTGCGCGTCCTCTGAGGGGCAGGCGCGCCAACCAATAGCTGCGCCAGGGGCCTGGTGGGCGGACTCTGGAAGCCAATGGCTTTACGCGGTGCGGGACGGACAAGCCCCGCGGCCAGTGAGCGAGGGAGTGGGCGGTGCGTGCGGGGTGGCTAGCCGGTGCGGGCCGCCATTGTGGTCAGTTCGATCGGTATCGGGAGCGGAGAGCGGAGCCCAGCGTGCCCGGAGCAGGGAGCAGCCCCCCCCACGGCCGGCCCCAGTCACCATCACACCGCGGGAGGCGGCGCAACAGCCAGTCACCACCACCGTCCGCACCGAACAGCCGCCGCCATGAGCAGCGAGGCCGAGACCCAGCCGCCCGCCGCCCCTCTCCCCGCGGCGGCCCCCACCGCCCCCGCCGAGTCCAAACCCAACGGCGGCACCGGCAACGGTGGCAGCGGCCTGGCCTCGGCGGCGCCCCCCGCCGGCGGGGACAAGAAGGTCATCGGTGAGGGGGCGGAGGGGGAGGGCTCTGCGGGCGTCATCCTCCCCCCCTCCCGCAGGAAGGCGCGAGACCCTTTCCTGCTGCGCGCGCACCGGCCATCGGGCCCCGCGCGCCGCCCGAGCCGTTGGGCCCCGCGTGCGGCGGCGGATGGGGGCGGGGCTGGCGCCGAGACTCAAAATGTCCGCCACGCGGGGCCTTTGTGTGAGACCCGCCTAGCCACGTGCCCTCCCGAGACCCCGGCGCGCGCGCCCCGCCAGGCCTCGGCCTTCCTGTCGCGCGGCGGGGGCGGGGGCGGGTGGGGGCGACCCGTCACGTGACCGACCGTCACGTTGTTTGTTTGTTTTTTTTTCTCCTCCTTTCAGCAACGAAGGTTTTGGGAACAGTAAAATGGTTCAACGTAAGAAACGGCTACGGTTTCATCAACAGGTGAGGGGGCAGGCCTCCGCCATGTGCTCGCCGCGCGGGCAGCGGGGGCGGGTCGTGCCCGAGAGGTGGGTGGTGACCGTGGGAATGGCGAGGCCGACTTCCTGCCTCTGTCCCTCGGCTCGCTGGCCGGGCCCGCTCTGACACATTTCCAGCCCAGCCTTCGGGATGCTTCCCCGGCGGCTTAGGGCTGAGGTGACTGGGCTGAAGACAGCGGGTGGGTTTGGTGGCCGCTTCAGAACTGCGGCAGGGATAGCTGGGACTTTTCAAATGTATATTTGTGGCTTTTCTTCCCTTCCCGTGTTTTCTGTTTTTTCAGCTCAGCCTTTCTTTGGTTTCCCCCAAACCAAATAAGAAATCCAGTCTCAGTAGCTCCACAGGTCCTTCCTTGCTTCCCTCTAGAGCAGTGGTTCCCAACATTTTCTCTTCCATTGACGCACCGTGCTGCCTTTAACTTATTTAAGGCACACCACCCTGTAGTTTCCAAATAAACTCAAGAATATTCATGAGTCTTCCAGAGCTCTTTGAGTAGTTTTTCAAAAAAGTTTGCAGCACACCCGCTCAAACCTGGCAGCATGCCAGTTGGGAACCACTGTCCTAGAAGAGCACTGCTAGAACAGTGGGCTGTCATCACAGCCTCATCCTTTTGGCATGTGGCCAGACACTTGTGTGCAAGTCTTGCTGCTGATGTTCTGGATGGTATTTCTGAGTAAACACTGGACTGAAATGTGGTTATAGTTTCAGTGATGTGTTTTCCCGGGTGCTGTGGGGAATGAAGTGTGGGTGGCTCAGCTGTGAGGTAGGCCGCAATCACTCTGTCACAGGGAACTTTTCACAAAAGTACAGGTTGTTTATGCAGGTGTTCCGGCCGTATTCTACTTCTATTCTCCTGCAGTGTTTTCTATAAACTGATTTTAATGGGTATTTATTCAGTGTTGGGTGGTTTGGTTTTCATAGTGTATTGATTTGACATCTTTGATCATTAGAGATGAGATTTAATGTAAAGAAGTGCTGGTCCATATCATGTTAATACTTGTTTGATTTTAGGCTGATTTAGAAGGGCAGATGTCAATAGCGTTAGTTCACAGTCTTGCATTAAGTACTGACAGATTTGCACTGGTATTTTTCAAAGTCATTAGACCATAAGCATAGTAGTTTATACTGATCTTAGTTGCATTTTTAATTACACCATGCTCAGAAATGTCATTTCTAGAATGAGAACAGTATATCATTGCCAACTGAACTACAATGAGCACACTATTACTAAAATTGTAAGACTCATTCAGTTTGAACTTCTGGGCAAAATTAGATGATATTAGTGCTTAAATTAAATGTCTGTTTTAAACCTGTTGCAAGAAATTTCTAGGGTAATTTTTTCCCTCTGTTTTGGAATTAACTTTGTGTTGGACAAAACTTCATGAACATTTTCATGGTTTGCTCTGTGCTGCCAGTTGGCAAGGGAGACCGACTGAGAAGACCCTTTATAAAGATACATGATTAGATTAAAATCTTTGTGTAAGGAGTATTCTGAATGAGTTTCAAAAAGACAGATTGTTTTCTAAAGTCTTGATCAGAAATTAAAAAAAAAAAAAATTAAAAGTATCCCTTGAAAAATTTTGGAATATTTTAGGAGACTTCTGTATGTTAAATTATTGAGCTAGAATCTCTAGCTGTGTTTCAGCAAAAGTGCTTAAATCCTGGTTGCACTGATTAAAATGGCAGTTCCTTTATAGCTCAGTTTTGGAAGTCTTCTGCATGTAAATCTTTCTTTGAAATCAGTGGGTGTTTTGCAAAGAGGTTCTGAAGGAGTTATTTTCCTTGTGTCCATATTACTACTATAATTTGTTAATCCATAGATTGCTTTGGAAGGTGTTCATTAGAATCTAAATTATCTAGAGGTCTCAGGGTACCTGAACTCCCACACAAATCAGGGTAATGTGTATTAACACAGTAGGCAATTATGATAGGTATCAGTTAAATGCTTATTTACTCTTAAGGAATGAGAGCTTGATCTCCTGCCCCATACCATTTCTAGGCATCAGATTGTCACTTTTTTTTTTTTTTTCCTCCTCACTTGCAATATTTTTGTACAATAGTTTCTTAATAGGATATACAGGAACTTGAGTTGACAAATTAAACTACTTTGAATTCCTTATCCAGAAGGGTATAAGTGTAGGAACTGATGTATTCAATTATAAAGTTGGCTGGATTGTATCAAAGGAATACTAGGTTACATTTAATTGTATTTTCACCTGTACAGTTTAAACCCATGCTTATTTCTGCAGTTTAAATAAAACACACTTTGTATGTACGGCCTTCTGCTTAAACGTCAGACCAATGAATAGTTGTTTAAATTGTAAATTCTGGCCAACTCTAGACTATTCAAATACACATTAAACAGTGCATTATTCATTGTACTTGTAGAGAGAAGCCTTAACTACTAAGTTCATTAAAGAAAATTTCACTTAATCAGAATCAGTAAGTCAGTGGAGGAAATTTTAGCAAGTAGTTAAAAGGCATCTGAATGTTCAAAACGTCAGCTGATTTGAACTGGTCAGTTTCTTAGTCCCTGGAGCTTTCTACTTCAGTGAGAAACCAAGCATAATCACATGTTACCAAGACAGGAAGACTAAAGATTCAGCCTGAGAAACTAAGAACTTCATGACATGACATTTCCACAACATTGTTGTTTTGACAAGGCTGTTTTATCTTGGATCTCCCATTTACTGTAGGAAAAAAGTTTTCCCAAAAAGAGCTTTGGGGAAACCATCTGCTGTTTATACTTAATTGCAGATTTATGTTTTTGTAACTGATAATCCTTTTTTGATGCAAATGCATGCTTGCTAGCTTGGCGACAATGTGGCTACTTATTTTATAGTTAGTGTTCTACTTTGCAGTGTCAGCCTTGGTTCTGAGAATCTGTCAAATGTTTCTTACAGTTGTCATAATAAATATTAGGTCTTCAGTGATGGAGGTGGTTTCATTGCTTCAAGTGGGATTGCACATACGTCTGACGGTGTAGTTAAAATGCCGCAACATATTGGTAAACAAGAAATTTTCTCTCTGTCCACTAGGAGCTGATTTGTTGAGTAAGAGTTCTTCAGACTACTTCTCTATGTAGAGGTCAGGGTTGTATTATGCAAAAAAGTGATGTATGCTGTGGTGAATGGCTTAGAGAAGGCAAACTGAGCACTTAGAAACACAAGGTGGCTTCAGGTGATACTTAAAGATAAGTTGAAAAGTTGTAAAGGGAATCTTTTACATCAGTGGATCTCAGTGGTTTTTTTCCTTGGGATCTAGTTGAAAAAAATCATTTATGCCCACGACCCAACAATTACCTCCTTTGAGCAGTGCATTCTAGTTTTCGGCATTGGCAGTAGTGGGTGCTGTAATCCAGTATCTGAGAGTCTGTGACCCAGTACTGGATACCCACCCATGGTTTGAAAACCAGTGCTTTACATGATGCATGATTAACGTATGGAGCTCATTGCTCGATAGTGTCACTTGGGGCATTGAGTTTAGGAGTTAAAGTATTAGATGTGTATATGGATAATGAGTATGTTTAGTATTATGTTAGGATTTGTAAAAGGAACTTTTATAAAGGATATACATTTTGTACTTTGGGGTAAGCAAAGCTCAAACAGTAGATTAGGAAGATATTTTCCCCAAGGGAGAGACCATTTTCATAACTGTCCACTACTGAATTTCTTGTGGCTTCCTATGAAACATCTGCCACTATCCACTGACAGGCTATTTGATGAGGACCTAACTGTTGGATTGGGTGGTCTGAGGTATGGCAGTCCAGAGTGGTACTGAATGTTGAACTTCGGGAATTTGTTCAAAATTCTTTATAGTGATTTTGCAAACACTTACATGCATGTCTGAGGATTGTGATCCTATTTGATCCTGAGTGAATTGATTTCAGTTCACTGCAGCTTTCCTTTAAGGTGACTGGAGGAGTTGTAGATGCTCTCAAGCCAAAATAGGTAGCTGTTAAATATTTCAAAGCCAGTTGGGATGGTAGTCTTGCTGGAAGTAGGGATATGGTTTTGAGGATTCAGTACTGTGATCGTGGAGCATTGCTTTGAGTGGCCTGTCACTGAGCAAGTGAGAAGAGATGAGGTTTGGGATTTCTAGAAAGATCTTGTACTGGGACTCTGCTCAAAGGTTTCATCTTTCATTTCTTCTGGGCAATAGATAACCTTATTAATTTGAAGCATCACCAGTTACTAGCAACGTGAAAATGCTTGCACTCCTCTCCTTTCCAATGGTTACTGAAGGCTGTGTGTAGTATGACTCTCGGCTTATGTCCCTTGAGAAAATTAAAAGAAGCTTATGATTCAGTCTTTCTGGATGTTCTTAGTTTGTTTTCC
Source organism: Podocnemis expansa (assembly GCA_007922195.1). Lineage (NCBI taxonomy): Eukaryota > Metazoa > Chordata > Testudines > Podocnemididae > Podocnemis > Podocnemis expansa. The sequence goes on from ML681997.1 coordinate 31,337,962, forward strand.
TGCTCTATTAACCCTTGAAGCTCACAACATTCCTAAGCAACAGCAGCATGATCCTGTCATATTTATCTGCAGAGTTGTGAATAGCATTAGTGAAACAAACTAACATTTTGATATCCTACTTGTCTTACAGAACTATGAGCAGCAGCAGGGCTTGAGATATCTTCCTGAGTTTGCTGACAAAACTGTACAGCTGTTTTTTACATTTTGAGCCATTATCTTTGGAGCCATAAGCTTTTTAAGATGTAGGTGACTGAAGTGTTGGCCTTAATTCTGACAGTCTAGCAAATGTTTCTGTAACTTGCCATATAAAAAAGACTCTTCTCCCATATGTAGTGTCAGTATAATGTCAGAAGTTAGTATATGGTAAATTACAACCACAAGTGGTCACTAAGGCTTAATCTACACTACAGGCTTAGACAGTTCAACTCAGCCTAATTAAACTGGAGGTTTAAATATCAGTACACACACTACAACCTTGGTCTTGCTGATGCAAGTGCCCAGCTACACCAACATCATAACTCCACCACCATGAGAGGCATAGGGCTTATGTCAGTATAGTTAGGGTGACAGTGTCCAGGGAGGTAGTGCAGGCTACCTACATTGGCTGTTCCCTGGTGTTCTTGTCAGACTCTCAGCTCTGTGCTGGAGCCATGGAACTGACAAGAAAATATAGGCGAGTGAGGACTCCAGTTAGTGCCAGTCTGCTCTCTGATGGGAGCCTGCCTGCACAGAGGCTTCTAGCTCCCTGCAGGCTCACACCCCCCGAACCCCTACTTTTAAGTTAGTGGGAAGTGCCTCTGGTGAGGATGTGCAGCAGTGACAGAAGGAAGGTGGTGTGGCTGTGAACCACTGTAGTAATTGCTATGGTGGTTGTAAGTCAGCCTAAAATAGATTGACTTGAATTTCTTATATGTGTATATATGACTACCCACTCTGCTGACTTCACTGCTGATTGTGGAACAGAAATTCAGCTGGATTTTTTTTTTTTTTTTTTGCTGCTGTATTGCAGTGCCTTTTCAGATCAAACTTGTACATTGTCATTGCAGCTTCTGAAGTATCTCCTTCCTATAGAATACTAGTTTGGGATTTTATCCAGGTAGACTTGTGTTGTCCAGATCAGACCTATTAATGCATTCTCATATTTCTGATCTTTTTAGGTTCCTTTGAGTAGTATTTGAAACTCCTGCCCACTTACAAGTGCATTTGTAATATGCTAGTTTATCTGAAGGGCAGCACACTCGTATCAGGGATGGAGGTTTGAATAGTGCTGTCATTCACTATCCATAAGAACTTGTGAAATGAAGGATGACGGGGGCTGGCAAATGCAAATCTGAAGTATAATAGGTAGCTCTTTCTACTTATGAAACAAGGATGAATATCATGCTCCACCATTGCTGTTACCTTGTCTAGCCATTTACCACCATACAAATGGCTTACAGTGTCATTTGCGGAACTCCTGTGTACTGAATGTTCTCCCTGATCTGAACCACAAGGCTACTAACCTCTACGTTGAGGTTTCCCCTGAAAGACCCACCATTCATGTAACTTGTGGCGGAGCTATGATAAACTCCATCACTGCAAGATTTTAAGAGCAGGTTACACAAACTAGCTGGCAGTGAAAAACTTGGGAATTGTGTGTAGCTGATAAATTCTGTTTTATTTGAAAGCAGTAATCGTGTATTAAAATGACATGGCCTGTCACCAGCTTCTTTGTGTTATCTCTTTTTTGAGGATAGTGAGCTTGTTGGAAAAGAGTGGTGACCTTTGTTGGGAAGTATTTAGACATTATGTGCACTTACAGAAATAATGATTGATTTTAACTATTACCAGACTAAAATTCCCTCCCGTTCTCTTTCTCTGTGTATCTCCCTGGGACCTGTGGGAGTGTGGAAAGAAATGGTATTTGTTAGGAAAGTAATGAACTACAGGGAGTGGGAAAGAAAGTAGAGGGAAAAACAGTGAAACTGTGATGGTGGCTTAAGAGGAAGATAAACTTGGTGTGAAGTAATTGAAAGAGCATTGGGTAGGGTGCAGTGTGTACAATCAAGGGAATAAGGAGAGATGGAAGGATATTTGGGATTGTTCAGAAGGCAGTAAGTACCTGTAGTTGATACAGGACACTTGAGTGCAGTTAAGGATGCAGTTGAGCCCATGCTGATAGCCATTGTAGTCCTTGATGGTACCTCAAAGTTATCCTTTGGCCCATAGATGAACCTTAATGAATCTAGAAAATCCTGATTTTGTTACAAAGCCTTTCTGAATCAGAATTTTATTTTGTTCCGCAGGAACGACACCAAGGAAGATGTATTTGTACACCAGGTGAGTTATTTTTGTACCATTACCTCTTTCTAGAACTGATGCTTATTGTGCTGACTTGGTAAACCAGGGCTTGCTAAAACTGCTGCCTAGCTAGGTGCCCAGCTTCAAACTAAGGTGTCTAGCTGGGAGGCCCCTGCCACAAGAAACCACCACTTTTGGCAGCAGCACAAGGCCCCCCACCCAGTGCCACAGAATATGGTCAGCGCTGCTAGTGGTGCTGTTGGCTCTAATTTTAGGCACTGGGGCTGCTCCACCACTGTAGTTCCAGGGCTGAGCTTGGTGTCACACTACAAATCTGGGCATTATGGTGACCTGGTGCCCAGGATTTGTCAAGCACAGTGGTAAACTGCACAGGTTTAGCTTTAACTTGATAGCATTGGGAACATGTTGGATGCTGTGTTCAGTGAAGAAATCTTAGTTGTTCAAGGTAAAAGGGGCACTCTGCCATAATGCTATAGATTAAGTATCAGCTAACTCCAAGAGCATGATATTCCATAATGAATAATTCCAGGAGTTTCACACCTTCCTCTTTATGTTTGTACAGCTCACTGTACAAAATGGACAAGTGATCTGATGCATTATGGTCATTCCCATGGTTCTAGATGCACAAGAGGACAAACTGTGGATTTGCTTGTACTATATTTCCTGACTTTAATGCTTAACATTATTCAGAAGTTCACATTATGTTAAAGGATTTGCAGCAATCTGAAAATCATACTTCTGTTTAAAAATTCTTGTACCTAGTAAGAGTTAGAACACCTGTAATTAATAAAATTAAAAAATTAACGATTTGTTTGCTTTGTGCAATTAACAAAATTTAAAAGCAGTGAGAGTCCTGTAGCACCTTAAAGACATCTGTCTTCAGGCATATGCTTTTGTGAGCTGCAGCCCACTTCATCAGATGCATCAAACTTGCATCTCAGGAAGTGAGCTGCAGCCAATTGCTGTTTTGCCAACAATAAAACCACCCAGATAAGAGGCATAGAGCCTTTTTCATGGGAAAAGTACACGTCTGAACACTGCTATTAAGCTATATTCTTAAAAGCAGGAGGTCTGTTGTCCGATCATGCTTTCAAGTGCCTCTCTGGTCACTTTGAGTTACTTAAAATTTGCTTGTTTGTTTTCAAAACATTCTGGGACTCTGAAAGGGGAGGGCAGAAGCTGCCAAGAGCAAAGAGGTGACCAGAACTGTCTGTCTGTCTCCCTGCTGTGTGTGCATTCATTCATTCATTCACTCACTCTCCCTGCCCCTGCCTCTATATGGTCCTGTGTCTGTCCGGCGGTGTCAGTTTTGCTGACATGGCACTTCAAAAGCAGCAGTCAAACCTGTAGGTAATCTTCATCACCTGACATTATGCCTATCCCATGAGGCATTACGGAACTTTCCCAAAGCATACTGCATGCTGCCTGCAGGCATAGCTACCCACAGAGTGCTGCTTGCTTTGTCAACAAAAGAGCTGACTGTGTGGATGCACAACAGTGATTTAATTATAGCAGTGGCTGTATACTGGCACAACTTCCTAGTGTGTAAATACCTCATTCTGTAGACTGACATTTGCAAATGTGTTGTAGATTTTATTCCCTCTGGGGCATGAAAATAGTGGGACACTGCTGGCATCACTTCATTTTTGAGAGTTCTTGTGCTTGTGTGCTACTTCTGAGCTCAAAAAGTGTTTGATAAACATGATTTTATGAGGCATCAGTGTGTGCTGAACATTTATGGTATTAAAGAAATATTCTTTTCTGTTTACTCCAGAAAAATCACGGTTTTTTAGTATTTAGCTGCATATTCCATTAGACGCTATAGGATTGCTTATGTAGTGTTGGGAGTTGACAGCCTAATTAATCTTCATTTTAAAATATACTTGGAAATATAGGATTGAACACTTTTTAAAATCAGGGTGCAAACTAAGCTTTTTAAGCAGCCGTGCAATTTGTTTGTGTCTTCAAATAACTTGAAATGAAAGAAGTGCTTTAGCTTCAAAGTGTTTTCAAGTTTGAACTGAAATGAGATCAGGCAATTAAATTTGCCTCCACTATAATTGTGCCCTTATGTGTGATACTTACCATATGGCTTTACATTAGCTTATGCTGTTTAATTTTAGACATCAGTATCTAGAACAGGGGCGGCCAAACTTACGGAATTCAAGAGCCCCACAAGTTGATTATTAAACCTTCGAGATTCGCACTGAGGCATATAGCCACATACTTTTATCTACTCCAGAATTACTAAGTTTAAAATTCATTGCACACTTCAATTTTATCATAAAAAGAGGACAAATATTGATCCTACTAATGTCAAATTCTAATAATTACTTAAGGTTACCACGAAAATTAGGCCTATAGAGTAAAAATTTAGCTGCCGCTTGGTGTAGAAGACTGCAGGCTAGTGGCCAGTTATTTAAAATCTCGACCATGCTGCGCTTCTTCCTACTTTCCCAACCCCCTCCTGATCTCCTAGGCTGGGGCTGCTTTTCTAAATTGATTTGCTGATGTTTTTCTGAGAGCCACAATTTTTCATTCAAGATCTACATATGGCTTCCAACCCACAGTTTGGCCACACGTGAAATATAGTGAAACAAACACTGCTGTGGAAACTTCAGTGTCTCTGGTAAATTCTGAGATGTAACAGTCTTTAGAATTTGTATTTCAAAACCAGCTATTTTCAAACTGTTGAGGGGAACTTAAAAATACCAACTCAGATACCCAGATAAGTGGCATGACTTCAAAAGTGGTGAGTTCTCACAGTTCTTTACTTCAGTGGGGGTTTCATGTACTGAGCGCCTCCTGTGGGAGAGGGGAAGGAGTCATTCACTGATCTGTATGGTTAACTTTGGAGCCATTTTTGTCCATATGCTGTTTTGGTACTGTAATAAGTATTAGTTTTGTGAGGAATTATGCAATGCAATGGAATCCTAAATACACAAATTCCAGGGGTAAGGCAAATTTCTTTCTTTTGTTTTTATATAGATTAAGAAGCTTTATAGGAATATTCAAACCTTACTGAGAATCTTTTAAAATTTTCCTGACAGTGATTTGGTTCTGTGATTGTGATTGCCTTATCTATTTTTTTTTTTAATTCTTCAACAAAACAAACGGGGAGTCCTGTGGCACTTTTAAAGACTATTAGTCTTTAAAAGTACCACAGGACTCCTCGTTTGTTCTGCTGAACTAGACTGACACAACTGCCCGTCAACATGCAAGGCTCTTAATTCTTCAAGGCTTAGCAGGTTAAAGCTTGCTAAAAAGTATGGTCATTTTTCACCAGTATTAGATATGAGCAGGATATTTGCTATACTAATCCTGCATGCCCTATTGTTGGATTTACAGGCACCTTCAGAGACTAGTCTTGGTGGTTTTTGATATTTACCTGGTAGGTTTGCCTCCAAGTAATTTAAATATTTGTAGCATTATTTTAAGCTCTTAGAATGGTGCCACTGTAGCTGTAATTACATATTGGTATAGGTTCTTTCAGGCTAGCACTTTTTAGCGGATTTAATAGAGGAAAATGCTTAGCATGTTTCTCTTGAAACTAAAAGGTAACTTGCATGCTGACATTGCTGAAGTTTTAGTTCAGGTAGGCACACTTTCCTCCAGGGAAACTAAATGTTCAAGTAAACCCATAATCTAAAAAAATCTGTTCATTACATGTACAATCTTTGTGTGTTGTGCCTTTAAAGTTAATTCTGGAATGTTGTGTTATTAGACTGCCATAAAGAAGAACAACCCCAGGAAGTACCTTCGCAGTGTGGGTGATGGAGAGACTGTGGAGTTTGATGTGGTGGAAGGTGAAAAGGTGAGCATATTCTCTAATGTTAAAGTGCACACACAACTTGATTTGCAGTTTGGACTTGTGTTCATTGACTTCTGAGTAGATGGAGTAATGTGATGCATCCAAGGAGGTTGCATTTTTTCTTCATTTTTACAGTAAGAATGTAGATCTGTGCTCAATTAATTTTGATTTATTTACATTCTTATGCCATAACTGAACTTTTTTCTCTTGTGATCCTTATATAATATTGTCACATTAATTTTAGGGTGCAGAGGCAGCTAATGTTACAGGTCCTGGTGGAGTTCCAGTACAAGGCAGTAAATACGCAGCAGACCGTAACCATTACAGACGGTATCCACGTCGTAGGGGTCCTCCACGCAACTACCAGCAAAATTACCAGAATAGTGAGAGTGGGGAAAAGAATGAAGGATCAGAGAGCATACCAGAAGGGCAAGCCCAACAGCGCCGTCCCTACCGCAGGCGGCGGTACCCACCTTACTACATGCGTAGACCCTATGGGCGTCGACCACAATATTCCAACCCTCCTGTGCAGGGAGAGCTAGTAGAGGTAATTTTTTGTATAGCACTTGCTGTTTTACTACTTTGTGATAGTGGAGGGGGTGCGACCTTTCACTTGCTTACTTAAAGGATGTGGGGTTTGTTCCTTTGGCTGGTTTATCAATACAGATGAACTAAAGAGCAGAAATCTCGTTTGCCAGCAGACTGACAATTAAAAAATTATACTTGAAAGTGAATGTACTCAGGATCTCTTTGGATCTTACCAGATATTTTGCTGTTACCCAAAAAAGGTTATGCACCAGACTGCCATTATGCCTACTGGTAACTTTTGACTAACCAGCTTAAATCATTTAATTTGCCCTTTGTAGTAGACTCAGTCTCCTTGATGTGTGTTTCAGGGTGCTGACAACCAGGGTGCAGGAGAACAAGGCAGACCAGTTAGACAGAACATGTATCGGGGGTACAGACCACGATTTCGCAGGTATGTTGCAGATCAACTTGTTAAGTTATGACATTCTGCAAATGTGCTAGAACACTGTGTTCAGATGCTGCATTTTTAAAGCCTAGCTTGATTTTCAGGGGTCCTCCTCGTCAAAGACAACCTAGGGAGGAAGGAAACGAAGAAGATAAAGAGAACCAAGGGGATGAGACCCAAGGTCAGCAGCCACCTCAACGTCGGTACCGTCGTAACTTCAACTACCGACGCAGACGCCCAGAGAACCCTAAACCACAAGATGGCAAAGAGACGAAGGCAGCCGAACCACCAGCTGAGAACACGTCCGCTCCCGAGGCTGAGCAGGGCGGGGCTGAGTAAATGCCGGCTTACCATCTCTACCATCATCCGGGTAGGTATTCTAATTTCCTTTGGAGAATATTTATAACAGTTTTCTTCCAAAAGTGTTCTTTGATTTCTACTACTGAGTTTAACTTTTAAAAGTGTGCATTTCTGGTGATTTAAGTTGGACTTGGTGTGAATGCACATGTTGGGTATCATGACTGGAAGCAGATTGCAGGTTCAAGTTTTTTAAACAGTACGGATATAAACTAGCTGGGGATCTCAGCTGCAGGAGACTTCTGATTTCTAGGTGGGCCAAGCTTTAACGCTGTTCTGCACAAGGCTAGTCTGGTGTGTGTTCAGTTCTTTAGCCTGGTGCCAGTTATCACTGAGTTCTAGCTATGCTACAAATGGTACCTGTGTAACTGCTAGAGTGGCTGTAATTGTGAATGAGATCTCGGTAACACCTGTCTTGCAACTGTATGGCACAAATATAGAAGTAACTAAACAGCTAGAATGGGTTTGTCCCACATGTGGCCTGGGGGGCCAGAATCCAGCCTGCCAAGGGCTGCCACAAGAGCCTGGGAGCTGGGACTGGCTGGGGCTATCTGAAATGCTCTATATTCCTACATCAAGTGTGTGGGCAGACATCGACAATTTGTGCAAGCAAAAGCAATGCCAAATATCACACTTATCATTATTTCTTTAAAGTTTATTAATAAAGATTAATTTATATGTCTTTTCTATCAAAAACTTTCTTACTGACCCCCTGACTGAGAAAAGAATTGCAGTGTGGCCCCTCACCCCAAAAAGTTGGGCACCCCTGAGCTAGAAGTAAAAGCTATGTTGCCTGTTAATTCTGTATGTAAAAAGCCAAACCAAAAAAAGAAAACCAAACCAAAAAACAAAAACAAAAAACCCTATTCTTGATTGAGTTTTGATTGTTATACAAATAGTAGATCAGTGGAACAGAGTTGGGCTGACTTGTATTTTAGGTACTCCAGTTGAAAAATAACTTCCAAGTGGCTTGGATATAGTCACTTTCAGGTAGTGTGAAGACTGGTTAAAGTGCCACCCACAAGGTCCTAATAAAAAGCAATGGATTGACCTAAGGGACATGTTCTAGAGGGATTAATCCAGACATGTTAGGATTAGTCCTTATCTGGAGGAAGGAATAGCAGTAAACTAAAGTTCTAGATAATGCTAAATTGAGGAGCTGCTAAAATCGACTAGGATTGAGGAATTACCCAGAGTGCTAGAGATGTGGACTGATTAATATTAAACTTGGAAAAACTAATACCTAGAGAAATGCTGAAAGATTTAGCAATGATGAGCAGCCAGTTAGGCATGAGTCTATAATGTGGCATGCCAACAAAAAGCCAGTGTCATGTTTGGCTGCATTTGCAGAGGTACCACATCAAAAAGCAGGGAGGCAGCAAACTGTGCTTATTGCAGCTGCCCTTGCAATATTGCATCCAGTTTTGGCCTTTGCTTTACTGGGGAGGAATATTTCGTTGACCATGGGAAGTTTGTGTAAAAATGAAGGTTGGAATATGACCTTATTTAGTAACTAAACTTTTAGTTATCTTGGGCATAGGCTCATTTCAAAGGCTATCATTGTTTTCGTCACCCAAACCCCTGTTTTTCTTGTGTGTTTTTGCTGTTTACTCCATTACGCTGTCTTTTAGTTCCCATCTCATGGACTCCCATTCTCTAGTCTGTCCACTAAAAAGGTAAAAGTGGAACAGTTAATGTAGACACTAGTGTTGTTAGCCTTTAGTATTAACACTTGGAAGGGATTAACAGAAAATGCAGGAATTTGCAGCTGAAGTACTGTTTCAGTCTCGCCCTTCTGAATTACATAGCCTTAATCCAGGGGTCTGCAACCTTTGCCAACCCCTGTGCTGGACCTTCCTCCCCAAATCTCAGCTGATGCCAACAACCACCTCTGCTGAAAAAAATGGAGCAGCTGCCTGAAAATTCAACAGCAGTCATGGCTGGAGTGGGAGCCCTTCCCAGGCATGCCACAGAAAGAAGTCACCCAGAGTGGCTCATCTTGACAGTGTGCTGGGTGACAGGGGTCCCCAGGCATGCCACAAAAAGAAGCGGCTCCTTTCAGGGGTTCCCAGGCATGCTGTCGAAAGAAGCTTCCCATAGCGGCTCCTTTGGGGAGCATCACACTACAGAGAGGAATCACTCCGGGCAGCTTTGTTCTGTGTCACATGGAGGCATAGACATGAGGGGATCCCCTGTGTCCCAGCTGTCTCTGAAGGAAGCAACCCAGAGTGGCTTTTGGTGGCAGGAGTGGCAGTTTCTGTGGTACTGCAGAGGGTGCCATGTGCCACTCTGAATGGGCTTAGGTGCCACCATTGGCACACGTGCCGGGGATTGCCTACCCCTGCCTTAATCTATTTCACATTTCACTCTTTGAAGGTTGTATGCACAGCCATGAGATTTAGAGACTCTTTAAATGAAAGATTAAATTCTGTTGAATTTGAATGTTGTACAGGTCCAGTTTACTTGATTGCTCTAGTAAGTTGCTACCAGAGAAGAGTTTGCTAATAGCTAGTAGATGTGACCTCGTATTCATCTCAGTAGGTATAATCTTGACACAACACTGAAAGCAGATAACTTCAGTTTCTCATTAACATGGACAGCAGTGCTCACTTGCAGGGATGTGGACCTGGGTTTTTTATTTTCTGCATGTTCCCCAGAAAATTTTCTGCCTGTCCCATAAAGGGGGAAGAGGATCAGTATTCAATTTCTTCTGGACGACAAGAGTCAAAAGCCTCAGGTTCTCCTCATTGCCAAAATGTTCGTCTTTTACCTAGTGATCTGAGAGCTGCAGTGCACTGAATTTAAAATCTAGTATCACCATAAAATCAAATTTAATATAATCCTCCAAAAATAATGTTGTACTGGAAGTCTGGAGACAGAGGATCGGAATAGGTAGGGAGGGAAAGGGTGCTGCCATATAGTTTAAAGTACTACATAATACCTGATAAGTGATTTCCTCTGAAAAAGTAAGCTTTTTTGGTAACTCAGATAGGTGTGCAGTGAATAAAATGGTGGCACAGTCAACTGAATTTCAGGTTTGAGACTTAAAAGTATGGGGGAAATTCCTAAACTAAGCCGTTTGTACACATTTCTTAAATGTTCTAGGAAGCCATATTGAATTAGTATAACAAACTACCTTTCCACCAGGAACACACAAGCCGGTGACATGCAGCTTTTGACAATTTTTTTTTCCTTTTCTAGTTTAGTCATCAAAGAAGAAAAGAATATGAAAAAAGAAGAATAAGAAATTCCAGCAATAAGAAATGAACAAAAGAATTGGAACTGAAGACCTTAAGTGCTTGCTTTTTGCTGTTGACCAGATAACTAGACTATCTGCATTATCTATGCAGCATGGGGTTTTTATTATTTTTACCTAAAGAAGTCTCCTTTTGGGAACGACAAACACGTTTTTTAAAGGCCTGTTTTTTCTCAATACACCTTTAAAGGTTTTTAAATTGTTTCATATCTGGTCAAGTTGAGATTTTTAAGAACCTCATTTTTAATTTGTATGAAATGTACACCTGATTTTTTCAAGTCAAACTGCAAGCATCTGTTAATAAAGGTCTTAAAGAATTGCCATGTGTGTTTGTCTGGTTCATCTTTTGCCTTTATTGAAAGGTTACAGGCTGCAACTTTGTTAGTATAAAGCAGTATAACTGCTTCTTTTAAAATACTTGAGGGCTTTGGACTTACTAGCTGGTGGTATGTTATGTTCCTCTGCAGGAACATAGGATTGCTTGGAAGTCTTTATCAATATTCATCTTGAGCACTTCAGCTAGTCAGCCTATTCAAAAGCTCCCTCAACTCTTGCCACAGTGAGCACATAGCTTTGTATCTAAAATCCAAGTGCTCAGCCATTCTGTAGCTAACTGCCTGACTGTTTGCCCTTCTAACTGGCCTGCTGTGACCTATTTGCAATAGCTTTCCCATATGTGTCTGCACAAAGAATGTTGTAGCAGCAAAATATTGAAAGTGATGAGCCACTAAAGCCTGCTAGGAGACCAACCTTATGTCCTGTGAAGGTAGAGGGACCCATGTACCACAGCCATCCAGGTTACCTCACAGCTGCTCTCGTTCTTAAAGAAAAGGCTTGTTGGGAAATACCAGTGAGTGGTGCCTAGGCAGGTGAAAACAGCTAGTGTTAGCAGCAAGGTAGGCGAGCTGCCTTAGGCAAAACTAGAAGGTTTATTAGTTCCAGAATATAACAATAGACGTTGTATTGGAATTCAGTTTTCAGCTGTAGTACTTGAATTCATTGTGACATGGAGCATGTGGGGCCCTGGTGATTGAACACAATAGCCTGCTGTGCACAGTATGTCTCTTCTGGAGGCAGCAGCACTACTGAATTTAAAGCTGTTTCTTTGGGTTTCTGGTGCCTTTCTAAGCTCCATTAAGATAGTCCACTGGCTAACCATACCACAGTAAAAATTTGGCCAAAGGGAAGCCCAGAGAAGACATGGAAATTTAGTTTTCAGTCTAAGGAATTTGGGAATTCCTGTCTCCATCTTGTGCTGTCTGACTGCCATGTTCTGCTGTCTCATGAAGGAACCATGGGAGCAGCATCTTCAGCTCTTTCCATGGTACCATACATGCAGTTTGGCACTTTGTTTGCATGGCTCTGGGTCTGTAATTCATCAGGATGTGGACCAGTCTTCCCTGTCATGGTGCTCTAACTGCTGTGCACCATATTCTCAGGGTGGGCACATAAGCTATACCTTGTCTGAATAGCTTCTGTCAATCACATGACATTGCTACCTCCCACTTAAATTTGACAGCCGCTTTTCTCATTACAGGTACAATTCTCACCCCTTCATGACAGCCCTGAGTTTTGCTTTCAGTGCAGGAGTTTGTCCAAAAGTCACAACATTTACCCAAAGTTTTGGAGAATGTAACATGAATATAGGGGAAGTCAAATATTTATTGAAATACTCAGCTACTTATTCACTGTACTATTGACTGTTCTTTGGGTTACCTAACACCTCTTCCATTTACTTTTATAGTTGCTACAATAAGCAGCTCCCAAATTTTAATCTTTTGCAGTAGAGTGCTGTGCACCCCCAGTTTGGTCAACTTGATGTCCCCTCTCTGCACATGTATCCCTATGTATGTTGCCCTCTGATCTCCTCGGAAGTCTGTTCCAGAACTTTACTCCTCTGGTGGATAGAAACCATCTAATTTCAAGCTTAAACCTGGTGATGACCAGTTGATACCCATTTGTTCTTGTAGCTACATTGGTGTTTAGGTTAAACTCCTCCCCCTCCTTTTTATCTTTCTGGTGGTGGTGTAGGGTGTGTCTACACTTGCAAATTAGTTTGGACTAAGGGGGCATAATTTGAACTAACTTAGTACCTGTTTACATTATGCTTTCATTAGTTCAAATTAAGGAATTCCTTAATTTGAACTAATGAAGCTTAGTTTGAATTAGCAAGACTTGCTGGTTAGTTCAAACTAAGCCCTTAGTTCAGTCCTGAGTTCTGGGGTGGCCAAACTTATGGAACTCAAAAGAGTTGCATAAATTGATTATTAGACCTTTGAGAGCTGCAATGAGGCATTTAACCACATACTTTTACCTACTTCAAAATGACTAAGCTTAAAATTCATTGCACACTTTAATTTAGTGGTCCACTTCTTGTTTTCTTTTTCTTTATATAGCTACAGAACCTTTCAATTTTTATTTTAATTTCACTGCAAGGTCCAAACTCTCCTTGACTTTTGGTAGTTTTCAATTTATCCCTACACTTTCTGACATCCAAGAGGTAGCTCTCTTCGCTAATCTCTTCCATTTTACATTCCTTGTAGGCTTTCTGCTTTCTCTTGATTACCAGTTTGAGATTCTTGCTCATCAATCTTGGGCTGTCATCCTTCTCTGTGACTGTTTTCTCCTTTCTTGGAATGCAGGATTTGGACAATTTCTGCAACTTTGATTTAAAGTAATTCAAAACATCCTCCACATTCAGATCCTTGAGTTCCTCAGTTCAGTCCCCTTCTTTAACTAAGTTCCTTTTTTGAAGGGGGGAAAAAAAAGTGTGCCTTTTGGAAACCAAGGACCTTAGAATTACAGACCTATTTTTATCCTTCCATTTAGTTTAAACTGAATTAGCTCATAATCACTTGAACCAAGACTGACCTCTGCAATCAGCTCTTTTACTAGATACTTATTACTCACCAATACTAAATCTAAAATGGCATCACCACTTATTGGTTTAGGGATCATTTAGTGAAGAAATTTGTCAGCTATCACATCCAGGAAAACCTGGGCCCTATTAGTAGTAGCACTTATCCTCCAATCTATATCTGGGAAGTGACAACTCCCCTAATGACAGAATTCCCAGTAATATTTGTTTTACTAAAAACATGAAAAAGGTCTCTATCCATAGCCACATCTGATCATGGGGCATATGCCACATGCTATCCCAATGGAATCTCTAGTAGCTGTTTTTACCTAAAGTGATTCTGGTCCAGACACACTCTTATCCATTCCATCACTTTTAATTTCTTGACAGTCTACTTCAGTGGTTCTCAACCTTTTCCAGGTCATGACGCATTTGGTGGCATGTCACAAACCCAACAGGACACACCTCCCCACCTCCCCAGGCTGAATCCAGCCATCTCCCCCAGCTCTTCATGACACACCGCTGTGTGGCAACACAGTATGTCCCGACACAGTGGTTTGGAACCTCTGGTGCCTCAGTGCTACTCCACCACCTTTATCCTACTTCTCTTGTTCCTGAACAGCACATACCCTGCAATACCCATACTCCAGTCATGACTAGTATTCCACAAATTTTCTGTTGTCTTGTAATATCTGGCTTCACTCCCTGCACCAGTAGTTTCATTTCCTCCATTTTGTTGCCCAGGCTCCTTGCACTGGTACACAAACATCTTACTTGTTTTTGCTTGGTTTAGTTCATCTTTCTCAACTGTCTTGGTACAATCTTTCTACTGACAGTATTGCATGTCTTCTGTAAGATGCGATATGATGTGATGCAGTCAAGTGGTGCCATTACCAGAGAAATGGATAAACTGACACTATCAACACATTGAAGTGACCACTGTGAAAAATTTCCATTCATTTGTTAGTTTTATGTCCATCATTTCAAGACCTACGATTGGATTTCTTTGTGACCTTAAAGCATCACAAGGACAACCTAAAGGATAAAACAAAATCTAATGATACATTTGTGCAGATATCATTAAAATATAGCTGCTCTGGTGGAGTTTCTAGTCATCATTGTAATATCATTATGTTCATCATGATCTCTGCTAAGATGGCATGGGTTGCCAAAGCAATGAAGGTATGTATAGTGTTCAGTATGGGGAAGATTTGACACAGACTGGGACAGGTAAAAAGTAAGGTCTTGTTGTAGCTCTCAAGGGCTATGCCTACACTACAGGGCTCGGTTAAGCCGGCTTAATAAAGTCTGCTTAAAGTAGAGTTTATAAGGCTGGCTTAGCACGTCCACACTCGATGCCAGGAGACTGTCCAGGTCCACACTGGCAGCTGCTAGGTCACCCTAGGAGTGGTGCATTGTGAGTACCTGGCCCACAGTGCACCACAGCTCTTCCGGCCACTCCTTTACTACAGGAAGTGAGTGACCACACACCCTCCATACTGTGTGTGGCAACAGGGAGGCCAGGGAGCCTGATGTAGCCCAGCGATGTGCCAGCGCAGCACTCCACACCCTCCCTGTGTTGCCCAGACTCCTCTGGCTCTAGAACAGGTGCTGCAGGGCAACCGCCAGCGCAGGGGCAGGGTGCAGCAGTTGTTAAACACCAGGAAACAGCACATAGAGGAAGGTGAAGTCAAATCACTTGTTATAATGGGGGAAAAAATCCATAGTCAGGATTTAATCCTGCTTTCACACAATCTAATCTAAAAGAAATGACTGACTTTCTTTCCATATGCTATTTCCCAGTGTTTGAATCTTAACTGCTTTGATTTGCTGTTAGACTGTGACCTGATCCTATGTCTTACACTCCCCTGCATTTATTTCCTACCATTCTGTAAATTCCCCCATCTTCAAACTATCTGATGAAGTGGAATTTTTCTCCCATGAAAGCTCATCCAATCAATAAATTTGTTAGTCTTAAACAGTGCCTCTGGACTCCTTGTTTGTTTTACAACAATATCAGGGGGGTCCTTTGAGAAGGGGAGACACACAGGGTTGGTCGGAGAGGGGGAGAGACAGGCAGGGTCAGGCTGAAGAGGGCAAGGGGGAGACACTGAGGATTGGGCTGAGAAGGGTAAGGGGGGAGACACCAAGGATTGGGCTGAGAAGGGCAAGGGGAGGGGGACACCCAGGGTTGGGCAGAGAAGGGCAGGGGGGGAGAGAGACAGGTTTGGGCAGAGAAGGAGCAAGACAGGCAGGGTCAGGCTGAGAATGGGGGAGATGTGCAGAGTGGGCAAAGAACAGGGGAGACATGCAGAGCAGGCTGAGAACAGGGAAATGCTTGGTTGGGCTATGATGCCCGGTCCAGCTCAGAATGGGGGAGATCAGTCAGGGAACATGGGGAGTTCGGCTGTGGTCCACACAGCTGGGAATGCTCCCAGCTGTGTTGTGCCTTCTAGCCAGCCTCCATCCCCATGTTTTCTGTGGTTGGGAGGCCAATTAAGTTGACTTAAGGCAACTTCCCCTCCACATTGCCTTAAGTCGACTTTATAAGGGGACGTAATAGTCGGCTTTACCTGATGCTAAAGTCGACTTTATTGACCTGAAACGTAGACAGGGCTTTGTTTAAGTCGACTTAAGGGCCCCTAAGTCAACTTAAACACAGTGTAGACATACCCAAGTTCATCATCCAAGTTTCTCCATGCATCTTGAAAAAGTAAACCAATATTTTGTTACTTGTGCAAGGCCTTCCAAATCTTTGTGGGCCAGGATGTTTTTTTTTTTTTTTTTTTTAAACATACTTCTCAGAACTGTTCTTACATGGTAGGAGTTTGACCAGTGACATTTCCTGTTTGATAGTTAGATTGAGGAATAAGCAATTCAGGTGTCCGCTTCTCTCCTTTCTCACTCTGGTCATATAGCACTGCTGCCAACTTCCTTGCTGCAGAAGTTGTGGCTTGTCTGACATTTTCTCCTGATCTCTGAAGTGTTAAGGTCCATTTGCTTTGATGACATTAAACAGATTGTTTCTCAGTATCAGACTGGAATGAGTGTCACATCCTGTACCACAGGAAATATGTTGCAGAAGTCAGGAGTGAGTTTGTCACAAATTTCATGGGCCAGGATGAAGTGAAACTTGTCAGTTGTGCTGGTAATGGTGCTTATTTCATCCCACATGTTAGCTGTGTTCCAGCTGGGAAATATAGTGAACAGTGAGGGCAGGGCCAGGTTAGCACAGGCATTAAAGGGGCTGAAGCCCTGGGTCCCAGACAAAAGACAAGGCCTGGGTTCTGGTCTCTAAAATCCTGTGATAATTCACCTCCCACCCCAGTCAGCACTGGTGGTACTTGCTGGCACTGGGTTAGGAGTGAGGGGGCAGCCTGTGGCTGGGCTCTGTGTTCCTACCCTGCCCCTGGGCCAGCTGGGCCAGTGCCTATTCACTCTGCCTACAGGGTAAGGTCAGCTGGCATGCGGCCTCTGCTCTGGCACAGCCTTCCAGGGCCGGTGGCTGCATTGGGGGCTGCACCATGCATCAGCCAGACCCCTCCCAGAGGCAGACTGACTAGCAGGGCCAGGGTGGAAGCACCTTCTGGCCAAAGGGACCTCCCCAGTGACAGCCTTCCTGCAGGCTGCCATTCTGGGGGCATGTCGGGAGGCCAGAAGGGGGGACCTGGGTGCTTAATCCAGCCCTGAACAAGGGCCCAAACATCTGTTTCAGGTGATCTGATTATTATTGTTACTCTAACACCAAGAGACGCAACAGCCATATTAGCATAGACAGGATCCATGTACTGTTGATGGATGTTGCTACTATGCCATTGAAAAAGATACCAGCTAGGAGGAATGTGTGTTCTAAGTGTGTTCCTATACTCTTCAGGTGTATTTTGAGCCATATAGTCACAGAGAAATTTTACAAGTGACTGCTGACTGGATGCTACCTTTAAAAACTTTTGCCATGGAGACAGAGGCTGTTCACTAATCATTTAGTATTTCTTGTATCCAGCCTTATTTCTTGGCTGATGCTGTCTTGCTGTGGTTTTCATGGAACTATCATTGTGTCTGTCAAAGACTTTGATTACAGAGTTCCAATGGGGCAGCCGTGTTAGTCTAGTAAAGCAAGGCATCTTGTGTCACTTAAAGACTAACAGATTTATTTATCTCATGAGCTTTCATTGGAGAAAATCCCACTTCATCAGATGCTTTGAAGAGGGGGAGTTTACAGAACTGGATGAGAATAAATGCAGGGGAGTGTAAGATGTGGGATCAGGTCATGCTGCAACAGCAAATAAGAGCATTTGTAAGGATTCAAACTCTAGGAAACAGCACACAGAGGGAGGGTGAAGTCAAATTACCTGTTATAATGTGAAAAGAATCCATAGTCACGATTCAGCCCTGCTTTCTAATCTGCATATTATTTGAAGTTCGGCTATTTCTCTTTGAAGTCTTGATGTCCCATCAATTTTTCTTGAGGACCATCATTAACAAATCATCGATGGAGTGATTAGGAAGATGGAAGTGCTCAGCAACTTTTTCTGTTGTGTTGTGATTTCTGATGTCAGTTTTGTGCCCATTTATTGTTCTGCGTAGGGACTGTCCTGTTTGTCCAATGTATAAGGTGTGGGGGCATTTCTGGCACATGATGGCATAAATCACATTAGTGGATAAGCAGGTGAAGGAGCCTTTGATGGAGTAACTGGCTTGATTAGGTCCTATGATGGTCTCTTCAGTGCAGATATGTGGACAAAGTTGGCAGCATGGTTTGTTGCAGGGGTATGTGCCTCCTTTAATGTTTCTGTTGTTTGGTCTGTAGTTGCTGGTGAGCATCTGTTTAAGATTTGGGGTTGTCTGTAGGAAGGAGAGGTCTGTCTCCCAAGGCTAGAGAGAGTGAGGGGTCATCTTTTAAAATAGACTGGAGGCCCTTAATGATCTGTTGTAGAGGTCTGACTCGAGGGTTGTATGTGGTGTCCAGTGTTCCTTCTAAGCTGCGCTGGCGCGCTGCAGCGCAGCCCGCCACAGCCGCCAGCGCAGAGAAGGCTGCCAGCAGTGCATGGCCGGCAGCCAGAGGCCCTACACAGCGCTCCTGTGGAGCAGGGAGTTTTCAAAACTCCCGCCCAGAGAAGCTCTAATGGAGCATGCCCAGAAAATCTGAGCATGCTCCGTTAGTACCTCTCTGCCCCAGGCGCTGTGGCTGGGCCGTGCAGCTCCAGCCCCAAGGAAAGTTTGTGCGGGTGGCCAGGCGGCCAGGAGCGGGCCCATGGGGGCTGCCGGGAGTGGGCCCGCGGGGGTGGGAGGGCCACCGGGGGCAGCCAGAAGCAGGCCCGTGGGGGCAGGGGAGCGCAGCGAGCAACATGAGTTGCTCAGCTGCCAGCACCTCTTAGAGGGAACATTGGTGGTGACCAGTGGCATTCCATTGTTTTCTTTTTTGGGCCTTTCCTGTAGTAGTTGACTGTGGGGTACCTGTTTAGCTCTGTCAATCTGTTTCTTTACTTCTCCAGATGAGTACCGTACTTTTAAGAAAGCTTGACATTGATCCTGAAGGTGTCTGTCTCTGTCTGAGGGATCAGAGCAAATGCAGTTGTGTCTTAGGGCTGGCTGTTGACAATGGATCATGTGGTGTGTTTAGGATGGAAGCTCGAGGGATGTAGCTAACCATACTGATCAGTAGAGTGGTGTTGATGTGTCCATCCCTAATTTGTACAGTAGTGTCCAGAAAGTGATCTCCTGTGTGGAGTGTTCCAGGCTCAATTTGATTGTGGAGTGAAAATTGTTGAAATTTCTGTGGAAATCAAGAGCATCTCTGCCATGGGTCCAGATAATGAATGTGTCATCAATATGGCATAAGTAGAGGAGATGTGCTTTGGGCTGAGACTTGAGGAAACATTGTTCTAAGTTGCCCATAAAAATGTTGGCATATTGTGGGGCTATGTCAGTACCCATAGCAGTGGTACTGACTTGGAGGTATAAATTGTCTTCAAATCTGAAATGGTTGTGGGTGAGCACAAAGTCACAAAGTTCAGTCACAAGCTGTGCTGTGTCATCATTTGGGATCGTTCTTCTAATAGCTTGTAATCCATCCTTATGTGGGATGTTGGTGTAAAGAGCTTCTACATCCATAGTGCCCAGGATGGTGTTTTCAGGAAGCTCACCGATGGATTGGGTTTTCCTCAGGAAATCCGTGGTATCTCAAAGATAGCTGGGGATGTTTCATAACATACGCTCTGAGGAGGGAGTCCCCATAGCCAGATAAACCTGCTATAAGAGTGCCAATGCCTGAGATGGTGGAGCATCCAGGGCTTCCTTTTTTATGGATTTTAGGTACAAGATAGAATATTCCTGGTTGGGGTTCTGGTGGTGTGTCTGCCTTCATTTGTTCCTGTGCTGGTAGTTTCTTGAACAGGCGTTGTAATTCCTTATGGTATTCTTCAGTGGCATCAGAGAAAAGAGGTTTGTAGAATGTTGTGTTGGAGAGTTGTTTATAAGCCTCCTGGTCGTAATCCAGTTTATTCATGATGATGATTGCACCTCCAACTGGATTACGACCAGGAGGCTTATAAACAACTCTCTAACATAACATTCTACAAACCTCTTTTCTCTGACCCCTCACTCTCTCTAGCCTTGGGAGACAGACCTCTCCTCATCTACAGACAACGCCCTGAACTTTAAACAGATGCTCACCAGCAACTACAGACCAAACAACAGAAACATTAAAGGAGGCACATACCCCTGCAACAAACCATGCTGCCAACTTTGTCCACATATCTGCACTGAAGAGACCATCATAGGACCTAATCAAGCCAGCTACTCCATCAAAGGCTCCTTCACCTGCTTATCCACTAATGTGATTTATGCCATGAAATGCCCCCACACCTTATACATTGGACAAACAGGACAGTCCCTATGCAGAATAATAAATGGGCACAAAACTGACATCAGAAATCACAACACAACAAAAAAAGTTGCTGAGCACTTCCATCTTCCTAATCACTCCATTGATGACTTGTTAACGATGGTCCTCAAGAAAATTGATGGGACATCAAGACTTCAAAGAGAAATAGCTGAAATTCAAATAATATGCAGATTAGATTGTGTGAGAGCAGGGCTGAATCATGACTATGGATTCTTTTCACATTATAACAGGTAATTTGACTTCACCCCCCTCTATGTGCTGTTTCCTAGAGTTTGAATCCTTACAAATTATCTGATTTACTGTTTCAGTATGACCTGATCCCATGTCCTACACACCCCTGCATTTATTCTCATCCAGTTCTGTAAGTTCCCTCTCTTCAAAGCATCTGATGAAGTGGGATTTTCTCCCACAAAAGTTCATGCGATAAATAAATGTTAGTCTTTAAGTGCCACAAGACTCCTTGCTTTTTTTGATTACAGAGTGAGCTTTGTATAGTCTTTTTAGGACCTGCCTCAGTACTCAGCAGCCAATTCATCAAACGTGGAATTTGTCATCTGCCGTCACCTGCAGAACAGCCAGGGCGTCTTGATACACACTGTGGTTTATCTGATTCTTGCTCTTAGGTCAGGGCCTAGCAGGTGATTAATAGTAGTGGCCACTGAAACATTTGCCATTTCTTGTGAAGGAGAGGGCTCTGTGAAAAAACCCTTCTGGACTGATGACTGGTGTGACAGTTCCTCCCTTGCCAGACATAAATTCAGTGATCTTGGCCCAGTCAGCAAATGTTTTGGTGCCAAATTTCTTGACAAGGCATCTCTCACAAATCTCTCTATTTGTTCTTCCCAAAGAGCTGCTCTTTTCAGTGACAACTTTTTGTGCCTATAATGTTACATATTACATGTCCAGTAGAAAGATTGATAAGCACTTCTAGATGTGATTCATGGTCAAATTGATTGTGTCATGTTGATTACATGGTCAGTACAAGCTGTAATATTCTCCTCATCTCTCTTTAGTGCAGAAGAAAGGACTTGGCTGTGATCTCTCTCTGCTACTACTGTTAGGCCACTTCTCTCATAGTTTTTGCAGATTCATAATATGAAGCTGTGTGTTGTTGTCACTAATGCTAATACTGACCTGTGCATACGTTTCACTGAAATAGAAAGCTAGTTTCTAGAATATATCAAAGGCTAGCATTGCATGCATAGGCAATTACAAATTAAAGCCTTCTGCCAGGCAGATTAGATGCTTCATTGCACGTACAGAAGTTTGCCCATGGAGAAACATTACATTAGAAATCCAAGTACAATTGTATCTACCCACTATGCAATGCAACCTAGGCGCACTATATCACTCACTACTGGTGCATCACTCTAAGTATGAAACTGAGGTTCTCAGCAAATTTCAGCTGAAAATATAGAAACCTCTTACCACTGGGGAGATACATTGACAGTCAGGTATAGGTAATGTGAAACCATTTCTTCTTTGTGTATTGCAAAATATTGATATTTGCCATTTTTCCACTTATTAAACAGTGTTATCGTTACCGTGGGGAAAGAAGCTGAACTTGCCCGTGCAGAATCAATAAAAGTCTCAACATAATGTCAGGCAAACCTGACATTAAGGTCCTAAAATTGACTTAATTGGTAAAAACTGTAGTCATACTCATGTTGCAGTGTTCTGGCACCAGGGGAAAAGAGATACTTTCTCACGTTGGGTACCACCATTTCACCTTGCTTACAGGTTTACAGTGCCACTTTTGAGTTCTACATCATACCTTATCTAAACGTATATAAAATAAGCTTTCAAAAGGTACATGGGTTGTGTGCTATGTTTAAGATGGATACATTACTCTCCAAAACTATGGAGAATTGTTGCACACCTATAAGAACAGATTTCCTAATACAGTATATCCAGAGGAATTGGTAATGCATAAGAAAACAATGTATAGTCCTGCTTAATAGTTCTGTGTGTGAGAGCTCAGGTTTATAGCTTCCAGAGGCTTTTGTTCTTTATACGATAGCTGTCAGTGCAACACCAGTGCTATGATTTCAAAAGCTATGTTTTTATTTCACTTTGTATTTGCAGCTAAGCCAAAGATCTACTGAATGTGCTTAATCAATAGCTCAGCTGCAAAGCACTCTGGTCCAGTTCAGTGAACTAGTGCCAGGAAGCAGTCTGGGTTTTAACCTAGTTTGGTCGTCATTTTTTTCTGCTTTTAAAATTGTCCGAGTTCATTGCTTGGTCTCTTGGGAATTCTTGTGTCATGTGTAGCTATCTTAGAGTAGAATGACAGAGCTGGTGATATGCTACTAGGTCACAGGATTCCAATGAAGAGATAGCTGGCGCCATACATAGGCATTTTGCCAGGATCTCCTGAAATAGTTTCAGTAAGAGCTCCCCTCCAAGGCCAAACAGGAATCCAGAATGACCAAGCAAAGTGCCATTCCCATGTCAGCTGGGTTTATTTAGATCCAGAATACCATTTGATCCAATGTAGATAACTCCCTTCAGGGGCCCAAGGTTTTTTGTCGCCTTAGGTCTACAGGGATTTTGCTCCCCACCCTCCAGCCTCTGGCAGTGGTGGTCAGGGACCTGGCCCTGGGCATGAAGTGGTGCTGCCACTGCTGGGGTCCAGCCCAGGCTGAGGAGTGGCGCCACTGCCAGGGTCTGGCCATGGGCTGGGGTCCAGCTTCAGCTGGAAAGCAATGCTACCGGTGGGGATCTAACTATGAGCAGGGAGCAGAGCAGCCTCAGCCGAGCCCTTGGCACCCTCTAATTTTTGGCACCCTAGGCAACTGCCTCAGTCACCTCTATGGAAGGATCGGCCCTGGTCCTTTGCCATGTGGCAGTAGTGAGCACTTAGTCTTTCATGTTAAACAGCCACCATGCAGGAACTAAATGCGCACTGAACCAGAATGATATGCTAAGCCCTGTAAAAACAGGTTTTTGACTTTGAGTAGGCATGGGTCAGTCATACCTGTGTGCAGCTAGGGTAACTGACAGTAGTGGCAGATTCCACAAAAATCACTTGTACAGCCAGTCATTTAAACCAGCTCCTCCTTTGGTGGCTCTTGGAAAGAACTGAGCTAATTGTGTGTGACTGAAATGTCTGCAGACTCAGTAGTACACTGCATGCCAAGACACAGGAATTTGGCTTGTGATTAAGTTGTATAGTTTTGTATCTGTTCAGTAAATGAAGTTGTACAGAAGCTAAACTCAGGACATAAACCTTGACCCAATGAGAACAGCTTTCTGTTTCCTGACTCTTCCACTGAGTCCATAAAATCACATAAATCTTTGGCTTTTATTTGTTAGTTCCTTAGTTTCCCCTCTGCAAACCATGATCAGAGCCCCTCTGTGGCTAGGAATTGTGCAAAAACCAAGTAGGAAACAGGTTTTTGATAGTTCTCTGCATATAACTCTGGAGTTCAACCCCTGGCATATGTGTTGACTGGTACTATTGGGTATGTCTACACTGTGAGCTTAAGTTGGCGCAAGTTGACTTAAGCAAAGCCCTGGCTGTAGTTGGAGTTCATTAAGTCGACTTAAGGACTTGCATAAGTCAACTTAATAACTCCCACTCTTTAAGTCAACTTTATTAAGTCAGCTTAATGCAATCTAGCCATCTAAGTTGACTTACAAAGCTCTGTGTAATAACATGTGCCTGTGTAAGTTGCCTTAGTAGTCAACTTCAGCAAACACTTTTTATTAGCACACTTTCTTAAGTCAACTTAACCAACTTTGTTAAATTGACTTAAGAGAAGGGTGGACTCACTAAGTCAGCTTAATAAAGTCAACTTAGCTTTTGTAGTATAGATATAGCCAATTTGAGTGGTGCAGCCTTCTACTCACAATGCCTATTAGAATGCCCACACGCCCCAGCCATTTCCTTTCTGAGGGTGAAGCTATAAAAGTGGCAACCCATCTGAGGGCTGCAGCCTCAGTTCCTGCCAGCTGCTGACCACAGATAGATATGAGCCTTCTCACAACATTGTCCTCACAAGTGACACAAGCCTGATGACTTACCACTTAAGTATTTGTTGTTACTTCTGCTTCTCATGACTCCTCTGTGTTCTCTAAGACAGCAGTTCCCATTGGGTGACACCAAAGATTACAGAGGGCAATGAGGCTTCAGTAATGTTGAGGTCATATAGCCCCTCATCTACTGGCTGCAACAGCCTTAAGCTCTGTGGCAGTCAGAGTAGAGGAGTGGCCTCCTTCCCAATCCCACACCAGCAGAGCAGAGGAGCCACACCCCAACTCTTAGCTAGCCAGGTACCCAGCTGGAGGAGAGCAGTCCTGCACTGGCGTATGCCTGGAGCAATCTTGGCCAGCCCATCAGCATCCACTGCCTCCATTACCCTCAGTCCATGAGGGACAGGAAAAGGTAGGGCCTCACGGGGTACACAGTACTGCACCAAGGAAGACTTAGTGTCTTACTCAGGTAAGAGTTATTTATTATTATTATTATTATTTATGCAATTTGGTATTTTATTATCATTATATATGTTTATGGCTGGGTCAGGAGATGGGGTGGGGGTGTGGTTTAGCTATTGTTAACTAGTGGGGCTTTCACTCAAAAAGATTAAGAATCACTGCACGAGGATACCTCTGTTCTAGATCCCTCCCTCAGTAGTATCCCACTTGGATCCAACAGTTCATCTGGAGCTGCAGCCTCAGGACAGGTCTCTTGAGATGAACTACTATAAATACAGGCGTTCCCTAGCTATGATATGGGACTGGACTGGACAAATGTTAACTTTAAGATCCATTATGCCTTTCCTGTTCTATCTAGATTAGGTTTACTGTCTTGACCTCAAAAGAGTCTTACTTTCGTGTTTCGGTAAGACAGACACAGGGGAAGCACCTTAGTTTTGCCATAGGGCACGAACATTTCCAATACAGGGTTCTCCTTTTTGGCCTTTCCACTGCACTTTTAGTCTTTAAAAAATGTGTATTTGTAGTGGCAGCTTTTGTGAAAAGAGAGGGGATTTTTAGTTTTCTGTGTTTAGATGCTTGCCTTGCAAAGGCCACTTCCAAAGATGAACTGAAGGGAGTCACTCCGTTCATGGGCTCACTGCTCCAAATATTAGGATTTTTGACGAGAGAGAAGAAATTTTCTCTGACCCCATCACAAAATATCCTTTTCCTTGGAGTGTTTCTGGACTCTAGGATGGCAAGTACCTACAATCTAAAGGAGAAATGCCTGAAGATTAACTATACCATTCAGTCTTTACTTCAGAGTGCCTCTCAGGGTATTATGGCATCAAGACTAATGACACAACCTCTTCAGCATTGGTTGGCAAGAAACTTGAGACCTGGAGCAGACGAACAACATGAACCTAGTTATTCATCATCCTAGAGACAATCCAAAGAACTCTCTAGTGGTGGATAGATGAGGACCTCATACTAACAGGAGTTGTGGTCTACCCTCTTTCACATTCCATGATGATTACAACAGATGCTTCAAAAACAGGCTGGAGTGTATACCTCAGCAATTTGGTAACAAGCGGTCCCTACAATCACGAGAAATGTCACCTGCGTATCATTGCTCTGAAGTTAAGAGCCATGTGTTTGCTACTTGGATCATTCCTCCCTCAGGTGCAAGATCAGATTCAATTGGCCATGGACAATACGACAGTGATGTTCCGTGAAAAAAACCAGGGAGGAGCCTGGTCTTCACAACTGTGCAAGAAGCTAATGAAACACTAGGATTGGTGTGTAAGTCTCAAGATTTATCCAGTAGCTCAGCATTAGGCAGGGTCTCTCAACCAGTTAGCTGACCAGCCAAACAGAGACTTCCAAAATGCATGAATGGTCCTTGAGAGGCACTGTGCTTTGGGACACATTTGTTCTTTGAGGTACTCCAAATATAGATCTATTTGTCATAAGATTCAACACCAAGTGACAGTATTTTTGTTCAAGAGCAGAAGCAGATACTCACTCTTTAACAAATATATTCCTCCTTTGTTGGTGTACAGATACAATGTATGCTTTCCTACCATTCCCATTAATGGTGAAGTTTGTGAGAATGATTAGACAGGACTCAGACAGTCTGATACTTCTCATACCTGAATGGCCAAGACAGCAATGATACACAGAGGTACTCCTTTCCAAAGGAAATTCTCTCTCTCTAGAACAGACATTGCCAAACTGCAGCTTGCGAGCCACATGAGGTTCGCAAAAGAAAAAGTGTGGCTCGTGGAAGAGCACAGCAGGGAAGCGTGGCATGGTTGGGGACAGCAGAGAAGCAGCGGCATGGTAAGAGACAGCATGGCTGGAGCCGGCAGGGAAGCAGCTGCATGGCTGGAGCCGGCAGGGAAGCCGCTGTATTGTCAAAGATGTGGGGAAAGTGCAGCGTGGTTGGGGATGGCATGGAAGCAGCTGCATGGTCAGAGACGTGGAGAAAGCGCGCCATGGTTGGGGATGGCCAGGAAGCTTGGCATGTTTGGAGGACGGGGGAGAAGTGTGGCATGTTTAGATTTTTCTCATAGGCCCTGATGCAGTTTATGCATTGTTAAAATAAAATTGTGTTTTACAGGTCCTAAACATGACATAGAATAATAGGAAACAAAAACATGAAGGAGAAAAATTTAGAACTGAATGTAGATAACTTTCAATTTTTGGCACAACATACTGCTGTGAAGCATTGTATTCTACAATGAAATCTGTTAAATTGAGACATTGTGCAATGCTTAGAGATTGGCACCTGAGAGAGCTTTTACGTACTTCATTAACAAGTTACTGCTCCAATTTTAAAAAACTCGCCACTAGCCTGCAGTGTTCTACATCCAGCAACAGTTAAGTTTTTACTGTATAGGCCTAGTTTTCACAGTAACCTTAAGTAATTATTAGACTCTGACATTAGTAGGATCAATATTTGCCCTGTTTTGACAATAAAATTAAAGTGTGCAATGAATTTTAAGCTTAGTAATTCTGGAGTAGGTAAAAGTATGTGGTTATAAGCCTCAGTGTGGCTCTCAAAGGTTTAATAATCAACATGCGGCTGTTGCATTCCATAAGTTTGGCCACCGCTGCTCTAGACCTTCTGTCATCTTCACCAGGAAAATTGTACCATTCTGTCCCACTTCCATTGCATCAGACAGTGTTTGGGCACTCAGGTATGATGTAATTGGAGAAGTCTTTCTCCATTGATGTGCTAGATGACAGTCAACTAGGAAATGTTCTCTGTTATGGAAAAGTTTTTCTTTAAGGCTATCTAATAAGGGTATTGATTCCGTGTCAGCTCCTATTCAGTCCGTATTAGAGTATTTGCTGCTGCTAAAGAATAAGGATTTATCTATTATATTACTCATGGAACATTTAAACACAATTGTGCCTTTTCATATTCAAATAGATGTTAAATCTTAACTCTTGCATGACATTGTTTAACCTAGAGATTTCTCAATGTCTTATGGAATCTTTATTGTCCTGTAAGAGAACCTATTCACTTATTTTCCTCTCTTTTAACCTTCCCACCTTCTTATCTTTTGTTCCACGCTGTTTGAATCTAAACAACTTGCTTGGTTTGCTGAAAAAATCTGAACTGACCTTGTGACTTACCCTTCTCTGAATTTATATATCTTCCTCCATACTGTAGTTTCCATTTCATGCCTCTGATGAAGTGAGGTTTTACCTATGAAAGCTCATGTGATAAATAAATTTGTTAGTCTCCAAAAGTGCCACAGGACTCCTTGTTTGTTTTGCTGAATTAGGCTAATATGGCTGCCCTTTTGGAACTTGTTCCCTTGTGGAATTTGAATTTAGTGGTATCGAGGCATATGTCTCTATTCTTTATATATTTATCTTGTTTTCTATTTCATCTGTCAGTTAAAGCTGCAGTTTTTATGCAAAAACATCAGCTAAGAAGAGACTCCATCTCCACCCAGTCCTTCCTTCCCTCTGTGTGTGCGCGTGCGCGTGTGTGTGTCTGTGTGTGAGAGAGAGAAAGATCAAACTTCTGTGGAAGACTTGTCTGACCCTGACCTGCTACTATATATTGTATAGAAAATTCTAGGCTCACTTCAGAATAACAGAAGTGCTCATGGGGTATTATTCTGACTTGTCTTTAAAAACATAAAACTGTACTTAAAAATTGCTGTGACTGGAGATAGTTTCTAATTCTGTGAAATGTGATCTTTTAATCTAGGGAACTTTAGATTCTGAAGTTCTCCAGCATGAACAGCCACATGAAGTCAGTGTTGTTTTTTACATTCAAAACTTTTAATCAAAGGGGAGGTTGTCTCTATAAGGCTTGCTTTATCTGCTGTCAGAAGGCAGTAATTGCATAGCCTCAGGCAAGCTGCTTTGCTGTCTTATGGTTTTCACATAAAAATTACTGCATCAGATCAGACCAGTGGTACACCCTGCTTCAGAGAAAGGTGTAAGAACCACCACAGACAAGTGGGCAGTTCTGGAAGTATCACACAGTCCACATGGCATGATTCTTCCCTAATTCCTGTCATTGGGAATCAGTGAAGCAAAATTAGTTAGAAACTAGATCTAATTAGTGGACAAAATAGTGAAGGATGGCCTAACCCATCCAGCTATGCCTTTCGGGTCCTTAAAGAAACGAAAAGACATAGGTAGACAGATGCAGACACTGGTTGACTGAATGATGAGAGAAGGGGAAGGAGTGAGTATCAGCCAGGGCTGCCACGCCTACAGTTTCCCACCAGGGGATCCTGGACCTTCATTGTTATAATTCTGAGAGATGTTTAGACCAGACCAAACAAACAGAGATGGACCCAGGTGACACCACCAACACTACCAGCTCTGGCTAAATCTCAAATACCACTTGGGATGCGAGACTTCCTTCCTGCCATGTCTCCTTTTCCTTCTCTACCTTGTTTCTTTTCCTTCCTATCCTTGTCTGACTAATAAAGAGTTTGACTTAGCCAGCTACACTGCTGTTAGCTGGTGACCAAAAAGGCAAATAAACTGCCTGATGCTGGTACAAGTTTGACAGGTCTTAAAATGGTTGATAAGACTGTGTGCTGGATCTGTGTTTTTCCAGCAGTGAAACTGTATGTGAGAGTGAACACTAGAGATATAATTACTGTTTCTTTCTTTCCCTTTTCAAATGTTTGACTTGTTTTGGCTTCTAGAAAATGGGATTGGACTTTAACAATAACAGTGACAACACCTACAGCCTCTCCCAGCTAAAATCTTCTCTTTTGGTATGATCTTTAATCCCATTTGGCAGACTGTCAAACAAGAGGGGCTTCTGTCTAAAAATGCTCCTTAGCTAAAATGCATGGGGTCATGGTATGTCATTAAAATGAAAACTTTGGCTACTACCCTAAATTTCAGATGCTTTATTTGTGTTTACTCTTTTCCCTGGTTCTTTAATAAAGCACTAAAAGGATTTTTAATTTTGTAAAATAAGTAACGAGTCCTGTAGCACTTAAAGACTAACAAATTTGTTTATTGCATGAGCTTTCATGGGAGAAAATCCCACTTCATCAGACACTTTGAAGACACTTCAAAGCATCTGAAGAAGTGGGATTTTCTCCCAGGAAGGCTCAGGCAATAAATAAATTTGTTAGTCTTTAAGAGCCACAGGACCACTGAACTAGACTAACAAAGCTGCCTCTTTGGAACTTTTAATTTTGTGTTTGCCATCTGACACACAGGCTAAAGTCTCTGTATACCAAACTTTGAACCTTTTTTAACACTGTTTCAGGCTAGACAATTTGTCATGTTAACATCTTTGACTCTTTAGGCCCATTTATTCCAGCTAAATTATTCATAGATTTCAAGATACCATTATGATCATCTACCCTGACTTCTGTGTAACTTCAACCAAAGACATTCCCCAAAATAATTCCTAGTGTAGATCTTTTAGGAAAAAATAGCAAAGTTTGCATTTTAAAAGTCAGTAATACAGAATCCATCCTGACCCTGGATAAATTGTTCCAGTACTTAATTATGCTCCCTATTAAAAATAGAATAGAATCATAGGCTGTGTTCACACAGCACTTTTGTTTCAAAACAACCTCGTTGTTTCGAAACAAAAAAAACCATGTTCACACGACGCACCATTGTTTCGAAACAACGGGAACCTGTTGTTTCGAAACAAGGGTGTTGTTTCGAAACAAGTTAAACCCCATTTGGGGTCGAAACAACCTTGTTTCGAAACACTTGTTTCGAAACAACCTTGTTTCGAAACACTTGTTTCGAAACAACGCGTGTGAACATGTTGTTTCGGAAC
>ML681997.1:31369033-31408189 GCA_007922195.1 Podocnemis expansa
CAGCGCTGCAGCCCACCGGTGCCTGCAGCCCCGGAGGAAGCGAAATAACAGGTTCACAGTGTGAACCAGCTATTTCGTTTCCCGCTTTTTTCTTATTTCGAAATGACTTTTTTTTGCTAATTTGAAGTAAGTCATTTCGAAATAAGGTGTTATTTCGAAACAAGTTGTTTCGAAATAACCATGTCTGTGTGAACACAGCCATGGAGCCCACAGGCAGATCAGAGAATTGTGCATAACCCACTGAGGATATGAGTGTGTGACAGTCCCATGTGGAGTGCTTAACAGCCTTATATTTTTTCAGTCCCAGTGTGTGTGGCTAAGATAGCGGCCATCACACACTCATTTATGCAAACAGCAGGCTCTATTTCTGTGCTACTGTGTTTAAATACAAATAATTTATTTAACATAAAAATAGGCACACTGGGTCAGACCATTGGTCCATTTAGCCCAGTGTCCTGTTTTCTAACAGTGGCCAATGCCTGACACTTCAAAAGGAATGAAAGGAACCAGAAATTAGTGTATGAACCATCCCCTGTTGTCCCATTCCAGTTTCTGGCCATCAGAGGTTTAAGGATGCCTAGAGCATAGGGTTGCATCCCTGATCATCTTAGCTGATACTCAATGAGGGACCTAACCTCCCTGAAAGTCTCTAATTCACTTTTGAACCCAGTTCTACTTTTGGCTTTCACAAAACCCCTTGGCAACAAGTTCCACAGGTGGACTGTGCAATATGTGAAGTACTTCCTTTTGTTTGGTGTCAGGGTGCTACCTGTTAATGTCGTCAGGTGACCTGCTGTTTCCTGTGTTATGTGAAAAAGTAAATAACGTTTCCCTATTCATTTTTGTTATGTCATGCATGAATTGATAGATGTCTATTTGTTACTACAAGCCTCCATGTCTAACAGAGAAAAACAGGCCTGTATTACTGACATAAATCATAGGATACAGTAATAAAGTGAGTAGCAGATGCGACATTTGTGTGGAAGAGAGGTGACACTGGGACTAAAATGAGGCTAGCTGTAAAGGCATGCAGAACCCCTGGGGTACTGCCTGGGAGCTGGGACACCACTGAGCCCTCTGTCTGACCACGTTGAGTTCCCTCTCACTCTGTGATACTCTGACAAGCCTCAAAACTCTGGCAGATATTGCAGTTACACAGCCCTCTACAGGCAGGAACCACACCCAGCTCAGTTCGACCAATTTACAGCCACTCATAGTCCTACTAGTCTATACTTGGGCTGCTTTTTGGCAGCAGTTGATGGTCATTTATACAAGGCATGTAAAATGCCTTGCGTAAATGATAGCAATTTCCTAAGCCACCGGTACACAATGGCTATGTCCACACATAGCCAGTTATTTTGAAATAAGTTATTCCGAAATAACTTATTTCAAAATAAAATCCTTATTTCAAAATGAAATAAAAAATTTTTAATTCGAAATAAGGGAACCCTTGAAAGTGAAATAGCATGCCACGCATATGGACATGTTATTTCGCTTCAGGAGAGGGGCAGCATGGGAGGTGTGGTAACATGCCCCCCTGGCAGGGCCATGTTGCCAACCAATCCCCTGCCTGGTTCTCCCCTGGAGACCCAGGCAGGGGAACACTGCCCCCAGGGCAGGAATCTCCCTGACTTGACTCCCTCGCTTCTTTTGCTGCAGCAAGGGAGGGACTGTGGGGCACCCACAGCCCTGGAGCTGGGCGGCTGCCGCCGGGGCAGAGACTGTGGGTGCCAGCTCTGCCCCCCGCCTGGGCTGGGCGCATGCCTCACCGGGCTGGCATGTGCCCAGCCTGGGCAGGGGGTAGAGCTGGAGCCTGCAGTCCCTGCTAGCCTGGGTGGCATGCACCCAGCTGCGGCGGGGGAGCGAGTGGGAGTGCCAGCAAAGCAGGCTGGGCACCCAGCTCCCGCAGCCCCTGGCCGCCTGGAAGCAGCCAGGGGCTGGGGGAGCAGGGCACCCCCACCGTCCTGCTACCACGTGGAGCAGCCAGCCAAGCTGGCTGGGATGCCCACTGTCCCCCCTGCACCGGGCAAGGGGGAGCAGCCGCTTTGCCACTGCTTCCCCTTGCCGGGGGCGGGGGGGGGAGCGGCGGGTGCCAGAGCCATCTTCGCCCACTGCTTCCCCTTGCTTGGGGGGGAGCAAAGTGGGCTGGGGCACCTGCCCCCGGCAAGGGCGAGTGGCAGGCGAAGCTGGCTCAGGTGCCTGCCGCCCCACTGCACCTACCCTCAGCACCCTGGCCAGGGTGCTGAGGGGGTGTGGGACTTCCTCCCAATGTGCATGGCACCCTGGGAGGAGGATCCATCATTATCGTGATATGTGTTTCATATCGGTATAACACAGCCAGACGGGGTTATTTCAAAACGACAGTTTTGAAATAACCCTCATTTTGATACAAAACTAGGTTTTATTGTATCAAAATGATTTTCCTTGTTTCAAAATAGGGGAGCTCCTTATTTTGAAATGAGGAAATGTCGTCTGGACTGGTCAAGTTTTATTTTGAAACAATGGCTGTTGTTTTGAAATAAAACTCTTGTGTGGACACAGCCACTGGGGAAAGCTGACTGCAAATCCCTTGCAGTCGGCTTTCCCGTATGTGTGCTGGCCCCCAGGACTTCCAGAGCCAACTTCTGGGTGTGCAGCAGCGAGTTCAGACTCACTGCTAAGCGCTCTGGGAACGTTGGGCTGACTGCTGCAATTTTGCCACTGTCAGTGAAGACATACCCATAGACCAACAACAAACTCTAGCTGGCTCCTCAGTCCAGGAACACAGGACTATATTGTCTAATCCTGATCAGAAAGCCTGACCAGTGGAGATTATTATCTGGGCCATCCTTTCCCCAAAGTGGCAGGAACATACACTGGCTTTTGTTACTGAACAGTTTGGTTAAACACTTCATTCAAAAACACACTGGGTGAGATAAACCATTAAACAAGTATAACTACAGAAAAATAGATTTTAAGTGCTTATAAGCAGTAAGTATAAAGAGTTTAAAAGAGTTACCAAAAGAAACAAACCTAACATTGCAGTTTAAGTCCTACACACTAACAAGATTTTGAATTAGCAATGTCTCACCCTTGTTAGCTGGTACAAGCAATTTCTTAAATGCTGCCTGGGCAACTTTCCCTGCCTTGGACTCCCCTCACCCTTTCCAAAGTCCTTTGGCTTCTAAAACAGTAGTTTTCAAACTTTTTTCCTCAGGACCCAGTTGAAAAAAAATTTTGCCCACAACCCACCAACTACATCTTTGAGCACTGCATTCCAGTCTTTTGAGGGTGGCAGCGTGGGCACTGTGACCCAGTGCCTGAGAGTTTGTGACCCAGGACTGGGTCCCTATCCTAAGCTTGAAAACAACAGCTCTAGAATACTCTTCAGGTGTTCAGTTTTAAGGGACTGGAGCCAAGTGATGATGTCACACTCCCCTTTTTTATAGTCCATTCCAGATTGCTAGAACACTCAGGTTTGTGACTCGTGGAGTCATTCTCATTGGTCAGTCCAGTCCTCTTGCAAATTTACTTCCTACAGCAAAACCTTCACTGTAAACAATTCCTGGCAATGAAATCTATTCCTGAATGACTGACAGATCTGTCTGGCCACCTGTGGTTGTGCTCAAAAGCCTGTTTGTGGGAGTGTTTCACCTTGCAATGTGTTCTAGTAGTCTGTTCAACAATGTTTTATAATTTCATATACAATCCAAAAAGATATTAAAGTTCAGTAGATCTAGACGATTAAAAAAAATTACCACACCAGGTGTATCTTGTATGGAGCATATAATTACATGACATGGATGAATAAGGATTTTTGTTGTGGTATGTTTTCAGACACAAGGTGGCACAGTAGTCTCTCAAAATGAGGGACAGTTAGACGTTTGAAGACAGAGAACTCGTAGAATGAGAGGAAAAATAAATGCAGGGAAGTGTTAAGTCGTAGGACGAGGTCAGACTATTTCAGCAAATCAAAGTAGTTATTTAGATTCAAACAGTGGGGAACAACATATTAGAAGGAGAGGAGGTAGAGAGAGGACAACCTACCTCCCCTCCTTCTACCTTTACCTCTCCTCTTTCTTATATGTTGTTCACACTGTCTGAATCTAAACAACTGCTTTGATTTGCTGAAGTAGTCTTACTTGATCTTATGATTTTCTCCCACAAAAGCTCATGTGATAAATAAATCTGTTAGTTTTTCAAAGTGCCCCAGGGTTCTTTGTTTTGCTGAATTAGACTATCGTGGCTACTCCTTTGGAACCTGAGAAGTTTGAAGACATTTCACTTATGGTAAGTTCCAAAGAGGCAGTTGTGTTAGTCTAGTAAAGCAAAAAAAGCAAGGAGTCTTGTGGCACTTAAAGACTAACAGATTTATTTATCACATGAGCTTTCATGGGAGAATATCCCACTTTGTCAGACGCTTAGAAGAGGGAGAACTTACAGAACTGGATGAAAATAAATGCAGGAGAGTGTAAGACATGGGATCACGTCATGCTGCAACAGCAAATCAGAGCATTTGCAAGGATTCAAACTCCAGGAAACAGCATGAGGAGGGAGAGTGAAGTCAAATTAACTGAAATAATGTGAAAAGAATCCATAGTCACAATTCAGCCCTGCTTTCACCAGAGGCGTCGCTGGGGGGGCAAGGGACCCGGGGCATGGGCCCAGCCCCCACCCCCAGTGGGCAGGCCCCCCCCCGGCCAGGGATAGGGCTGGGGGGGCCAAGCCACTGCGAGCGGCGAGGCAGTAGAACGGCGCGGCTGAGGCCGGGCCCGCACCTGGGGGTGGCCAGGCCCCCAATCCCCGGCTGGGGACAGGACCACCGCTGCCACGGGCAGCTGGCCGGGCCCTGGATCTCCGGCCAGGGACGGGGCCACTGCTGCCATGGGCGGCCAGCTGGGCCCTGGATCCCCCGCTGGGGATCCGGGGCCTGGCCACCAGCAGCCATGGCGGCCCTGTCCCCAGCCGGGGATCGGGGGCCTGGCCGCCTGTGGCCACAGGCACGGCCACGGACCCAGCCTCCAGTGGCTGCTTCTGGCCACGCCACGCTGCGGCCTAGCCGCTCGCGGCAGCGTGGCCTCCAGCTGGCCATATCCCTGGCCAGGGGCAGGGCCTGCCGGGTGGCCAACCGGGCCCTTGATCCCCGGCGGGGGATGGGGCCACCGCGGCCGGCTGGGGATCGAGCCCTGGATCCCTGGCCCGATTGGGCTGGAGATCCGGGGCACTGGCGTTGGGACCCAGGGCACGTGCCCCGAGGTGCCCAATGCCAGCGACGCCCCTGGCTTTCACAAAATTTAATTTGCATATGAGTTTGATTTGACAGCCAAAATCAAACTAATATGCAAATTAAATTGTGTGAGAGCAGGGCTGAATTGTGACTATGGATTCTTTTCACATTATAACAGGTAATTTGACTTCACCTTCTCTCTGTATGCTGTTTCCTGGAGTTTGAATCCATACAAATGCTCTGATTTGCTGTTGCAGTATGACCTGATCCCATGTCTTACACTCCCCTGCATTTATTTTCATCCAGTTCTGTAAGCTCCCCCTCTTCAAAGCGTCTGATGAAGTGGGATATTCTCCCATGAAAGCTCATGCGATAAATAAATCTGTTAGAGTTTAAGTGCCACAGGACTCCTTGCTTTTTTTTTTTTTTCACTTATGGCAGTAGCTCAGCCAGAAACCCATGAGCCAAACGCAAAATCACAGACCCTGCCACCATTTCACAGCCCTGAAGCAGCTGAATATGAGGCGGAAGAGAAACTCATGTGGTACTGCCCTCCACTAACTAAATATTTCACCTGAATGTGTGTTGAACTGCACAGGAGCTAATAGGACTGGAATTCGTATTGTACAGCAGAAAGGGATCCTCAGAGAAAAAGGCCATCCTCAAAAGCTATTTTTTTCTTTGCAGTTTAATCCTCACTTTGAATTTCCCAGGTTTTAGCTGTTTGGACTTTTTAACAACCTTCTCTTACAGTTCTCGACTTTAATTTGCTTATACAGTCAGAGGGATAGCTCCTGTTAGCCAAGGATATTTTGGTTTGATCCTAAGTAGAACTGAGGTCTTAACTGTAGAAAGTGAGAATTGGGAGGGCAGCATGATCCAATGAATGGAGCATAACTTGTATTCACTTCGCTGTGGCACCTGGAAAATTGCATCTGATGAAGTGGGTTGGAGCCCACAAAAGCTTATGCCTGAAGAAATTTGTTAGTCTTTAAGGTGCCATAGGACTCTTGTCATTTTTCACCTGGGAAATGAAGATTGTGGTACTTACCCAACTTTTGAGATTCTCTGAGAGCAGTACATAAATGTATATTAATCAGTGATTACTATGACCATGAATCCTCCCTTTCTACGTACAACAAATGAAGTTAAAGCTTTGGATGGATTTGCATGGATCTTTGCTAACCCTCTGGAAGGGCTCTTTTGCCTACAGCAATCTGCCTGTAAGAACAGCAGGAGACCGTTTGCTTGGAGCTGCGGCTTGGCTCTCTCTTTAACTGGCCGTGTGGAAGGGCCTGTGTTAAGGAACAGTTTCTGCGAAAGCCAGGATGGAAACCCCAACAACAGCAGCCGTTGTGGATGTGTTGGGGCTGGTGGTAGGAGGGCTGGGTCTTCTGTTTTTCATCCTGTGCACTGGAACAGACTGCTGGAGGGTAAGAACCAGCTCCATATTGTTTCAAATAATTGGTTTTAAAATAAGAGGAGGATTTGGTCATAGTTAGAAATGACAAAAGTTGTTTCTACCCCCTCAGGAAGGTGGGTTGTGGAGGTGGATGGCTGTGCAGGTAACAGCAGTCCCAGTCATTGAAACCTGGCAACGGACAGACCTTATGGTGCTGCTGGGGCCCAGTGTTTGGCCTGGGGAATGGTACTTTGACCACAGCTACTGTGGTGCTGGGATGTCAGGAAGGGAGCGGTCTCCCTGGATAGGCACTGAGCATGGCAGTACTTTGGAGCTTGCAAGCAGCTGTTATGTAGCTTAGCTGCAAGGCAGCACCATCCTCACTCCAAAGGTGGGTGGGGGGCCTTGGGTTAGGGTTAGTTGCTACCTGCTTTAGGAAACACTTATTTCTTAATGGTTGGTTGACTTAAGCTTGAAAAGGAGATTTGATGTTTTTTTTTAAAGAGCGGCCCTAGCTCAACCAGCAGTTCTGGGCAGGATGCAGGAAGCTCTACTGTGGGTCTCCAGCCCATGCTAGGCAGAAGATTAGACAAGATAATCACAATGGCCCCTTCCTGGCTAAAGCCAGATTTTAGAAGTTTTCTGTGAAAAAAAAACAAAACAGGGACATGTCTCTTAAAACCCCATTTTCTTTGTATCAGCTCCACTTCCAGCTTTAAAAATCAATGGTACTAGAGCTAAAATCACTTCAGTGTCCTGAATTTGATTCTTATTGACCTTGGGTGAGTGAGAAACAATTAGCTTACACTCTGGCTTGGGTAGCTCTAACAATTGGGCTAGAGCAGTTGTTCTCAACTACTGTGTTGGGACACATTACTGCGTTGCCACAGGGTGGTCAGTGTGGTGCAGAGAGCCAGGGCAATGGCTGGATTTGGCCTGGGGGAAGTGGGCTGGTGTGTCCTGTAGTGTTGTGTTATGCCACTAAAGGTATCACAACCTGCAAAAGATTGAGAACCACTGGGCTATAAGGTCATTCTCATATGTGTTATCTCTTGCAGAGAGTCTTTTGGACCAGAGAGTGCAAGCAGACACATGAGAATGATGCTGTAGTCTGGTGGTGGGAGATGGGAGAGTCAGGATCTGGTATTTATTTATTTATCCAGAGTGGTGCAGCTTCAGTAGGAGAGACTGTCTGAGGGAGTCACTCATCAGAATAGCTCAGAGATCAGTGGTTTGAGTGCTCAGCTGAGAGGCAGAACAGCAAATCTCATCTTCCACTCAGATAGAGGGGGACACTTGTGGGGGTCTTCAGCAGACCCTGGGAATATGCTAATCCAGTGGTTTCCAACCAGTGTGCTGGGGCACACTGGTGTGCCGTGGCAACACCCAAAGTGTGCCACGAGCATCCATGAGAGCTGGAGTTAAAGTTCTCTCCCTGCTCAGCCCAGCCACATGGGCTGTACAGGGCTGGGGAAAGGCAGGGGTTAAAGTAATGGGAAGGCACTGGAATGCAGTTCCAGGGCCCCCTATTTTAGGCAGGCAGCATTCCTGACTGCCTAAAAATAAGAAGGCACAGGAACACAGTGTTTCAGGGATCCCTCTAAAAATAGCAGGAGCAGCCTGAATGCAGAGTTCTGGTGGCTCCACCTTAACCCAGCCAGCAGAGAGCTGGGGGAAGCCAGGAGTGTGTGAACCTACCCTGCAGTGCTGAGCAGCTTGTGTCAGCAGCCTGCAAATAGCCAAGTAAGGGCTCTGGTGGGGAGGGCTGCTGGGGGTTGTGTGGGGCGTGTGTGTGTTTGTGTAGCTGGGGTTTGGGGGTGGTTGTCCAGTTGGGGGGGGGCATAGCTGGGAGGGTGGGTTGGCTGTGTGTGGGGGTGTAGCTGGGGGCTGGAGGCCTAGTTCTGCCCTTGCAGTGATGGGAGGGTCCATCACAGGTAGCAGGGGGCTGGGGAAGGGGAGGACGGGACCCATTGGGGTGGGAGGGAGCAGCAGTGGGGTGAGGATTTGCAGGGAGCCACTGTGGAGAAGGGGGAAGTGGGTGCTGTGCCAGACTCCTCTGCCCTACATTCCCACTCCCCAGGTTCCCCCTGCCCTCCTCACAAACCCAATCTTGTTCTCTCTTCCTCTCTCCTCTCTTGCCACCCTTGTGCTGTTCCCCACATGGCTGCCCTTGTCCTCTTTTGCCACCCCTGCTCTGCCCTGCACTCCAGACTCACTCCTGCCACTGCATACAACTCCTGACTTCCCCTGTTTTGGCACCCCTGCTCTACTACCCCACATAGGAGCATTTCTGAAACACTGTGCCATGGTTCATGAATATTCATAAGTAACACATTAATTTGAATATTCTTGAGTTTTTTAATGGTGGTGTGCCTCAAAAAATTTGAAGATATCAAGGTGTGCTACAGCAGAGAAAATGTTGGGAACCACTGTGCTAACCACCACGCTAACCATTCTGAGGAATGGCCTCTCCGCCCACCCCTAATCTTGGAGGTGCCCTGAGTACGCGTGCTGGATTGGCCCTGCATGCAGCTCCATAGTGATTCTCCAGCTCTGCTGGTTGCTGAATAGCTTGGGGGTTTGATGTGAGGTAATTGCCCTCCACACATAGGGAGGTAGCACAGAGCATACTCAGAGGTGCCAAAGGAACTATTAGTGTCACAACTTAGGCACCAAGGAAATTTCAGCACCCACAGAGTTCAATGTGAGTTTTGTCCACCGCAGGGGAGCCAGAACTGGGACTTAGCTGCCTAGGAAGATTGTGGAATCTCCATCACTGAAAGCATTGCAAAGTAGATTAGAAAAGCACCTGTCAAGGATGGTTTAAGAGGGTACTTGGTCCTGCCATGAGTGCAGGGGCTGGACTTGATGGCCTGTCATGATCCCTTCCAGATTTTATGTTTCTACTTCCTTTTGCCCCAGTGACTTGCCCAAGGTCCCACAAGGTGTCTGTGGTAGAGCTGGTTGCTGGACACAGAGTTCCTGAGTCCCATGGCAGTTCCTTCACCACCAGATCAGCCCTTCTTCTATGGTTTAATACTGCCATTGCCAGAGCTGTATCTTCAGTTTACTGCACCCCTTACAATAGCTGATGCCTAGGGCAAGTGGCACAGAGCATGCCCTTTAATGGAGTGGCTCAATGGAGCCGCTCCAGCGCACCTGGAGCAAAGCTTCACTTGCCCTGCCATAGTATGGCTCTGGCCATTGCTTAATATTTTTATCAATGATAAAGGAACAGAAGGTGAAGAGTAAGGCAGCAACATTATTCCCTAAGTTCAGCAAGACTACAGAGGACTGTGATATGCCTCAGAGGGACCAAAAGATGGGCAGTGTGAAGGCAGCTAA
Organism: Podocnemis expansa; assembly: GCA_007922195.1. Lineage (NCBI taxonomy): Eukaryota > Metazoa > Chordata > Testudines > Podocnemididae > Podocnemis > Podocnemis expansa. Next base: position 31,378,987 of record ML681997.1, read on the forward strand.
AATTCGTTGCTCACAAATGCTTGGTAGTGCACATTGAGAGGAAGCATTTCAAGTGCTGTTGCTTTGGTTGTAAATTCCATGCAACTGCTCAGGTAAAGGACCCAGTTGCCAGTGTGGACAGCTCTGTAAAAACTACTGTTCCAAGTATAGTAGTAGACAAAACAGCAAACAACATGTTAGTAGTAAGGAGCAGAATAGAAAGCAATACTGAAAATATTATGTTGTTATAGCCACCAGTGGTTCTCAGTCATCTGGATTACTGTGCACATTTCTGGTTCCCTGTGTGCAAGGGTTTATAACAGAGCATGAGGTTCAGAAATGAGTGATGCTTAGAGGTCTGGAGAAACTTCCATAGGAGGAGAGATTAACAAGAGTGAGACTGGGGAGACCTAATAAAGGGATAACAGAGTAATAAAAAGTACAGTGGGAGCAAATCTGTTGCTCCAATTTACCCTTTCACAATGCAAAACCAAGGGGACATCCAATGAAATTGAAAGGTAGCAAATTTTGAGCTGATAAAAGGAAATATTTTTCACAGTAGGCATAATTAATGGGTGGAACTCATTACCACTAGACATCACTGAGGCTAAGAGGCTACGTCTGCATTAGCAAATTAGTTCAAATTAAGGAGCCTTAACTCGAACTAATTTTAGTTCTGTCTACACTAGGCAAAACTTAATTTGAACTAGTTAGTTTGGCTGGTTAGTTCAGACTAACTGCTTAATTCAAACTTAGAGCCCTGCAAATAGTGTAGTAGCTAGCACCACGGCGTAATATGCAGATGGTCAGGGGTTTAAGCCCCAGGAGGCTGGATTCAATGATCTCATGAGGTCCCTTCCACCCCTATGACGCTCTTCTAGTTTGAAATTTAGTTTGAATTAGCATGATGTAGTCAAACTAGTTCAAACTAAATAAATTCAAACTAGCGGTTAGTTCAAGCTAAGTGTGTTTTTTTAGTTCAAACTAAAAAGTTAGTTCAAACTAAAAAAGGATGTCTAGTTTGAACTAAAAGTTAGTTTGAACTAAAAAAATGTGATTATTTCGAACTAACTTCAAACTACTTAGCTGGGACTAAGCAAGTCCAAGCTAAGATTCTTCTTCGAGTGCTGCTCGGATGCGTTCAGTAATAGGTGTCTCTGTGCCAGAGCGCCAGATTGGTTGGAAAAACTTTGTTCTAGCCTGTCAGAAGAGGGGAGGCGGCCACCGCCCCTTGTGCCACCCGTGGCTATATATACTGCCGCCTCCCTGCCCCCTCCTCAGTTTCATTTCTTCCGCCTTGCACGTCGGATCTGGAACGTCTGCTCCTTGCTATCGCAAGCAGCCTGTCTGTTGAGAATCAGCTTTTCGCCTGACTGGGAGAATCTCTTTGTGGATTTAATTTCACTACAAAAGCCTTCTGCCGCTGGCCCGAAACAGCTTACAGTCATGCCAGGGTTCAAACCCTGTGTCAAATGCGGCAAGGCCTTCCCCAGGGATGATCCCCACGAGAAGAGCCTCAGGTGCCTGGGCAAAGACCACACGGTCTCGGCGTGTTCCATTTGTCTCTCCTTTAAACCCCGGACCATTAAGGAGAGGGAACAGAGACGCTGCACCCTAGGCTCGGAGGAGGCTCAGCACCTTTCACCCAAGGCTTTGGGTTCGAGCCTGGCACCGAGACCCAGCTCGCTGCTAGCGCCTTCATGGCACTGTGTCACCGGTGACCACTGCCGCCACTGCACCATCTCAGTGCTGACTCCGGCACTGCGGCGCCAACCTGGCACCTCAACACTGATCGAGGTCACCCTCTGCCAGCCTGGCACCATTGGCACCAGGCTCACCTCGGCACAGACTGAGGTCACTCTCAGTCAGCCTACCACCATCGGCACTGGGCTCTCCTTGGCACCGATTGAGGTCACCCTCAGTTAGCCCGGCACCATTGGCACCGGGCTTGCCTTGGCGCTGCACCATATCACCTTCGGTACTAACAGGCTGGTACAGTCCAGCCTCACCGGTGCCAACCTCACCTCAGCACCAGTTGACCCCACCTTTGGCACCACAGAGCTTGGTGCCGAAGGAGTGGGAGCCTTCCCATCCGAGCAGTCCTCCCTTCCCTAGCGAGGACTTGCCTGTGATCCAGGCAGGGGCGATCCTCGTCCCAACCACACTGGAGACGGTGGAGGCAGCAAGAGCCCTGCTGCTCCTCCCAACTCCCCCTGCCCCACCTCTAATTGGGAGGGGTAAACTGGCCTCCTCATCGAAGGCCTGGGTTCAAAAGGGGCACTCCCCTTCTCCCCTCATAATGGGGCTGCCACCACTCCACTGCCAGCACAGTGCCAGGAAACCCGATCCCCTTTCCCTGGCTCTAGCCCGGAAGAGGGAACTTCTAGGGGCTTTAAACTGTCTTGGTGCCGAACATTGTCCCCTTTTTGTTTTTGGGCACAAGAACGGTGCCCTGAGGGAACTCCCTCCCCTCCCCGGCGAATCCCCGGTGCCACACTGTCCCTGGCACTGGAGACCTTTATGGGGAACCTAGGGGCGCACTTTGACTTGCTGCACTGAGCTACAGCCCATTTAGGCATGGAAGTGGAGCCCCTGAACCTTTCCTCTGATACCCTGTTCAGGCCAGTGTTCACCTCCACGGCGCCCTTAGCAATTCCACCCCCCCAGAGTGTATGGGAGCTTGCATGCTCTTGGTGGCAAAGCCCATGCTCTGTCCTTCCAGTTTCGGATATGATGAGCATGAAGTATCGGGTACCAGAATCGGACTACCTCTCACTCTCTGGCCACCCAGTCCCCCCTTGGGATGTGGTCCAGATGGCGATGGGGGCCGGAGATCCCCCTAGGGACCTCTTCCAGGGAGACCAGAGAGCTGGATTTGTTAGGCTGCAAGGTGTATTCTTCCTCGGCTTTTCAATTGCAAGTGGCAAACAACCAGGCTATGACCAGCAGGTACCTGCTGGATGTCTGGGAGTCACTCAGGAGATTTAGGAACATGCTCCCATCCAAGGCCAGGGACGACTATGATGCCTTCCTGGAGGAAGGTAACACAGTCTCACAGGACCTCCTCCTCTCAGCCTGTGATGTGGCGGACACCACTGCCCACACCATGGCCTCAGCAGTTACTCTCCGCGGGGTAGCTTGGCTGAGGGACGCTAGAGTTCCCCCTTGGACCTGCCCTTCGAAGGAAATGTCCTGCTTCCTCCTGAAACACTTTCGGTGGTAGGCACAGCCTGGGACCCTCAGGGAGAGGCAAAATATTTTGGCCTTTTGCCTCCCGGGCCCACCCCCACCGACTTAGCTCCCAACTCACTGGGTGGGACAGCCTTTCTCTTCCGCTGCACTTGCAGCGAAAAGGGGGTTTTTCACTCACCCCTCCCAAAGTGGGTGCAGGGGTCTTAGGGCGTCACTGCCCCCCCCATAAGGCGGACAGGTCTGTTAAGGACCTTCCAGGCCCCGCCTTGTCTTCCCTCCCCCACCAGTGGGGGGAAATAGATCAGGAATAAGGAGTTGGGGATCTCCTTCTCCCACCAGAGGTGCTGGGTAGTTGGGTTGAGGGCAAGGGCCCAGCTGACCCAGAGCCCAGCAGCCCCTTCTCACCCCTCTGACCTGGTCCCTGCAGCATCGGGGATTGACAGTACAAGACGCCCATCTATTGTGCATGTACTCATCACCGTATCTACCACCCTCACCTCGTATGCAACGACTTCCCTGAGGACAGAAACTGCCCCTCTCCCATTGCAACAGACTCCCTTCCCAAATACTCCCCATGGCGTTCCCTACCCTAACCCCTCATCAAGGGATGGAGATGTGTCTCATTGTAGCCTAGCTTCGGTGGGGATCCAAGACGTGCACATCCGAAGACGTCCCATAACAGAACTGTTCCTGTGGCCATGACGCGCATCCCAGGTAGGGCCCCACATATTCGGGTCAGGGAAAGGGGGGAGGACACCCCTGGTCACACCGCTGTCTTCTGCGCTATGACCCCAAACCCTTTCGACAGGAATTCTTCTGAGCAATGAAAGGGACACATCTGTATAGAGTACAGCTGCCCGGGAAGCCATTTATCGGGAAGGTGCATATAGAGTGGGTTTTACCTCGGCATGGGCCCTAGCTACGGCCCATTCCCCTCTCTCCCACTCTTGCACGGTTCCTCGTCTCTACCCCCTGGTGATCTAGTGGGAACCAGGGGCCTACCTCAGGAACCTTCACCTTGGCCTACCACCTTCAAGGTAGCCAACGATTTCCTGACCTCACCAAAGCATGGCTGGGGACACCAAAAAATCCCGGAGGGGAACACCTTGTTGTGCTCCATATGTTGGGAAACTGCGGAGGGCCTATCCCTTTGAGTGTGCCTCAGTATCCACTATCTTCGGGACAGCTGTCTACGTCAGACAGAAGGTCCTCATTCCAGGGCACCTGCGTAACCCTCACCCTACGACCTTGTCCCCTGGGAGGATACGACTCCTCCCCCTGTTCGCACTACCTCCCCGCGGGACCATCCCACCACATCGCACGTAGCCCCTTAGGGCTACCACATCTTTCCCCATGCATGATGGGGGTGCCTGGCAGATCTGTGGTCCCCTCTTGCCTTTCAAGGACCCACTGATACCACTGCCGTTTCCATGGTGTGATATGCAGAGAACCCATTGCTATACAACTCATGGTGGTTTGGGGTGGTATTCCCCCCTCTCTCGCCTCTAGTTCCCCTCAGGGAGGGGATTTCGTTGGGTTTTCTGATACCAAGGTGCCCTTCAGAAGTGGCAGCGCTCTGTTAAGGTTCCATTCCCAAGCTTAGAAAGGACCTTCCTTGACAGCAAAGTTCTTCGATTTCCACGTATTGAAGAACGTCCTCCTTGGCAGCCTTGGCTGGCAAGTGGTATCGTTATCCCTCCGGCAAGCACCATAGGTACTGAGTCCACAGTTTCCCAGCTCTCCAACTCCCTCAGTCACCTAAGGGCTGACTGAACAGCAATGAGAGCTTTCTTCCATTCCTCTCCTTTCCCTTCACACTCTAGTGAGAGCTTTGAGTGGTAAACCCTGAAAGTCTAGACTAGAGGGGCCCTTCCCTACATTCTAGCACCCTGCGGGCCCTAGTAGGCCAACCCGTCAGCTTTGCCTCAGGTCACATTGTGGTCAGTACCTTTCCAGAACCTCTCTCCTGCAAGAGGCCGGGCTTAGTGCCAACCTGACTGAAATCATGCACTTCTGTGCTGCTAGGTCATTAATTCACATGCCACAGGCCCGGTCCTGCTTGGCTCGACTCCATATGCCGTGGCCTGCATCTCGTGGTCTTCTCAGTCACCCTCAAGCCGTCTTGTGGGCTTGTCCCTTTATTCTTCTCTTTATCCAGATGACTGGTGTGGCCGCATCATCTTAAGGGACATTGCCCATTCCCTCTTTTTCCTCATGTGCACTTAGTAGTCGCCAAACCAGTCTATGACTACATGGCTCCTGGAAGCCTTTGGTGCCCTATGCCTTTCCCTTCTTGTTCTCGCCCAAGACATGCCCATTCGGCTAGTCCCATTTGCTAGCCTTTAACGTTTCTCTTGCGCGCCCACGTGGGACGACCTAGGCCAGACTTGTGGTTGACCAGATACATTCTGATTTCCCTCCCAAGCAGGGCACGTGCGCAATCCGCCTCTCAGATTGCACCTCTTCCCCAATCCAGGTGATCTGGCCTGCCCTATATATATACCATCTGCCTCGGTAGGTTCGGGCCTGCCCGTCCTGGCAGACCCTCAGCTCTTGCCCTTCCGGGCTTGTTTAGACCTGCTCACCATTTTCTTTGGAGAGTGCCTTACTGGGGGGTATCTGCCTCACAGGGCTTGTTGCTGTGCTGAAGGCGGAAGTACCAACTCCACCCACCATCCGTCAGCATGGCTAGCAGTCACCTATAACTGAATGCATCCAAGCAGCGCTTGAGGAAGAATGATGGGTTACCTACAGTACCCGTCCTTCTTCGAGATGGGCTGCTTGGATCCATTCATGTCACTTCGCTCCATCCCTGCTTCTGGAGTTGGCGACTCTGAGGAACTGAGGAGGGGGTGGGGAGGCGGCTGTATATATAGCCACGGGTGACACGAGGGGCAGTGGCCGCCTCCCCTCTTCTGACAGGGTAGGACAAAGTTTTTTCCGACCAATCCAGTGCTCCAGCACGGAGACACCTATTACTGAATGGATCCGAGCAGCACACCTCGAAGAAGGACAGTTACTGTAGGTAACCCACCATTTTAGATGTAGACATAGCCAGAGGGTCTTGTTGGGGACAAGGCATAGTGATGGCAGGATGTTAAAGGCAATTTGTCATGGTCCACACTTATCATAGTCAGAATTATGCCAGCTAACTTGGACTGTTCATGATGGGGCTCAAACATGGTAACATTTTCCATTGCAGACAAAGGGTGAAATACTCAAAAGCATGTAAGAGGTTTAGAAGCCTAGGGCCCATTTTCAAAAGGGACTCAGTTCACTTAGGAGTGCAAGTCTACCTTTCAATGAGATGTATATTAAAAGGTATTTTGGAACCTCCATTGCAGACAGGCACTTAGTGAAGTTTTCAAAAACTCCAAAGCAGATTAAGTCCTTAACTCCTATTGAATCCAATGGGAAATTGACTGCCATGTAATTCCTTTTACTTTTTGCCCTGTGATGCCTTGGATCTCAAACAATGTAGGCCCTGGCCCTGACAGGGGGAAATGGATGTTTCTGTTAAATAGCTGAGGAGATGGCATGACTCGGCTCTAGTTGCCCTGTTGTAAAATAAGAAGAGTTGTCATGACAACACTCAGCCATGATTAAAACAAGCAGCTGGGGGCAACTGGAGACATTCACACTTGTTAAACTGTTGATCTACTTTAAGAAGCTGAAAATGTCATGGGCACGTCTCTCACCTCTGGAAGAAACTTTCTGAGAAAACCAGCATTCCTGAGCCCTGGAACCTCCACAAACTGCTCAATAGAAGGGCCCTGCAGCAGTTGTCGCTAGGATTTCACCAGTATAAACTCTCATTGATTTTAATGTCCCCATACATCCTATGGTCTCTGTAGAGGTATAACCCTTCTGCCAGGGCAGGCTGGCAGAACAAGGGCTGGGTTCTATATCTAGGGGTTTCCCAATGATACAGCACCACCAACTGACTTAAGCCCCCACCCAAATCTCTGGGAATCCTGCACTGTTCCCTGGGCACCCCAAAGGGTAAGGCTTCCCCACTCACAAGCACAAGTCTAAGTGTAATAAATGGAGCTTTTAATAACAGTAAAACAAAAATGCAAAAGGCCAAATAACAGAGATCAGCTCTAATCTAGAAAACTTAGTATAGAGCAAAGTTCCTAATAACCCACACCAGATAACAGACCATACAAACTTAATGGCAAAACTGGCACTGATCTGGAGAATCAGTGCTAATTAGGCTCCCAACTAATCCTAAGGTACATAGGGAGCATCTTTTACACCAGTTGTTCACTGACACTATCTACCAGTCACTCACTCCATCCTCTAGAACTGGTTCCTCAGCTCCACCCATTGTCCACCAGCACCACTCTCCAGTCCTTCATATCCCCCAGCTCACCACTGGCCGCTGTCACCATTCACTAGCTTCCCCCCATTGCTGCTTCTTTTTAGCTCAGAGAAAAGAAATTCTCCCTAGCTCAGTGATTATCAGCTCTGTTAGTCTTTAGCAGCAGACTAATCAGCTACTTCCATAACAAAGAACAGAAGATGCAAGGGGGGGGGGGGGGGGGGAGGGGGGGGGAGAGAGAGAGAGCGCCCCTCTTACAAAAATTTTTTTAAGGAAGGGAGGCTTTTACCCTTTAACTAACCCAGACAGATTTGAAACAGAGAGTAGCAGTTTACACAAGGACAGTATTTCATATTTCCCTTTAGTAGAATTACAGATATTGATAGATGTGAGAAAAGTAACCCCAAATAATATTACCCACTATGCTTTGCCCCACTGCATCCAGTATGCTAATCAGCTAATTGTGCTCTTTGTATCCATGCTAATACAGGACCCTTGCAGATTAGCTGCTCCCCCCTCAGCAGCTGTTAGGCACAGCTCCCAAGCCTGCCTTACATCAGCAGCTGTTAGGCACAGCTCCTAAGCCTGCCTTATATAAGGACCCGCTGCACTTCTCACTGCCCCCTGGGTCAGAACGAAGCACTGCTCACTCCAGTAATAATAGCTAAAGATGGAAATGACCCATTCACTTGTCCACTCCCTTTCTCTGCAGCCAATGGAGGTATAAAGGCAACATGTGCATGATTCTTCTGCCAGGTAGAAGAGCATCCACTCACTGCTAACGTGTCTCCTCCTGGGGACTCTGGGGATTAGGCTTTTCTAGGTCTGATGCTCTTTCTGCTTCTCTTTGTGCATCCTACCACCTCTCTCTGTGACTCAGGATGTTCTCTTTTTCTGGCTTGGGCCTCTGGCTGTGTCACTGTATTTCCTTCCCCCCCTTCTCCTGGGGCAACTGTCTTTGGCAGTCTTCTCATTCTGCCTAGGTGGTGCCACATCCCCAGAGAGAGGTCAGGGAATCCAAGCCTGCCCTGTACTTCAGGGGCCAGCTGAGGGACCCTAGAACATGCAGCTATGGCAGACAACATCCCATTAGGCTGTCATTCTTCTTCGAGTGCTGCTCACATTCTGCTGCTACAGGTGTCTACACACCACACCTCATGGTTATCTGGAAACAATTTTGCCCTAGCCTGTCAACTCAGGGTCAGCGGCCAACGCATCCCCCATGTTGCAACCACAGCTATATGTATGACCCTGACCCTGATCCCCCTCAGTTCCTTCTTTCTATCCCCAGCGACAGTACTGGAACAGCCCATTCTTGCCTTCGGTGTAAGCGCCTGTCTCATTTGTTTCCTGAGCATCGCTCAAACTTTGGCAGAAACCCCTCACTTGGAGCTTGCTCCCAGTCTGCTGACAACCATGCCCGGATTCAAACCCTGTGTGAGCTGCAGCAAGGCATTCCTCACAGGTGATCCCTTTAATGTCTGGGTGAGTCCCACTGGGTGAATAAATGCTCCATCTGCAGATCCTTCAAATGGTGGACTCAGAAGGACAGGGAGCAAAGTTTGCATAACATCACCCAAGAACGGCACCTGCAACCAACACCAGGTTCACCCAAAGCAGCTAAGGATTCGCCGGCACCATGTGCAAGATCTGCACCAGAGTCTGCTCAGCGCCGCTCTCCGGCTGAGAAAAAGCCACAATCGGCCTCTGACTCGGCACCATCTTGGCGCCATGTGACTTCATCGCCAGCACCTCTGCTCTGAGGAAAGGGGCCAGAACATATGCCCATGCCTTTGACTCCAGAGGCCTTTGCTGCAGCAAAGGCGCTACTTCAGCTACTGACCCCTGCTCCACCGAAGCCCATAGAGTCTAGGGGCAAACCAGCTTTCCATTCAAAGGAGCGGGCAGCTTCAACATGCAGACTGGCACCGGCACTGCGATTCCTAACAGGGTTCTCTCTGGCTGCAGGGACCGACACCAACCCACAACCGGTGCAGGGAATGGGGAACGAATATCTCTCGTCCCCTGAAGCTCCACGCAAGCCTTCGGTACTGTGCTTGCAGGGATCCAGAAGTGCGAGGTCTAATTCCAGCTCCTCTGACACCGAGCCCTGGCACCGCTGTTCTCCATCAACACCAGCACTAGTTCAGACTGCATCGAAACCTGCTGGGAAATGCTGCTGTAAGAGCTCCCCTACTCTCCTGTGGGCCCTTCAGTGTGGATGACTTTGGCACTGACCCCATCTCCGCTAACCCCACTGGCCCCAGCAAGGTCTTGAAGCCGGTTGTGCAATCACTGGCATGGTACTGACTGCCTCCAAGCAGACTGGGGCACTCTCCAGCAAGCCGCAACTCAGCACCATGCTCTTTACAGGAACGGTCTAATAAGTGGACAGATTGGTCCACGGAGGATGAACCCATGTTTGCGGGCCCTTCTGTACCTCCTTCATGTAGGACCTCCGGCTCAGCAAAGGCCTCAGACAAGGAACCAAACTGCGACACCATTCGGTGAAGCAGATTGCAGCTCCCCTCGTCCTCCTCCCCAGATGAAGCTACATACCAGAGGCCTCCAGTGTACAAGGATGCCCCCCCCCCACCCAACGGGATCTGCTGTGGCACATGGCGGTGAACTTGAACTCAGACCTTGGGTTCGTCAAAGAGGACTTTAACCCCCTCATTGATGTGGGTGATCTGGCCCCTCCCACCAGAGTCTCTGTTCCCCTACATGAAGGGGTGCACAAGATCGCAGGGACACTGTGGCAAACTCCCTCGTCGATCCCCCCCCCATGTTCAAAGCTGTGGATCAGAGGTGTCATGTCCCATCCATAAAGTTTGCTTTCCTGTTTCACCACCCCACTCCAGGGTCCCTCCTATTGGATGCCATTAATCAGAAGGAGAGACAGTACCAGCCAGCCTACACTCCGAAAAATAAGGAGGCAAAGAAGTTGGACTTCTTCTGGAGGACGGTCTACTTCACCTCAGCCCTCCAACTGTGTATTGCCATTCACCAGGCTCTCATGGAGTGATACATTTTCAGCCTCTGGAGATCTATGGAACAGTTCCGTGATATAGTGCCCAGAGACCACCTCTGGGACTATGAGGCCATGGTAGAGGAGGGCATCTTGTCCTCTCGTGATGCCCTGCTGACCCCCTGGGACGCATCTGATACTGCCACTCATAATATTACTTCCACAGCAGCCATGAGACAATCTGCCTGGTTGCAGGAGTCTGGCCTCTCACAGCAAATGCAACTAGCGATACAGGGCCTCCCTTTTGAAGGCCCTGTGCTGTTTGCAGAATCTACAGATTCAAAACTGCACAGCGTGAACAACTCTAGAACCACCCTGAAGTCCCTTGGCATGTGCATGCCACAAGGGACCAGATGCTCCTTCAGGCCTCAACAGACACAGCAGCAACCCCAGCAGCTGCAGCAACACAATCAACCAGAGGGGTCGTGCTCGAGGTCTTACCAGCAACCTCAGTGCCTTGGGGGGGGTCTGACAGGGAGAGGGGCCACACAGGCAAGCGGTCCAAATCCCAGTCTACAACCCAGGTACCCCACCAGGGAGGTGGTTCCTCTCACTCTGCTGGCCAAAGACAGCAGTTTTGATGGTCTGCGAAAGAGCCACCGTACCCCCACACAACCCCTGGTCTGCAGGAACTGCTTGAGACCATTCCTACACCACTGGGCCAAAATCACACCAGACCACTGGCTACTAGACACAGTTTCCAGAGGGTACTCCATACAATTCAAATCAATACCCTAAGACAGAAAACCAACCCTTGCCCAAATTTCAGGGATTCAGAGCTCAACCTACTGCTGCAAAGGGAGTGCGAGAAATTGCTCTTCTTAGGAGAGATCAAAAGGGTCCCAGGGTGCAGTGAGGAAGAGGTTTCTACTCCTACTACTTCCTAGTCCCAAGCAGAACAGAAACCTGAGACCCACATAGCGATAAGGCCCAATGACAGAAGTTTCCTCCGATTCATGGTTGGGGGGGAACCACCTTCAGTTTGCATCCCTCACTTTTGGCCTTTCCCTACCCCCCAGCATGTTCACAAAAGGCATGGTGCCTGTGCAGCACACCTGAGGAAATGGGGCATAAAGATATACCTTTACCTCGATGACTGGCTAATAAAGAGAAGGTCAAGACATCAAGTGCAACATAGTGTCAGAGTGACATAACAACTGTGCAATTATTTGCAGCTTTGTATAAACCAGAAAAAAATATCAAAGCTCTCCCCAAACCAGAAAATAGAGTTTATAGGAGTGCTCCTAGACTCCGTAAAAGGGACAGCATCCCTGCCCAGATCAAGGTTTCAGTCCATTTGCACCATCATTTTGGAGCTCCAAGATGCCCTGATCATCACAGCCAGGTGCTGCCTTTAGCTCCTGGCTCACATGCTGGCCTCTGCCTCTGTGATAAGAATGGCCTGCCTGAGGATGAGGACCTTTCAGCTTTGGCTAGCCACAGCCTTCCACCCCCAGAGGCACCCTCTGAACAGGGTACTCTCGGTCCCCTGTAATGTCCTGGAAACAGGGGCATCGCTGGCGCCTGGCACATGGGGCTCATGCCCCGAGTCCCAGCAGCAGTGTGCCAAGTCCTGGCACAGCCCCTGCCTCTCCCAGTCTCCTGCCAGAGATCCAGGGCCAGCCACCCGCTGCACCCGCTTCTGGCCTCATCCTAGACCGGGCCGCACGCAGCAATGGCTGCCACTCTTTGCCCTGTCCCTGGCAAGCAATCCAGGGCAGGCTGGTGACAGCAGGTGCCAGAGGCTGGGTTGGGCCCATTCCATCTGAACCAGGACATCTGCCTCCCAGTGTTTTTCCCAGACCCTCAGGTTATGGAGAAACAGAGGAAGTGGCACACCCTAGACAGCAGGAGGGCACTCCTGACATACATTGAGCATACACATCCGTTCTGCAAGACCTCCCAATTCTTCATCGCAGTAGTGGAATGGAAAGGAGGTCAACCAGTGACAAGTCAGTGCATCTTCAAATGGATAGTGAACTGTATTAAAGACTGCTACAAAAGGTCAAACACACCCTTCCCCGGGAGGGTCAGGGTACACTCAACAAGAGCACAAGCATCTTCAACAACCTTCCTTGCACAAGTCCCGATCCAGGAGATCTGCAGACCAGCCACATGGCTGTCAGTGCATACCTTCATGATGCCCTACGCAACTGTCAAATGGGAATGGGAGGATGCCGTGCTGGGGAGAGCCATACTCAAAGTGGGTAAGCTGTAACTCTGCCAACCATCCTGGGTATGGCTAGCAGTCACCTGTAACCGAATGATGTGAGCAGCACTTGAAGGAGAATGGTGGGTTACTGATGTAACCGTCCTTCTTCGAGATAGGCTGCTCACATACATTCAGATCCCTCCCTCTGTCCCTGCTACTCAGAGTTGGTGAAAACAAGGGACTGAGGGGGATCAGGATCAGGATCATATATATAGCTGTGGTCACAGCATGGAGGAGGCGTTGGCCGCTGACCCTGAGCTGTCAGGCTAGGTCAAAAGGGTTTCTGGATAACTATACGCTGAGGCAAGTAGACACCTGTAACTGAATGTGTGTGAGCAGCCTATCTCGAGGAAGGATGGTAACATCAGTAACACACCATTTCCGTTAGTCTTTTCCTATACCCTCTTGCCTAGGTCTCCTGCTTTCCCTAACATCTAGAGCAGTACGTCCAACAGTTTTTTCATACTTGCCAAAATTGTGACAAATGTGTTAACATTTTTGCCACATGACAAAAAAAATTTGACTGTTCTTTTATAGACTATAGAGGGGTAGAAAATGCACAATAATGTTTTGAATTATTTATTGACAGAATTAATGGGAAATCTGTCATATCTTTTCATTAAGTAGCACAGGGAAATCAGTCATAAAATCAGTTAGACTACATCTAAGCCCCATCTGCAAATTTTTGTCCAATACCTGTGACCTATATTTTGATTTCACTCTTTTTACCATAGAAAAAGTTGATTCACAGAGCCACGTTGAACCAAAAATTGAAAACAATTTTGGAATAACTGTATTTAGAACCACAAACTCATTTCAACTTAAAATACAAGTCCACATCGTAACAACTGAATAATCTTTCAAATGTTGAGTGCTTTGAAGTAAAATCACATACATTTCAAAAAGGTGCCTCTCCAAAGAAAGAAGCTTCACAAGTTCCTGAGACAGTTGAGAATTGTAGATATCAAAGTGAAATAGATCTTGCATGAATTCAAAAACAATTCTGTACCTTTCAAAATCAGAAAAGTGCTGTTCAAATTTTTGGAGTAAATTCTGCAACTGATCCCCATAGTGCTACTTATCAAAATCAGGATTTTCTTTATATTGCTCTGTGTTCAGAAAGTGCGTGAAATCTTGAACTTCATATATGCCATAAAAAGTTTCAGTTTTAACATTTTGTCAAGAAATCTGCATTACACTCTGTGCTGACTAAAGTTGCTCTCAATTACACAGTGCAATGTTCAACAGCAATGGCCGTGTGTGGCTTCTACCCACACTACAAGTGCATTTTGCAGCATATGCGTATAGGATCCAAGGATGAATCTGTGATTGTTAAGGATGGAGAGGTGCTAAATTAAGACAATTATCATTATTTTGTATCATGCAAACACACATATAAATACACTGTAGGCACAAAAAAGTGGACACTTTTTTGAGCTGGTATATGTATAAATGAATTTTATTAAAAACTGTATTTAAAAAAAACATACATGGAAGAAGTATAGCACCAATTCACCACAGGACAATAGCCGTTTTTCCACATGTGGCGAGTCATGACCATGTTGGACACTGTGAATATAGAGAGTGACTACAGACTCCCACACTGCAGCCTGTCTGCTGCCCATTTCTGGCTTTATCTTAGTCCTTCTGGTTCACAGAATCATAGAATCACAAAAGATTGGATAGGGAAGAGACTTCAGGAGTCATCTACTCCATCCCCCTGCTTAAAGCAGCACCAACCTCAACTAAATCATCCCAGCCAGGAGTTGGTCAAGCTGGACCTCAAAAACCTCTAAAGATGGAGATTCCACTACTTTTCTTGGTAACCATTCCAGTGCTTCCTAGTGAAAACTACTTTTCCTAATAGCCAACCTAGACCTCCCCACTTCAGTTTGAGACCATTATTGCTCCTTGTTCTGTTTTCTGCTACCACAGAGAACAGCCTAGCTCTATTTTCTTTGGAACCTCCCTTCATGTAGCTGAAGGCTGCTATCAAATCCTCCATCACTCCTCTCTTCTGCAGACTTAAAAAGCCCAGTTTCCTCCATCTCTCCTCATAAGTCATGTGCTCTAGCCCCCTAATTACTTCTGTTCTAACTAGAATCTTTTGGACTCTTTCCAATTTATTCACATCCTTTCTGTACAGGGAGCCCAAAACTGGAAACAGTCTTCCAAATGTGATCTCACCAGTGTTGAATAGAGGAGAACAATCACTTTTCCTCAATCTGCTGGCAATGATCTTACTAATGCAGCCCTATGCCATTAACTATCTTAGCAAGAAGGTCAGACTATTGACTCATATCCAGCTTCTTCTCCCGCTATAGCAACCAGGTATTTTCTGCAGAATTGCTGGTTAGCCAGTCATTCCCCAGTCTCTAGCATTGCATGAGATTCTTCCATCCTAAATGCAGAGCTCTGTGCTTGTCCTTGTTTGCACCTCATCAGGTATCTTTTGGCCCAGACTTCCAATTCTGGTCACTCTGTATTCCATCCCTTCCCTCCAACATGTTAGAGAAAGGATCAGGCCCACCCAGGAACAGACTATGTAGATGGTGACTTTAATGAAGTTCCTTGCTCCTCCTTATATAGCTAACCTAGCAGGGAGTAGCCGAACCCTTCCTGGACCTGTATGAGTAAGCCCAGAATACAGGATTCACAAGATATATATACCTTTCTAACATGCTAATACAATAAACATAACACAACTGGCAGATGTGTAATGCAATGGGTTACATCATGCCAAAATCCTTACATGGTTCCACTATCCTTAATGTGCAGGTTACATGATTAGATTATACTCAATATACAGTATATAATTAGCCTGCCCTCATTTGTTGTTTATGAATTATTTGGTTACTGCATACAGGTTTGACCAACAAGATGTTCAATGTTCCTTTGCATTTTCTGTTCTTTGAGAGCTGCTCACAGAATTCAGTTACAAGTGTCTACATGCCGCAGCACACGGTAGCTTGGAAAGTCTTTAGCCTTAGCCTGTCAGGCCAGGGCACCCAGCCAATGCCCCCTCTGTGCCACGACCACAGCTATATAAGTGACTGTGACCCTGACCCTCTCAGTTCCTTCTTCTGCCCTCAGCGATGGTTTCAGATCAGCCAAAACTTGTGGAAACAAGTGCCTGTCTTCCCTTCATGTGAAATTAAAATGCTGGTTTTAAACTGTGTCTGGTGTGCTCCAAAGCTTTTCCACTTGACAATCTTCAAGAGGAATGCCTCACGTGCCTGGGTGAGTCACACCTTGTCATGAGCTGCCTCATTTGCCAGTCCTTTAAATGGACGACTCGCAAAGACAGAGAGTGGCACCTACGTACTCTTGCTGAGAACACTGCGCCTGCCTCTGATGCCGTCCAAGCCATTAGTGCTCCACTGGCACCCCGAGCAACTCCTGCACCAGAGTCTTTGCACTGCCCTCTGGCACAGAGTCCAAAGCCCTGGTCAGCTTCCTCTTCGGTACTGCCATGGCATTGCTCGCCTCGGTCACTGAACCTTTTTTCTGGTGAAATGGCGCTGGGATGGCCTTCAGTACCATTGATGCCATGGTGCTCCATATGGACATGGGCTCGGTCCCAAGATCTGACTCTGGTACCAGTAAAGAAGGCCAAGTCAAAGATGATGCCGGTGTCGGTACCCACGATGCAGTCGACACAGGAATTGGCACTACCCTCAAGCTTGCTACTGTCCAGCCCTCCACGGGCACCACAAAGTGGGACTGATGATGGCTCCGAGGCTTCCTCCTCTCGGCGCTTGTCTCATGTACTTTAGGTACCGTGTTCCCAGGGCTCTGGAAGACAGAGGTCCAGTTTGTCCTCCTCATCGTCCCCGGCCTCTGCCCGCTCCTCCATTCCTCCCAAAGTCTTGGGAGCTGGAGGACAGTCCGGAATATGGAGTTAAAAGCGATCCCCAACACAAAGGCCACGGAGAAAAACTACCCTATTGGCTCCCCATGAACATCAAGGCCCAGCTCCTCTGGTACCACTAAGACCCACCCCCAACCAAGCAGGGACCACTCTCCCTCACGCCATACCGTGACTAGAACTTCTTTAAACGACTGGTCCCATGATTGGTTAGACATGATGGCTGACAATAGCTCAACTTCACGGCACCATTCAGCACTGGCCCCGTCTCAGACTCTAGATTCCTCAGATATCTCAGATGATGAACCCAATCCCGACTCTACTCAGCGTACTAGATCTTGGGCCCATTCATCCTCCTCTCTGGAGGAACATATCTTCTAAAGGCCTCTAGCCTATAAGGAGGATTCCTGCGCCCAACGGGACTTACTCTGCCGCATGGCAGCAAATTTGAATATAGAACTGGGGTAGTCCAGGAGAAAACAGACCCCCTTTTTGACATAGGGGTCAGTGCCCCACCAGCTAATGTATCTGTGCTCCTCCATAAAGGGGTATACAGAATTGCCAGGGCGCAATGAGAGACCCCTTCCTCAATTCTGCTAGTATCAAGGGCAGCGGATTGTAAATATTACATCCCTCAGGACAAGTTCACGTTCCTCTTCCAGCACCCTACACCAGGGTCACTGGTAGTCGATGCAGTCAACCAGAAAGAAAGACAGGACCAACCAAGCTCCACCCCTAAGAATAAGGAGGCTAGAAAGCTCGATTTGTTGGGCAGGAAAGTCTATGCCCTGGCAGCCCTACAACTGTGAATCTCCAACCATTCAGTCCTTATGACAAGTTATGTCCTTAACCTTTGGCAAGCCATGGAAGTTTTTCGTGACCTCATCCACAAGGATCGCCTAAGGGACTTTGAGGCGATGGTTGAAGAAGGGATGTTGACATCTAAGGACGCCCTTAGGGCTACTTGGGATGCTTCGGACACACCTTCACACACCATGGCCTCTGCCGGGGTGATGCGCCACTCCGCTTGGCTTGAGGGCTTGGGCTTGTTCCTACAAATGCAGCTCATCATCCAAGATCCACTGTTTGAGGGCCCTGATATCTTTGCTGAGTCCACAGACACCAAGCTGTATGGTATGAAGGACTCGAGATCTACTCTGATTGCTGGGAATGTACATCCTGCAACTTTCCAGGCACTCCCTGAAATGCCATCAGCTTCTGCAGCAACACTTACAGCAGCTAAAACAGCAGATCCAGATGCAGAGTTCCTTTCCTCGCTCCTACCAATACCCCCAGCGTAACCTTGGGGATTTGGATAAGGACAAGGCCCGCTCGAGCAAGAATGGGAAGTCACACGCCTCCCAGTCCAGTAGGCGTGGGCAAGGTTCCGACCGCTCATCGGGAAGGAAGCAGCATTTTTGACAGTTGCCACGAGGGCAGTGAACCCACAGCCTTGACTCTATCTGTCCCCAACCATCTGCACCACTTCACTCACCACTGGGCCAACATCACATCCGACCAGTAGGTCCTCGAGACAGTGGCAAAAAGGTACCGCATTCAGTTTCACTCAACTGCTTCCTCGCCTAAACCATGGGAATCGGATCACCTGCTCAAGATCGAATGCAAGAAGCTCCTCTCCCTCAGGGCTGTAGAAAAGGTCCCAAAGCTCTGGTGGGGCATAAAAATCTACCCCTATTTAGATGATTGGCTAATACTCAGGGAATTGAGATCTCAGGTGAAGTTCTATGTCAGAGAGGTGACCCAGCTTTGCAAGAACCTGGGTCTCTGCATAAATTGAGAAAAGTCAAAACTCTGTCCATCCCAAACTATAGAGTTCATAGGAGCCCTCCTAGACTTTCACGAGGGGACAACCCCTCTGCCCCCCTCAAGATTTTGGTCCATCTGCACCATCATTACGAAGCTGCAAGAGTCCCAGGTGACTATAGCCTGCTGCTGTCTACAGCTCCTTGGCCATATGGCAGCCTCCACCTCCATGATTCAGACAGCATGCCTGAGAATGAGGCCCTTTCAGATCTGGTTCTGCATGGTGGTCCACCCACGAAGGGACTCCCTAACCAAGGTACTGTCAGTTCCCCAAGATGTTCTGGGGACATTACAAATCTGGAGGGACCCTGGTTTGCCATGGGGGGTATTCTCTTCAAAGAGCTAATGCCCACAGTAACTCTGATAACTGAAGCCTTGGACTCAGAGTGGGGTCCCACATCTCCGGGGGACTCTCCACCCAGGGGCTATGGTCCCATGCAGACAGCCTTCTCCACATAAATATGAAGGAACTGCAGGCCATCAGACTGGCTTGCAGGACCTTCCTGGACAGAATTCAGGGCAAGTCGGTCCAGATTCTAACAGACAATACCGCAGCCATGTTCTATATGAACCGGCAGAGGGGAGTCTGCTCCCCAGCACTCTAGAGGGAAGTGTGCAAACTCTGGGAGTTAGCTCTGAAATACAATTTCACCCCAATGGCTGCCCACCTAAGGGGTGGACAACAGGCTGGCGGACTTGCTCAGCAGAAAGCCTTGAGCGAATCACAAATGGTCGCTCCACAACACGGTGTTGTCGGTACATACTTTCACAATGCACTACGCCATCGCCCAACAGACTAGAGCAGACGCCGTGTTGGGCAGAGCCATACTCAGCATGGGCAGACTGTAACTCCTCCCACCGTCCTTGGGTATGGCTAGCAGTCACCTGTAACTGAATGATGTGAACGGCACTTGAAGAAGAACGGTGGATTACTTACCAGTAACTGTCCTTCTTTGAGATGGGCTGCTCACATACATTCAGGCCCTTCTCACTGTCCCTGCTAACAGAATTGGCGAAGGTATAAGGGACTGGGAGGGTCAGGGTCACGGTCACCTATACAGCTACAGTCATGGCACAGAGGGGGCATTGGCTGTGTGCCCTGACCTGACAGGCTAAGGCTAAAGACTTCCCGAGCTACTGTGCGCTGTGGCACATACACACCTGTAACTGAACGTATGTAAGCAGCCCATCTCAAAGAAGGACAGTTACTGGTAAGTAATTCACTATTACCTTGTCCTTCATTAACCTGTTTACCAGGACAAGGCCTTTCCTTATTAATGACTTTTTGATAGAGCCATCACAGTAAACTGCCCTCACTTAACAGCCAACTGTTTTCACTTTACTTTACTTTGATAGTTGTATCTTGGTACTTCCCAGCAAAGCTGTTCATTTACACCTTAGTGTCTCAGCTTGCAATAACGGGTTTGATTTCTAAATCTGGTGGCCAGCTACTCACTTAATATAATAATATAAATTCTCTACACTGTGTCTCTACCACTGCCCGCATCTTATTGTCATCTGCCAACTTGGTGAGGCTGCAATGCACCCCATCCTCCAGATCATCCGTGAAGATGTACAAAACTGGCCTATGACTGAGCCCTGGGTTTCTCAGTTATGCTCCATCATTCAGGGATTACATAGGCCACCTCATTTGTAGTCTTTGTGGTTACAAGGACCCCTTCCAGCCTCATTAACCCCTTTCAGGCTAGTGTGGAATACACAGCTGATCAGGGGGACAGGGAGGAGTGCTGAACCAGAGGAGGGGTTTTCCTGAGGCTTGAGGATTTTGGGAAGGGGAAGTTGTTTTGAGCCTGTGGGTGTCAGATGAGAGAGAGGTTCAGCTGTCTGCTTCCAAAGCCCTAAACATATCTAAGAGGCAATACTATTCTGATTGCAAGCACTGAGTCTGTGTTTAACAAAAAACAAAACAAAACAAAAAACCCTGTTATTAAAAGAGAACAGGAAATCAGCATTAATTTGAGAAAACACCACAACAATGATTCTGAAGCATGGAAACCATAAGTAAACACCTACCACACAGAGTCTTGGACAATAGTGCTTTGACTCAGTTTTTCACCTTACAGTGTGAAAGACCAACTGACATATGTTCTATAGTTCACATCCAACCTTGCAGGATGTGGGAAGGCTGTCAAGCAATGCCCCAACTGCTTGCCATCTCTATCTCTAGCTGTGATGCCATATTCCGCCACTTATAGCCCAGTTCTTAGTGATTTCATAGGATAATGGGAAACCTGATTTGTGCTACATCATCTGCATTATCTTTCACTCCAACGTTCTCCTCATAGTAGGTGTAGAATCCAGCCCTTCTAGACTTGCTCATAAATTATTTCAATTTTAGCAGTCACTGAGCAGATGCACTTTCTACTAAATCTGATCTGCTTTGTCTTCAAACAATACCTAGATCTCCTTAAACAGGTCTTCACACCCACATAGAAAAAAGCATAATTACCCCTGCTTAGCAAATGAGTTTTCACATTAGGCTGATGATCCGCACTCAGGTAGGGCACATTGGCTATGTCTACACTAGCAAATTAGTCCAGATTAAGGAGGCTTAATCCAGACTAATTTGATTCCTGTCTACACTAGGCTTTGCCTAGTTTGAACTAAAATTTTTTTTAGTTCAAACTAAGCAAAGCTTAGTTCAGACTCATTAGTTTGAACAGTAAGTTCAAACTAAGTACTTAGTTCGAACTTTAGTTTGAATTTTAGTTCAAACTAGTGTCATGTAGCCATGCTAGTTCGAACCATCCATGTTTTTCAGTTTGAACTAAAAAGTTAGTTTGAACTAAAAAAACATGGGTAGTTTGAACTAAAAAGCCGCGGTCAGTTCAAATTAACCTCGGGTTAGTTTGCATTAACCCGGAACTGCTTAGTTTCGAGCTAAGCAAGTCTGAATTAAACTTTCTAATGCAGACATAGCCATTAAATACAGCCTTGCCGCCAATTCGTCATACATCGTCCCTGCGTCGAAGACTAAAATGATTTTTAAACTCAAATAACCAAAATTCATCATGTTGGCAAAGCAGATCTATTGTCTGATCATCGTAGCTATGCCTATGTAAATACCACCTGTTCCTGAGGCCTTTTCCCCTTGTTTCTCACTAGATGGCAGGGGAGAGAGGCTCATTCAGGCTCTGGCTATGCTTGAATCCTACAATCTCTATTTTCAGCACTCATATTGCAGCAGAGCTCTCTCCCCTCTGCTTGTTGCATAATTTTCTATCTTATTATTATTATTACTAATGACTATAATTTATCATTCCTTTATTGGAATTGCAGTAGCCCTGAGGAAATCCAATCACTGACCAGGCCCTCACTGCGCTAACTATGGTACAAATACAGAAGAGAAAGATGAGATGGCCTCTGCTACAAAGAAACAACAGTTACATTCATTATCAGTTGTGTACGTGCCACAGCGCACGATTGGCCAGAAACTTTCTTTAGCCTTAGCCTGTCAGGACAGGGCTGGTGGCCAACGCCTCCTGGCCACCCCACAGCTATATATATGGCCGCAGCCCTGCCCCTCCCCAGTTTTCTCATTTCCACCCTCAGCAACGGTTACGGAACAGCCTGTTCCTTGCTTTTGCAAGGGCCTGTCTCCCCGCTCTGTTTTACAAGCGTTTGCACTGGGAGATCCGTTTGCGGACATCGCCAGTGCTCGAACCCAAGGGACAGCTCCCACAGGAGGTATCTTAAAGACCTGGGTGAGCTTCACTGGGTGGATTATGCTCCATTTGCAAATCTTTAAACAAAGGACTCAGGAAGACAGGGAGCGAAGGCTGCATAATATTGCCCAGGAACGGGCCCTGCAGCCAACGCCGGGTACGTCTGTCACACCCAAGGATTCACAGGCATCGAGTGCTGAGCTGGCACTGGAGCCCTGTTGGTACCGCCCTCCAGCTATGAATAAAAGCCGCGATTGGCCTCTAACTTGGCACCATGTCCCCGGTTGGCACCAGTGCCCTCTTGTCGCCGCTCTCCAGCTATGAATAAAAGCTGAGATAGGCCTCTGATGCAGCACTACAAGCTGGATGGGCACCACTCTCCAGCTATGAATAAAAGCCTCGTTCGGCCACTAACTTGGCACCACGTGCTCAGTCAGCACCAGAGCCTTCTCAGCGCCACTCTGCAGCTACGAATAAAAGCCGCAATTGGCCTTTAACTTGGCATCATGTGCTCTGTCAGCACCAGAGCCCTCTCAGAGCCGATCTCTGGCTATGAATGAAAGCCGTGATCAGCCTGTAACTTGGCACCATGTACTAGGCTGGCACCAGAGTCCCCTCAATGCCGCTCTCTGGCTATGCATAAAATGCCATGATCAGCCCCTAACACGGCACTACGTGCTGGATTGGCACCAGAGCCCTCTCAGCGCCTCTCCACCTGTGAATAAATGGCCATGATCGGCATTTGGTTCTGCACCATCTCAGTGCTGTGTGACCTTATCCACAGTACCTCCTCTTCAAAGAGAAGGGCTGGAGCATCTGAGCACCACGCGCTGGCGGCAGCACTTCAGGCCACTCGGCACCAAGGCCTTCTTGGCGCCGCTCCCCAGCAGAGCACAGGTGACTGTGCTTCGTGTCAACTTCAGCACTGAAGTGCCAGTGCTGCTCTGGCTCTCCCCTCCCGGGGATGAGGGCTAGAGCCTATCATGGTGCTGTCCACACTGGATAACTTTAAGGTGGCGGAGGCTCTTTGGCTCCTGAAATTGCAGCCAGGCCATCAAAGCAAATGGTAAGTCTGCCTTCCTTGCACTTTACCCAGTACTGGAGGGAGCTGCTCACTCCTTGGCCCTGCGCCACTGCGGAACTGAGGGCTCCAATCCCTACGGTGCTGACACCTTGCCTCAGCACCGCAAGAAGGTCCAAGAGTGCATGCCTCAGGCCTGGCCTCCTACTGAAGGGTTCCCTGCACTGGCTTCTTCTCAGTACTGCACTCAAAGCTGTTTACCTCCCACTGAGGCCTTGGAAGGGGAGTTCCAACTCAGTACCATGGCCCCGGGAGAGGGCACCCCAGTACTCGGATTGGCCCTTCCCCGAGCTACAGCCAAGAACCCAGGGCCAGGGTCTTACAGAGAAGGCCCTATCATACTTCAGGCCCTTCACCAGGTCACCGCCTCCCAGGGGGTCAGGGTCACACCCCTTGAGGGGAGCCACGACCCCTTATTTGACCTGGAGTTTGCATCCTCTCCAGTCACCATTACGATCCCTCTTCATGTTCATGTCCTTGATATCACTGGGACCCATTGGCCTGAGCTGCCCTGGTTTACCCGCAGGCTCCCAGGGGTCCAAGCGGTTTGACCTCCCGGGTCAAAGGCCTATTCAACTTCAGCCTTTCAGCTGAGAATTGCTAATCATTAGGCCTTGTTTAACAGATATTCCCTAAATCTGTGTAATTCTATGAAGGGTTTTAGCAGCTTCTTCCCACAAAAACATTTGGAGGATTAGCATGCCTTCATTGAGGAAGGCGCCTTGGCCTCACACGAGGCTCTTACAGTGGCGTGGGATGCCTCAGACACGGCCAGCTGCGGCATTGCTACAGCCGTGGTTATGCACCGAGTGATCTCGACCAGGACTTACAGAAGTCCACATTAGACCTTCCTTTTTGAGGGACGGTCTCTCTGTGCCCCAGCCACTGACTCCCTGATCTGTGGCAACTGTGACCCTAGGTCAGCCCTCAGGGCCCTGCGTATATTTACTCCCCAAGTGCTTCAATGTTCTCCCAGCCCACCGCAACCCCACGAATGCTTGGGGTGAGGGTCCTCACCATAGTCTCCCCCCCACAAGTGAAATGGCTACCTTTTAGGGGCCTTTGGACTGCAGGTTCATGGCCCCCTTTTCTCCCATTGAAGGTGATCAACTCCACTACGGTCGCCTCTCCCTCCATCAAACCCAACCCTTGAACTTCAGGGATGCACCCTAAATCGCTTATGTTAAACAACCTCACAATCAGCCTTGTCTCTTCCTCCTCTCTGGTAACGATGAGTCTCCCTCTTCCCTTACTGTACCCTTCAGGTCAAGTAAGGGCCTGGTAACTGGAGACCTCTCCTCACATGCGCTTGGTTCTAGTTGCATGTGCCCTTGGAGCCTTGGTGGACATCTGGGGGTGATCGAAGTATGAGAAGGGGATACATGATGCGCCCCCCCCCCCAACACCTGCTCTTCTGCCCTTACCCAGGACTACAGCCCGCTGGAACACATAGGTGAGGATACCCACTCCCCATCCTCATACCCAGAGGCCCCTCCTTCCCCCCCACACCTCATCCAACCCTTCCCCAGTCAGGCACACTGGGATGGGTACCCTTCCACTTCACTAGCCCCAAGAGCATTTCTTATTCATGTTGGCCTGCAATGGATCTTGGGGGAAATTACTGTGGGATGGTGTACCCCACCTCCCAGGTGGTAGGTAAGAAGGCAAGCTCATACCCTCTTGTCCTCTGCCTTTTTCCCTCCTTGCCTCCCCAGGTGGTTCCTTTTTTATTCTCAGGGCCATGGTCTTCAGACTCATATTAGGCCTGCCATTCGAGGCATCCTCAAGCTCCACCACAGGAGTTTTGCCTCTTCAGCACCCAACCCTCCTCCCCAAGGACATTCACCACATCTCATTGGTCCGCCTGCCCATGGGGAAACCTCACGGTTAGCCCTCTACTGGAACTCCCTCTGCTCTGGTGCCTCTTTCCAACCAGGCAAGGGATGCGTTCTGTCGAAGCCCCCAAACAGCCATATAGGAGCTGTCTTGACGTTTCTATGGCATCTCCCTCCTCCCTAGAATCACAATGGGGGGAGACAGTAGGGGATGGAACTCTTAACCCTCATTGGTATTCATACAGCTGAGTGACCCTGCTTGAGGACATGTGGTCCTTAGCTCATGGTTAGTTCCCCTGAAGGACTCCGGCTCCCAAGGGAATTTGCAAAATCCTTAGCAGGCTGAAAAGCCTGATGCCTTATGGGTGATGCT
Source organism: Podocnemis expansa (assembly GCA_007922195.1). NCBI lineage: Eukaryota > Metazoa > Chordata > Testudines > Podocnemididae > Podocnemis > Podocnemis expansa. Next base: position 31,404,389 of record ML681997.1, read on the forward strand.
TTCGTAACATCCCCTCATGCCCTGTGTTCCTTAGAGGACACAGTGGCTTCACCTTGGTTTCCCTAACTATGGGTTGCCTTATGCCCTCCTCCCCTCTCTTGGGGTTCTCTCTCTTCCCTTCTTCCACCAAGGACCTGCCCAAGCCTTACCCCTTCCAATATGTGGGGAGGTACACCAATAACACCCCTTCCCTCTCAGAGTAGGCATTATAGACCACATCCACCTTGCATCTTGGCTAAGTCATTGTCTTCTCTCCTCATCAGGATCTATGCAAGATCCCTTGTAGCTGACCCGTTGCAGCCAGGACCCAACACCTACCCCCACCACTAGAGATGAGTCAACCAGGCATCATATGAAGGTTGACTGCCTCTCCATAGAAGTGAGAGTGAGAATACCAGGCGAGAAGAGAAGTGAGAATATCATGCAAGCCATGTGCCCCTCCAAACACTCCGATTCTGGAGCTTGGGGGGGCACGACCCTTGAGGGGGACCTGACCCATCTGTAGAAACAGTCAGATACCCCTTCCGTCTATTCAGCACACCTCTCCCTTGGCGAGTCCATGTATTGAGAGAGTAGAGTACGGGGGCAAGGGAGAGAAATGCGCACCTAGCCTTGAGGTTACATAAGCCTATCCCAGAACCCCACAATGGTTTCGCACCATCCCTCTCTCAGGTCATTCCCTCGTCCCTTTGGTCTGGACAACCTAACATGGGAATTCAATCACCTTTCCTCCAGTTTCTCTGTTTTCACTTCCTGGTCATTGAACATTCATGACCTCCACTGTTTCGCTTCTCTCCTTATGCTAGGATGGGTGTACCTAAAGGTCCCCCTTTTTCCTACTATAACCCATGGAAGGTTCACCTTTAAAGAAGGGCCTTCCAGGGATCCCCACTTCTTTCCTTACAACGACCTCCTTGATGGAGTGTCTCTGACACTTTGGGCCCCATAGATGGGCCTGCCCAGTGTCTAGGCCTTATTCCGGGGTCCTTCCCCCCCCCAGGCCCTCCATTCCCATGCCTCAATGGATGGAGGGGTGGGGGTCCCCACCTACTCCTTCTTCGTTATTTTCTTCCTATGTTATCTTTCATATGGAGGTGGGATGCCTTAGTTTAGGGCACCCTTATCAATCCTGTCCTTGGCATCTGCTGCCAGTATGTCAATGGGGAACAGCCTTTTGACTGTCCCCTGTTTGGTCACGGGGCGATGTGTTCCTTGCCCAAGTCTTTGTTAGTAACTTAACCCAATTTACTTCCCTTTGAGGTTAAGGCAGCAAGGGTGGCAGTTATCCCACCCTTGCTCATCGCCTGTAGCTGTAGGAGCTCTGGATCATGACTGCCTTTCTCAAGAGCTGATTCTGCTAGGGAAGGGCAACCCGCTTATTTAGATGGTCTTATTGGTGACAAGAATGCTCTTTGCTATTGTGATATAGCGGCTAGAGCCCTGCATGGACACAAATACATGGATCTGTATCTGACCTGCATCCGCAAAAAATGGCCCGTGGATATCCGTGTTGTATCCGTGGATATCCACTTATTTGCAGGGCTCTAGCTCAGTGCAGATAAAAATATGTGGATCCGTATCCTATCTGCATCCACAAGAAATGGTCCATGGATATCCGTGTTGTATCCGTGGATGCGGATATAATGCAGATATCTGTGGATTTGCAGGTCTCTAATAGCGGGTTCACCAGTAGTGAACCAGGACTGCCCTCTTTGAGTTCTGGTCTCTTGACAGAGTGGCAAATGACCTCTCATGCACCTCTTCTCTCGAAGATCTTGCACTTAGTGGTGTGTCCACAGGCATTCGCCTCGTGGCCCACTGCTTCTTTGCCCAATTTTGGGTGCTGTGCCATTTGTGGGTGTCCATGCTGATGGCGGATAAGGCTCTAACTCCACCCACCTTCTACAGTACGGCTAGCAGACACCTGATACTGAATGTATCTGAGCAACGCTCTAAGAAGAATGGTGGGTTACTTACCAGTAACTGTCCTTCTTCAAGATGGGCTGCTCAGATTCATTCAGATCCTTCCTGCCATCACCGCTACTCGGAGTTAGTGACTAGTAGGAACTGGGGAAGGGCAGGGATGCAGCCATATATACAGCCACAGGGTGGCCAGGGGGCATTGGCATCAGCCCTGTCCTGATAGGCTAAAGCTAAAGAAAGTTTCTGGCCAATTGTGCAGTGTGGCACTTACACCCATGATACTGAATGAATCCAAGCATCCCATCTTAACAGAGAGCTCTGCACTGAGCTGAAGCATAAAAAGGATGCTTACAGGAAGTGGAAGCTAGGACAGATGACTAAGGAGGCATATAAAGACATTGCTCGGGACTGCAGGGATAAAATCAGAAAGGCCAAAGGACAAATGGAGTTGCGACTAGCAAGGGATGTGAAGGATAACAGGAAGGGGTTCTACAAGTATATCAATAACAAGAAGAGGATCAGGGATGGTGTAGGTCCCTCACTGAATGGGGCAGGCATCCTCGTGACAGAGGATGAGGAAAAAGCTGAAGTGCTCAATGCTTTTTTTACTTCAGTTTTCACAAGCAAGGTCAGCTCCCAGCCCACTACACTAGGTACGGGGGACTGGGGAGAAGAAGAGAGGCCCTTGGTGACAGAAGGTCAGGTTAGGGACTGCTTAAAGAAACTAGATGTGCACAAGTCCATGGGGCTGGATGAACTGCATCCGAGGGTGCTGAGGGAGCTGGCTGATGAGATAGCAGTACCGTTGGCCATTATCTTTGAAAACTCGTGGCGAACGGGGGAGGTGCCAGAGGACTGGAAAAAAGCAAATATAGTACCTATCTTCAAGAAAGGCAAAAAGGAGGATCCAGGGAATTACAGACCTGTCAGCCTCACCTCAATCCCTGGAAAAATCATGGAGCAGCTTCTCAAAGAATCCATCCTGAAACACTTGGAGGAACGTAGAGTAATCAGGAACAGTCAGCATGGATTTACCAAGGGTAAATCATGCCTGACCAACCTCATCGCCTTCTATGATAAGATGACTGGATTTGTGGATGCGGGAAGAGCCGTTGATGTGATATACCTTGACTTTAGCAAGGCTTTTGATACGGTTTCCCACAGCATTCTCATTGGCAAATTAAGGAAGTATGGGTTAGATGCGTGGACTGTAAGGTGGATAGAAAACTGGCTAGAACAACGGTTTCAGCGTGTAGGAATCAATGGCTCCATGTCAAGTTGGCAAGCAGTAACAAGTGGCGTGCCCCAGGGATCGGTCCTGGGGCCAGTTCTGTTCAATGTTTTCATTAATGATCTGGATGATGGGATAGATTGCACACTTAGTAAGTTTGCAGATGATACCAAACTGGGGGGAACGGTAGACACCCTAGAGGGCAGAGACAGGATTCAGGGAGACCTAGACAAACTGGAGCAGTGGGCCAAGAGGAATCTCATGAGGTTCAACAAGGATAAGTGTAAAATCCTGCACTTGGGACAAAAAAACCCCATGTACTGCTACAGGCTGGGGAGTGATCAGCTAAATAGCAGCACTGGAGAAAAGGACCTGGGAGTCATGGTGGATGGGAAGCTGGACATGAGTCAGCAGTGTGCTCTTGCTGCCAAAAAGGCCAATGGCATACTGGGCTGCATCAGAAGAAGTGTTACCAGCAGATCAAGGGATGTGATCATTCCCCTCTATTCTGCACTAGTGAGGCCACATCTGGAATACTGTGTCCAGTTTTGGGCTCCCCACTACAAAAAGGACATGGACAAATTAGAGAGAGTCCAGAGGAGGGCAACCAAAATGATCAAAGGGCTGGAGCACAAGCCCTATGAAGA